>VWZY01002279.1:149614-185182 GCA_013399075.1 Chloroceryle aenea
ATCCCACCAGCCATGTCATCGATGAACCTATTAAACAGCTCTGGTACCAGAGCTCATCTCTGCAAGATTTCAGGTGTGCTGCAGTGTCCCCAGCATGCCCCAGAGCAACAGGCTGAGGGGCCTTGCTATCACCCTGTCACTCTAACATTGGAGTATCATCCCCCAGCTTGTCAGAGGCTTCAAGTCTAGTTTAAAGCCCTGTCAACAAGCCCCCCAGGCTCCCGAGCAAACACACTTGTGGCTTCACAAATTCCTATTGGAAGGGGCCTCCGGAAGTTGCTGGGCCAAATTCCTTCTCAGAGCTTATGAGATCAAACTCTAGGCTTTATCCTGTGGGGTCTTTTTGGAAACTTCCAAAGACAGAGACTGCACAACCTCCCTGAGCAATCTGTTGCAGTGCTTGATGGTCCTTGTGGTGAGCCATGATGCTTCAGCAAGTCTGGCCCCAAATCTCTAATTATGTTACAGAATTGGTTTTGTCCCTTTTTTTGTGGTTTGCCTAGGACTGCTGATGTGGGTCATGTCCTCGCTTCCCCCTAACTGCAATAGCTCAGCTGTTGTGAAGGGTTGGCAGCAAAATGGTTAATGAGCAGTAATCTCAGTGGAAAAATAGGGATTCACAATTAGAGTGGTGTATTCAGCAATGTCCCTTGTTTTACCCAGGAGTGATAAGAGAGCAGAGGGAAGAGAAATACACTTAGAATAAAGGAAAAGAATAGAAAATAGTCTGTTGGATGTTGCTCTTTCTCTGCTATAAGAAGAAAGAAATACTGTAAAGAAAATGGAAAGAAGCAAATGATACCACGCAGCAAGGTCAGGAGAGGATGAATAAAGGCATTTGCATGTTAAAAGCAGAGAGGGTAGAAACCTGAAGGATGTAAGATAAAATGTGCTGACTCTGTGCTGTAACCATTTGCTATTAATCATGAAATGGAGAAAGAATTCCTCCCTTCCAAGAAAATTTTAGTTTAACTGCTTTTGCTCATAATTGCAAAGTGAATTTTAAAAAGGAATCATTTTCCTAATTATTTGGATACCCTCGGTGTTCCAATTTGTTCTGGGTATGGATAGAAACAGAATAACTGGCATTTTGTCTAAATATTCCTTTCTTCAGACCTCTATGCATAAATTCTCAAGAAGCTCCCTAGTCTGCTAAATTCTTAGCACCTTCTTATTTTCCATCTGCCAGATGGTTCCTTCTCTCACCAGTCAGGATTATCAGTAATTATTTGTTTCAAGCCATGTGCATGTCTCGTAACAGTTCATCATGGGAGACATAAAATGGAAAAGGGACATATGTAGTGTTTATATAACCTCCAGAATAACTTCTGGCAGCTTGCAGTATTTGCTTATTTGCCACTGGTGGTTCCTCTGGATGCTTGCTGTACCGATGGGGGATCAGCCTTTAACATCTCACATTATTTGGTCCATTTACTAAAACTAGACCCCTTACACACTCAGTGAGCAGGTGTTTTTAGGTGTACTAACTTACTTGGTTGAGCTGTGACCTCTTTTGTTCTTCAGCACACCCTTATAACTGCTTGACCTCTCTTCTCCCCATTAACAAGTGACAGGACAAGAGGAAATGGCCACAAGTTGTGCCAAAGGAGATTTAGATTGGGTGTTAGGAAAAATTTCTTCATCAAGAGGGTTATCAAGCATTGGAACGGGCTGTCCAGGGAAGTGGCTGAGTCACTGTCCTTGGAGGAATTTAAAGGATATGCAGGTGTGGCTCTTAGGGACATGGTTTAGTGGTGACTTGGCAGCTCTGAGTTAATGGTTGGACTCAAGGATATTTAAGGTCTTTTCCGACCTAAATGATACTGTGATACAATGGCTACATCAGACCTAAACAGTGTCCTGCTGTGGTGGGTGGAGACATCTGGGATCTTTCAACCCATAAAGCAGTGAAAAAGATCTGCCTGCCAGAGCAGGGCTCAAACATGCTGATCTCTGTGGTGTTGTATGCTTTTCACCTGCTCTGCTGGCTACTAGAACTCCATCTCAAAGCATCACAGCTGGCAGTGGTAAAGGATACCTGTTTCAAAGAGGTTTTGTTACAATGCTAAAGAGTAAGTGGTGGGAAACAGTTTGTGCTTTTCTGCTCTCCAGTGTTAACTAGCATGAAGCAGTTGGTGCTGGCTGTAATGCTTTGATTTTATAAGGGTTTAAATTCTGGTCTCTCATCACAGATCCTTTCATGCTGAGCAGAGGTAAAAATATACACCATAAAAGTGTAATGTTGTGGCTACTGCCCAGAGGATATCTGCTGTGTTGTTTTAATCCAGGAGACCTCAGTACAGAGCACAACTCGGGCACCCATAAGCCTCCTCCATGGTATTTTGCTTCATGTAGAAAATGTTGTGTCTGATGCCCCAGCAGAGCCTTGGGGAGGCAATGTGCTGCAGGTGCTTGTTAGGAATGCTGGCACATCATGCAGCAAAATGTAGGACCCCCAAAAGTGGTTGAGGGGATGTACTGCTAAACCTTTTTGTCTCCCAGACAGGTAAGAGGTTGGTTTTTTTTGGAAAACCCTCCTGGGTTGGACTGAGCTGCTGGGTTCTTGCCCCATCCAGCTGGCTCTCAGGTGCCCCTTGTTTGGAGGCTGGCCCTGTGAAATCAGCCTCATGGGCAGCAGCTGGTGGGGTGCTGGGAGGAAGGGGCTTTCTGGAGAGCAGCTTGGGTGCTCCTTTTAGAGGAGGGGAGTTGGTTGGGGGGTGGGTTTCTCTGAGATACCTTTAGCAGGGAAGGATTGCTGCAGATCTCTGGTGCTTATGGCTGCTTTGTTGTAGTCCCAGGGCTGTTGTGAGTCTGCAGGAAGAAGACTGAGCAAAAGTTCTTGTCAGTCTTGTTGCTGTGCCATGACTACTGGAGAGAGGTGGTGAGGCCAGCGTGCTTGGGTGTTATGTAGGAGGTGCGCTTCAGGATGAAGAGTGGGCAAAATACATTGAGAGCGTTTGCTGGGACCAAGGATGCTCCTGAGTGCAGTGAAGCAAGAAATGAGACAGGAGTGATACAGGTGACTGTGCACCATGCAGGAGAGGCAGCAGGTGTGGGGCTCAGGCTTTGGTGTGAGGATCTTTGGCTCCTGTCTGTGCTGTGGCACACTGGCACACCACTGTGTCCTTCCTGGTACCACTGTGTCTTGCCTGGTACCACAGGCAGGCTTTTCTGCTGGGNCAGGCAGGTACCCAGCTTTTCTGCTGGGCTCTGGATGCCTGAGCACTCCTGCTTATGGCCACCTCTTCAGAGATGTGCAACAGCTCGAGGAGATCTCCTGCAGGT
Source organism: Chloroceryle aenea (assembly GCA_013399075.1). Lineage (NCBI taxonomy): Eukaryota > Metazoa > Chordata > Aves > Coraciiformes > Cerylidae > Chloroceryle > Chloroceryle aenea. Next base: position 152,900 of record VWZY01002279.1, read on the forward strand.
AAGGAGAGGCTTTGGAATCCATAGTTCCTCATACATGTGTACTGACTGACAGCAAATCTGCATGCATTTCCTTGCCATCTTTAAGTGTTGTTGAGGCTCAGTGTGGAGCCCTTCAGAGTATCTGGGGGCAGCCTTGTCCCACGCCTGGAGATGCAGCTGAGTTACAGAAAGTGTCTATATCTCTCCCTTCTCCTTCTCCCTGAAGTAACCACGGGTGTGACCTGTCTCTTGTTCAGGCACGTTCTCATCTGATCACCTCTGGTTTGTTCAGAACCTGTAGGTGATCGGGCTCCCTGTTGCTTAATTAGTCCTTTCGTAATGAATAATTTGGACAAGTGCTTTGTTCTGAATGGCAATCAGCTATTTATCTTTGTTACTTCTGTCTGAATGAAGAATTATTTTGAAGTTTAACATTTAAAAATTGCTGGCTTTCAGTGTGGCAGAGCCATTAAACTGTACTTAGGGAGATTCCCTAAATCATACCAAGAAACCACTGGACTTGTTTCTCACTGCAGGCTTCAGAGTGTGGTGCAGTGTCCAGTAATGGCTCCTCATTTTCTCTCATGAGTCTCTGCAGGGGAGGTGTGGAGAAAATGTGCATGTGTGTGTGGGCTCAGCTGAAGTCCTATTGACTGCTCTGACCACTGTGAATGTCTGTCCCTATAATTTGTAACTCTGACAGAAACAATAAATTAGGCATAAATTATTCCTGCATGTAAACCTTGGATTTTCTTGGCTGGAAGTATCCAGGCACCACATAACAGCAGTCTGGGTAGCTGCTGAATTTATCCCTGTGGCAAGATGAAATGGAAAAAAAATGAAATATCTAAGTTACAGGAGCTAAATCAAGATACCCACTCTTATTTTTCTCTGATTCCTCCGTAAAGGGCTCAGAGGAAGGTGAAGGGCTCCCTGATGCTGTTGTTGGAGGCTGCTGGTGCCTGGGCACTCTGCTTCCCATGTTATGCAGGGGGCTCAGGGGGAAGGGTGGCAAATATGCTTTGTGTATAGATATTCCTTGTGTTAATGCTCTACGTTGCATGGTAATAACTTTCTTCTGTTAAGCTAAGCAGTTTGAAGTATATGCTCCCCCTCCCTTCAGTGGAGTTGAAATCCCTAATAATTACTTTCAGATGTATTTGAAGTCTAATTTAGCTTTGCCTTTTTTGGGTTTGGCTTTCTTCAGAGTCACTGCCACTTCATCTTGCCCTAGGAGCCCCTGTAAAGGACACACTTGCTCTGCAGCCTAGCACAGAGCAGTGTGTTCCCTAGCACTGGCTCCAGTCTGGAGCTGTGCCCCATCCTAGCAGCATCTCTGCTGGGCAGTTGTATCACAGGCTCACGTGGAGCTTCGAAGCAATCGGTGCCCGTGTGGTGAGTGGAGTGTTTGCAAATTTCCCCAGAATGGAGCTTGTGAGGCCAGAGGAACACTTCTGGTCCTAACAGGAATTGAAGATGATCTCATGCACTGAAACTAGGCTGCTTCACATGAAAAGTAAGGAGAGATTTCTACCTTGTGCTTCTGGCAATATTTGAATTATTTTTGTCTGTACAGAAGCAGATCAGTTTCTTGAAGGCTCTAATTTCTAAGGCATTGTAGGGTTTGGTATTGCTGATCTGGTGTTCTTGCTTCCTTATCTGCTGCTTCATCATGATTTCACTGTAGTGACATCTGTTGTCAGAAAGTCAATACAGTGAATTTGGGAAGAGCCACAACTGCTTGGGAAGCAAATGTATCAAGCTAAAGAGTTGATCTGTCAAGTTCACTTGCAGTATTTGTTTCAGTAATGGGCTGCAGTCTGTGATCCAGTTAAGTGATGGCCTCGGGAGTTGTCTCAGCACTAGCTCTGGCTGGCTCTGGTAGTTGATGCTAGAAAAATCCCTTCTGACACCAGCTAAAATACTTGTGCTGGAGTTCCTGGAGGAAACCAGGAAGTCAGGTTTGAGGCAGTCTGGCTGCAGCTCAGTCTTATTCCCACCATGTGACTTTGTTCATGTGCTTGATACATGACTGGGGTTGGTTTTTGCTGCAGGAATATGCTTGAAGTGCTACCCTGGGGGACCACGTCTCTTCACCCTGGTTTTTTTCTCTGTTAAAAACCTGAAAAGAGCGAAATGAGTAAAAGGATACTTCCATTGTTGCCATGAATCAGGATTCAGATCTGATTGTGTATTATATTCTGAAATACATTCAGTACACAATGCCTTGCATTTCAGGATGTGAAATGACAGGCAGGGCACCAGCTCTGATGGGCCATGAACGGACGTATTAGACAATGCATCTGATTTTTTTACTAAGTGCATCTATTTCAAAAGTTTAGCTCTTCTAATGAGAAGCAGAAATGTTCAGTAGGTAATATAACAAAATCAGCTGGTTAGTTCATGGGGCTGAGAGATGGATAGCCTTCTTAGTTCAGTGAAGAACAAATATTGCTGAATAAAGCTCATCAGATTCATACCCACATCAAATCCAAGGTTGGCTAGCTGGGGATTTTTCTCTGAAAAGCATTACTGGGATTTTTAGAAAACTTGTGTGCTGGCTCTGACCCTTGGTATGGTACTTTCTTTTAGGACAAAGATGATCAAATGTGTTGCTGAGTGCATGTAAAAAATAAATTAATTAAAAGCTAATTCCCAAAGCTCTTAGAATGAGCATATTTCCCCAGGACAAGCTCTGCTCTCTGGGATCATGTTTTTTCACAGATAATGTCCCAGAGGTAAAGTTCTTCAGCAGAAGGTTCTTGAAGTTACTTTAGAATAGTGACTGCTTAAGAGGCTAGATGCCTATTAACAGGTTATATTAATATACCTTAATTGGTTTCTTCTTCTAAAATCATGTAACTTGAATCAGGTCACTCCTATGGATAATGAAGCTCAATTATTGCCTGATCATTTTGCTTCTTAGAGAAGCTCTGGCTTATGGATTCTGTGGCTTAGAGCTTTCTAGCATGAGCACTTGAAGAGGGTCGTGCTTCTTCCAAACTGATTTGTGTTTGCAGTGTTCAGAGTAGCTACATGATAGCTCTGTACCTCCCAGGTGCAGTGCTATAGATAGCTAAGGTTATTTTGATTGTTTGGGAAGAGAAGGAGGGAAAAGAGAAATGAGATTACGAAACCCAGCTGTGGGGTAAAGCAGTTTTTTGGCCAACTGTGAGGTACTAACCATGTATGGCAGCTTAATGAACAACGCAAGACCAAATTGTTGTGAGACCAAATGATTTTTAGTGCATCTTGAGTGCCAGCTCCAGGAACACATCGTCTTCTGAGAAACTGCAACCATCTGCTTAGTTCATGTTCTTTGTTTGTGTGATGCACCACCCCCACAAAAGCACTTGGTGATAGAGAGCAAACAAGTTATGTAGTCAGATATGTAGATGAGCTTCAAGAGAGGGAAGCCCAGTATAGTGTTAATGCCAGTGCTTTGCAGACAACTGTGTCTGTGCATCGTGTGGTCTCATCAGTATGTGGGGCATATGTGGTGCTGAACCAAAGCAGAGTTGTCTGTCCATCTCTTTAAATCTTTCATTATTCTAACTCATTATAATCACTCACTGGTGTGAGAGGGAGGGTGTAATAAGCTTGTATAATTTGTTTTCTACTTATGGTCAAGCTCTCCCAATTGTAAACACCATGAGTTAAACCCCATCAGTAATCCAGTCAATGTGCACTAAATCAAATCTAATGTGTGTTTCAGAATTGGACTACAGACCAAATCAGAATGCCTTATTTAGATAGTTTAGAACACGCATACTGAACATCATGATTCCTTCTCTTACTGAAAAGCATTACAAGCAATGTGAACTTTAAGGTCAATGTATTAATTTTAAACTTGCTATGGTTTTATTTTCTAAATATAGTAGTAGGGATAGCAGCACTTCAGGTGAACTTTTATTTTCATTAATCTTTATCCTGTTTATCTGCTTGGAGATTTGATTTTGCTGCTTTTTGTACCATAAGACTTTTGGGGCAGAGTCACCTGAACTTTAACTGTATTTTCTTCCTTTGTAAAACTTCATTAAGACTTTTTTTATACACTCTGAGTCTGTGCATATTTTGCAGACACAGTCTTAGTCATGCTGTATATGTGGATGGAAAGCAATGTGAATAATTAATTTAAATAATGCGTATTATTCCAAGAGCATCTGGCACTATCAAGGTATCTGGCAAAAGCAGTGTGCAATGTGTGAATGTATGCATTATATGGCAGTAGCTTATTGAATACTGCTCAGTCTACAGGTGCCTGGTCAAGTTTAAGTCTTTTGACTGTAGCTCCAAAACAGAGGTCTGAAGTTGGTAAATATGGGCTTTCTTATTTTAGATACTTGCAAGTACAAAAGTTAGAAGAATTCAGTTTTGAGGAGGGAAATGCAAATGAGAGTCTCTCTGTTTAAGGCACAGGGTAAGCTCATGTGTGACACAGGGCAGGATTTCTCTCTATTGGCCCCTTCCCTCCTCCTTCCCAGGGGAGGATAAAAACAGGAATAAGGAAAAAGAAACAATGCCCCACCCAAGATTGGAAGTTAAGACTATAACACATTTAGTGATAATGGGAGAAAAATAGAAGAAATGAGTATTAAGGGAAGAAGGATGCAGAATTCTACTCGAAATCCACTCTGGGATGGTGATGGATTACATGGAGTCAGGCCAGTCCTGCTGAGGTGCTGTCACAGCTCCCAGAGCCTGTGAAGGAAGAGCCCCCCGACCCTCTTGTCTCCTTGTTATATGGAGTGTGGCAGGGAAGGGGAGGGAATAACAGCTGCCCTCTGACTCCTCAGGGTCCTGGGGTTACAACCTGTTCCCCCCCAGCTCAGTCTGTTCACCCTTAAACCACAGCAGTGTGTTAGAGCAGAAAGCTTTCACAGCATCTGCCATGGATGCTCTGGAGATGAAGCAGTCACTGCTTTCCTACAGGAAATACTTCATCTGCAATACCCCCAGAAGAATCCTTCAGCCTTTTTGTGATGGACTTTATGCAGAGTTCAGTTTTGCATTGCTCTGAGCTACTTGTAATAGGGGAGGAGGAAAGACTTGAGTTCTGGGTTCAGTTGCTGTAGTAAGAAATAAATGGGATGCAAGGAGTACTTGTGTTGAGCCTTGTGACTTCACGTCATCAGCTGATGACGTGACTAATGCCTTTTGCCATTGATTTCAGTGGGAAACCTTCATTTATGTTGAAAAGCACAAGACAAGATACAGAGTGAGAGAAGCATGTGACTAAAAGTAATGAAAGCAACTGGGGAAAGAACAGCCCTGTTGAAAGGTGTATACAGAGCTGGTTTAGAGAAGTAAAGATCATTCAGTGTCTGACTCAAGACAGAGGCAAGAGCCATGGCATAGCCACCATTCACAGAGGGAAAGTCTCTTCATACATCTTAATTGAGAGGGGGGAAGGGGAAGGACTTGAATTCCAGATGGTGGTTATGCAAATGATATTTTAATTGGTAAGCAGGAATGTTTCCCTTTGCCCATATTTATTTTTTGAGATTAAACTTTTGCTTGTGCAAACAATGTCTGCAGGCTGGTACACAGCAATGGGCATCTGTGCTTTTCCAAATCATTAGCACTAGATTAGTAATTTTGGCTGGAATCTTGAGTACTGAGCACTAGCTTCCCATACCTGATCCAAGCTGATTGATCTAAAGGTTGGATACTATCCCTTCTCTGGCCAATTTTCTTCTACCAGTTCTGAGTCTCTGCAGCAGCTTTCCTTCACCTGGGAAGGTTCTGCCAGATGTGCCTTCTGGGATCCCTTGTCCCTGTCAAGGGACTGCCCAAGAGCTACAGAAGGGCAAAGCAGCCTGTGCTCCTGGCTCAGGTAGAGTGCAGAGATTGCCTCGTGGGTTAGAGACGAGCTGTTGGTTTAGGGAGTCACTCTGAACTTGGTCTCACCTTAATGTAATACCCAGCACTGCTCTGATCATATGCAGGGGCTGTAGTACTTTTCCTTTTGAGAATGGGTGCTTGTGGACAAATGACTGGTGTAGCTGTGCAACTGGCTGCAGTGTGGAGGAGAATAAAGCTGGGATGTGAGCAAGTTCACTATCTGCCATCAGCTTTTGGCTGTGGCTCATTTAAGGTGTAAGGCAAGTAGGAAGTTCAAACCTCTGCTGCGTTTGGTGTGCCACTGCTGTGTTCAAGGAGCAGAGGAAGGTGCTGGGACTGTTGGGTAAGCTGATTAGTGTCTCTAATGAGCATGGAGATGAATGTCTCCTGTGTGATTAATAGGGATAAATGACCAGAATACAACTGCTCTTCTGTGACAGTGTTGTGCAGGGTGGGGGGGTTCAGTTTCTCTTAATCACTACTTTTAACTTGGTTGGCCAAATGTATCAAAGGCTAAATTAGAAGTGATGTTAGGATCTCTGATATGATCTTCAGCATTTATATCCCTCCAGTTTCTGAGCTGCCTGGGCACAGCTCTCTGCACCACTGAACCAGCAAGAAAGTGAGGTTAAGAGTTGTATGAAGAAAATGGAGTGGTACAGGGCAGAGGTGGCAACCTGTCAAGCAAGCTTGATGCTGAAACCATCTGCTGTAGAATGATATGAGGTGTCACATATGTTCAAATGTGGGTGGCTACAGCACTGCGTTTAGATCCCCTGCCTCAGGCAGTGTAGGTGGTGTAGCACTTCAGATGAGGATTGCTGGCCCTGAAATGGGGCTGTGCAGCACCCAGGTTATATGGGGAGTTATTTAACTACTTCACAGCTGGCAGGAAGGGCTCCGCAAGACAGATGGTGCTCCAGCAGGCTGAGAAGTTCCACCACTGCCCTCTGGAAATGGTAGGGCTGAGCTGTGCCTCATCTCCCTAACTGTCTGGGGAGCCATATCAGGTGACTGTATTGGGCAGGTGCAATTTTTATTCCCGGGGACAATGACTGGTATTTGCAGGGTGTATTTGGTGAGATAGCCAAGCCACTGCAGCACTCGGTAAGGAGATGCAGAGAGATTCCTTTCTTGGTCCCAGATTTTCCTAGCCACCAAAGTAAGCTTTGAAGGGGTACTGTCCTAGCCCTCTGTATCTCAAAACTACTTCTTATTGCTGGGACAAGGCTCAGAAAAGAATGCATTATTGTGGCACCAGGGAGAGGCTGGGCAAGAAAACTCTCGGCTTCATAACCAACTAATTAGAGCATTCAGATTGAAGTGGTCACTGGCTCCTGCTTCAAGGACTGTGTTAGGCACTCAGCGAAATGTAATCATCCTCCCAAGAGTGAAGTGGCCACATCTTCCAGATTGCTTTTCCTGAGGGTGTTCTCGCCCCAGCATCTGTAAAATTGCTCTGAGTTTGCCAGTGCTCTGCAGCTTGCAATCAGCTAATGGGGATCACGAGGAGGCTGGCAGGGCAGGCTCATAAAAGGATTTTCTGTGTTAATGGTTGAAACTTGGAAGTCATCTGCAACAGGGCTTCAGAGTGAGCCAAAGATGAGAACAATTATTACACTCTTATGTGGAGCATGTAGTCGTGGTGTTTGTGGATGCAGTCACATAGCTGGATGTAGATACAGCTGAAACTAATGCCATGCACAGCTCTGCAGAGTGTCATCGGGTGAAGCAGTTGTGAAATAGTTCTATGAGAACCCCATTTTAAAGATGGAATAGTTAGTATATTGAAATAATGTGTTGATAGTCTTATTTACTGTGTAAAGGCAGCATGTACATTACTGGAAACTGGTGAGAGCAACCAACCTACAGGTGCTGTGTGTGGAAAGGAATTGTGCTTTGATACTGCAGAAATTAGTGGGCTTTCAGCCTTCCTGGCTGCTGACCTTTTGTGAGTTATTTGGCAGCTTTTTCTTTGTGTGGATTTTAAAAATGCAATTTAAAAATCCAATGTGGAATCTGGGCTCTGTTTGGAGGCACACAGAAGAGAAATACTGGTTGTTATCCAGAATCATTTAGCATGTGGCTACGCAGGGCAGTGCTTAACAAGGCAGGTCCCAGAAACAGCCCAACTGCACTAGCTCTGTGCTTTGCCTTTGCAAACGCCCTCTCCTCCTTGGCAGAGCTAGGCAGCCTAAATAGAAGGCTGCAGTGATGTGTTCATATAGTTTCTAGAACTGGGGAGGTCTGGCTCTGTTTTTCAATATAAATCTAGCCATAATTTCTTTGAGTCTCCCTTAAAAATTATTTTTCCTCTCTTCAGTGCCTCTTGCTTATTACTGGGACCTTCCTCACTCTCTCCAGTTGACCAATGTTAGGACAAGCTGAGGAGGGTGTTTGTGGATTATGTCATTAGGGACAATGCTGGCCTTGGAAGTCTCTCTAAACCACTGGAATAAATGAATGAGTTATGTATCAGTGCTGGTTTATTTATTTTTTTAAAAAGTACTTTGTAATAGTTGCTTAGTTTTGCAGAACTGTTCTATTGAGCCTGAAAGATGTTACTTTTTTTTAATGCTTGCCAAGGTAGGTCTGTTGCTGTTGGGAGCCTGTTTCATTCATGAATCCATTCCTGGATAGTCAGTACATGTTCCTTGGCTTATTTCTCTTCAGATGCAGATCATGTAACACTGGTGAGCTGCAGTTGTCACACCTGTGCTTGGAACAAGCCAGTGTTGAAGGGCCAGTTTTACTCTGGGGTATTGTGAACTGCACTGCTCCTTTCTTGTCAAACCTCCCCAAAGGCACAGAACCGAGGGGCTGTTGTGGGGTGCTGCTGACACAGTGTATGCCAGAGCAGTCAGGGGAGTGAGTGGCTTTTTGAGGCTGTTGTGGAGTATGAGGTGTGATACTGTGCTTGACTTTGGTTCATCTCAGGTTTTTTACTGAAAGTAACTCCAGGCTGAGGCTATTCACTGGCCTCTTTCAAGTAAGATGCTGATGACTGCAGATACTGACTGGCAAGAATCCATCCTTACAGTTGATGTCCTTGTTTTCAGTGTCAAAGAGAAATCATGTGGCAGTGGCTGCAAAAATTGTCCCATTGTTATTTAATATTCCCCGTTTTATATTCCTGAGACACCAAAGTACTCAGGGCTGTGAACTTGTCACTTCACTGTAGTCCTAAATTAACTAAAAAAGGATTTGAATATCTCAGCTGAAATCTATCCCATGCTATTGTTAATGGAGACTTCTCTAGCTGTCCATGTTTCATCATCCTCATGTTTCCACTTCATGCCTAGACCTCGCAGGGATCTATCGCAATGATCTTTCTCAGTGGTCTTTAGTTGTTTTCTCCTTTTCAAGCATGTTGACTGGAATTTTTTTTTTTCTCATTATATTTCTCTTTTCTGTGCCTGTCTCAGCAGAGGTAAATTGTATTACTGTTTTCATTGCCACCAGATTTAAGACAACACCTGAATGACTTGATCTATACCCACAGTAGAGCTGCCTGCTTTATGGCTGTCTCTCCAATATGCAGAGCTGGCTGACAAGTTGTTTCTTGGCAAGACAGAGTTGTTACTGATGGTTGTCTGCTGGCAGAGGTTTGCTATCTTTGCTGGCTGTTTTTCACCGACAACAATTTTTTTCCTTGCTTCCAAAACTCATTACCATTTTTTACTTTGAAGTGTTCTTGGGAGGCTGATATTTATTTGATTTATTCTTTCCATTTGCATGAAACGGTGGGTAGGTTCAATTAAAGGCCATCCATCTGTACTCTTGGCACCCTGATGGTAATAAAAATGGAGCATCTCTGCCTTGTCCTAAGTAATATATAGAACAAAATATTTCAGAATGTTTTGGAAAGGTCTGGGTGGAGGGGTTCCCTCTCCTGCTGGTGGCCCTTACTTTGTGGCAGGGGAGCTCAATTATTGCTGTGAGTTAAGCATGTGTTTTAATGTGTTTAAAAGCAGCTCTGACTGCTGCTTCTCTTCAAAGCTTAAGTTTTTACAATAGCAACACTTCAAAATAGGTCCTGGAGTTCACACCCCCTGCTCAAGGCTGAGAAGTCTCTGAGCTCCTGTGAAAATGGCAAGGTGTTGGGAAAGCAAAATAGAGAGTTACAACACAAATGCAAATGTTTTCTGCTCGTTGGTCCAACAGGTTGCCCTGTTAAAGATTGTGCTGATAGCTTGCTGGAGACCTACCAAATGGGGCTGAGTCTGGAGCTTGTGGGTTCCAGCCTGCAGTACAACTTTAGTATCAGTCGGATGTTATTTCTTATGCTTCATTTGGCCAGTTGACCCCAGCATGGAAATGACTTGATGTGCAAATCAGTTTTTTTTCCTCCTGTTCAGTGTTTCCAGTTCTAATGACCTATTTATCATGAAAAGAAAATGCTTTTCATTAGTTTCTTCTCTCTTCACCCTTGCCACAAAGGCTGGAAAGTGCTTTTCAGAAGGTATTATGAAATAAGGAGATGTAAACTTTTCCATGTTGCCATCTTGCTGCATTAATTAGTATTACTTGACTTGAATGAACCTTCTTACCTCTTAGACAAGGCTTCTAGGCAATGGAAGTGTGGGAAGATGATGGGGTTGTTACACTGCATTGTGCTAATAACCTTACACCAGTTGCACGCTGCCAATGTCTTGATGTGCTTTAAAGTAAGTACAGTTTTGAGTGAAAGTTTAGTCCTCCTTCATCTCCTAGAGGACAGGTTGCTGTACAGGGTGCTGGGGGGTAAGTTCAGGACACTGCTAAGTTGTATCTAAAACTGTTCTCTCAGCCTCAAGGCTGGCCCAGTTCACCTAGGAACTGTATAACCAAATTGTATCATGATGTTAGACACCACAAAATACGCAGTCTGTTTAATGCTGCTTAATGGTGGATTTTTATCTATTTTATCTGTAGTAGGAGTTATGCTGCCAAGTAGATCCCAAGAACTGGGCTTTCTTGTACTGTAGGCTATTCAGGTCTATTTGGAGATTTTTCAGCTATTAGTTTTTCCATCTTTAACACATTACCAGGCAGAATATGTCATTATCCAGGTGCCATCAGTATTATTTACACCAAAACTTTCCTCTGACTGTCTTGGAACAGTCCACCTGCTGTATCTTGCATCCATTTGTGCTCTGCTGTCAGAGTGAGAGGCTTTGGGAACAACAAAGGAGGAGATTGGGGGTGGAAAATGCATTAAATATGTGATATGAGCATGTTTCTAAGCTCTTATTGCTTTGAAATGATTATTGAACACGGGGAGAATACACTTCTGTTGACAGCCTTTAAGCAGGAGCAGAAGTTTTTAACAAACCATACCTCACAGCTGGTTCAGGACAAATATTTTAAAGCTGCTGCTTTGTCAGGAGTGTGTCAAAAGAAGGACAGTAAGCAAATATTAGAAATATAATTTTTCTTCAGTTACTTTAAGACAATTATGCTTCTGACTTGAAGATCTGGCCTTTTCATATTTTAGCTTTGGTAACATATAGCTGTATTAGTAGGTCTGGCATCCTGCAGTTAATCAGATGTAAGATACAAAATGTGTAGGTTGGAATGTGTAGGTTGGTGTGATTGTATTTTATGGGAATGGTTAATGCAGTTGGAAAAAGTCTGAAAGCTTTTGGGCTCAAGGTACCCACATTAGGCTTGACAAAATCAATGCAAACTTGAAGGTAAGGACATCAGCTGAAGAGCTATTGCACACTCTCTATTAATCAGCTGAATAATTTCAGAGACACATAGGTAATTGTAGGTGTGTAAAAGTGTTTTTTCTGTAAAACTATTCATGTGACTGTTTGGAAAGGCTGTGAATGTATTTTTGGAGGCGGGCATAATTGCTGGAAAAAACCCCAATTTGAGGTAAATGGATTTTCAGTTTGGCTTTTTTTAGGACCACAGGCTGCTTTGAGGATAAGACTGCTTCAGGATAGTTCAACAAAAATAATTTGTTGGCCAAAGCTGGGATTCCCTGTGAAATAGTCCATGTTTAATTTGCCATGGCTCAGAAGTCTCTTCAAGACCCGTTTTGTACCTTCTGGGAAAATTGCTTTGCAGACAAATCTGAGCCTGTGAATAACAGCAGGATAAGCACTGCAAGCAGTAATCCCACATTACATTGTCAGTCATAGTCAATGTATTTTTACAACAAATTAAGCTGCGGAGCTGTTGGAACATGGGGCTGATTCCAGAGGGGGAAGCGTTTAGTTGTAAAATAGGATGTGTGGTGGGTATAAGGCTTGGGGTCTGATCTGTTAATCCCACTCACAAGAGGAGAATTTGGAGACCGAAATCTCTTGTTTCAGCATGTGCTTGGAGGGCTTGCTCCTTATCAGGGGCTTCTTTGTAGTTATTTCCCCACCATTCAAGTGAAAACTCTTCTTGTAAGTAAAAGCAGCCTAACAAAGGCTGATGACACCAGAGCTAGAAGTAACTAGGTTGTTTTTTTGGTGTTGTAGTGTTTGGGTGGGTGGTTTTGTTTTTTTGTTTTGTTTAAGCCATTGTGTATTGATTAATGCTAGACAAATACTGAAGTCACACCAGTACTTGGTTCTGTGTACTATGTGAGCCCATCTAAAGGCATAAAAAGGCCTATCCTTGGGTATTTAACCAATCCAATCTGAAATTAAATTGCCAACTTTAAAATACTGTTCCAAGATTAAAAAAAAAAGCAACAAAACCCAAGAGCCTGACACCAGTGTTAACAGTGGTAATTATTAATGCAAACAATCATTTGGTGCTAGAGGAGATGTATATGACACTTCAGTGGAATATTCTTCAGTCCAGACCTAACTCTTACAGATATTTTGTGTGTAACGGAGTCAAGTTGTCTTTACATATTTTTCCACCCTTTTCCACATCATGAAAATCATTAGTGGTTAGCTGACTGGAGGCTGTTCTGTGGTCATAAGGAATCACAGCAGAAAAGTCCCTCTTGAGAAACTGGTACTTGAGGAGGCTGAGAGAGCCCCTGCAGCAGCAATATGAGGCAATTCCCTTTGGGAGCTGGCTCATACCCTTTGCAGAGCCTCCTGTATAGGATTGCCTGGTCCAGCAGCCCTGTAGCTGGAGACTGCCCAGAATATGAACCTGACAGACAATACATCTGAGTTCTGGAATTCAGACCCAGTCACTCAATAAACCACCCCATGACATTGTTAGCAAGAAGTTATTTACCCACTGTGAAGTGTCACAAGGGATTATCTCTGTCTGAGCCTCTCTTTAGCATCTGTGCATTTTACTTTGTGGAAGGACAGGTGTAGAGAAGATGGGTAATGGGAATGAAACCATGTGGAAGCAACATCAACAAAGGGAAGATGCTGAAGGCTGCAGTATTGGTAGAAGGGGATTTGCTAAATGACCATGAAGTTTTGTGAATAGCAGACCTTTACTCCACATACACTGCTGTAGTTTGTAGTGCACTAATACACCCTCTTCCTTCCCTCAGTGAATGCTGCTTGTGGCCTGGCTGAGGTTTAATTCTTTCCTTTCTGGCTCATTATGCAGGACCTTAAAGTGAGCCAGAAAAGCAGACACTGCGTTGCTGGCTTGAGCAGATAAACTTGCATTATTTTGGATTTTTTAAATATTTTTTTTGAGATCCTAAGTGTGCAGTGTTCTCTCTCAGTAGAAAAAATGTGTTCAGGTAAGGACAGTGTGACTTTCTAGGCCAAATTATTGATGGGAGGCAACGAAAGAAATACTGTGGACTTTTTCTACCAGTCAGAGTTTAAAACACAAGATTTGCATATACTGTCTTCTGATCTAAAAAGGCTCTTCTGAGTTTGTTAGAACAAAGAATATGGATGTGAAATGTTCCCCAGAGTATTGAAAGTCTTGGATGTATTTCGCTGTGGATGACATGGGCACCGGTTCGTTATTCCTACCAGTCAACTGTGGGAAGGAGAGTGCAGTGCAGATAAACTGACAATCCTCTCCTGTATTGCCATCAGGTTCTTGGTGTTACGCTTCGGTACAGTATCTGCATCAGTCCTGTCTCCCTGAAATTCAACAGTTTTCTCTGACTTGAAGATGACCTGGCCTCATGGCCAGTGTTAAAACCACTGGGATTAAGGGGGTGGGAGGAAGGGGAAAGGGGAAGAGGCTTCTACAAGGTATGTCTAAGTACTTAATGCCACAGCCCAGCATCACATGTTCCTTCTCTACTTTCATTCTTAATTCAAATTTGTTTTTAAACATGATGAAGGGCATGTTTCTTTGCTTCATCTAATCAAATTAGGTGCTTACATTAAAATTGGCATATAGTAAGTTGGCAAAATAGATATTGCTTACAATAACAAAACCTGGGCACGCTGAGCCCAGCTTAACATCCTGTCCTAAAAAGAAAACCCACTAAGGAGCCAGAGAAAGTGAGCTAAATTTGCCCAAATGTTACCTTTTATTCCTTGCTCAACCCTCTGAGGTTGCTCCTAAATCAATTCACTCTGCAGAACAATGGCTCCATTGTCTCCAGGCTGGCAGCAGTCATATGCACAGCTTGCCTCAGTGAATATTTTGTCAGAACATTTTTTGCAATGCCAATCTTCTGTGCTAAACCCCTCCCCCCCAGCCCTCCTCTGCAACTCGGAGCTAATTAGCAATGCATAACAGAGGAAGTCCTTCTTTTCTTTTCTTTTTCTCTCCCCGAAAGAATAATTTGCCCTGCTAGCAGATAACTCTTGGCACTTGGAGAAGAACTGGCCACAAAAAATGTTTCTCTTACAAAGATTCATCAGGAGGAATGGACAGCTTTCTGGAGGTTCTCTTGGGACTATTTGCATGTCAAACATCAGCTGCACCATAGCTATACAGCAATGGGACTGCTCAGAACTTGATTTTTCTCAGAACTTGCTTTTTCCACCCCTCTGCTCTTTACTGTGTTATGTCTGAACTGGATATACTTACAGCTCTACTGTAACACCAATGGTTCATGAGGCTAGGCTCTGTCACACTAACTGTGTCTTAAACTTCCTCTTTGCTTTCCTTCCTTTCTCCTCCACCCCACTCCAGCACCCCTGCTAATGCTTTTGTGGAGGCTGCTGCTGTCTGAGCTGTTAGAGGAGCTCTGAGAACAGCACCATGAGCAATGAGGTGGCCTCCTTTGGGCTGTGTCTCTTCCAAATATGGTCAAACATAAATTAGTTGTATTTGTACGACTCGAGATCCATTCCTGTTTTATAGCTAAGAATGGCTCAACTGAAAATCCAATTTACAGAGTAGTCTGGGGGAAAAGATTATACACCAAGGAGGAAAAAGTGGTGAAGGGGAAACACCAACAACAAGCTCAAAAGACATAAGACCAGATGTATGCTGTGAAAAGCTACAGGAACTGAAGTAGGCAAGATAATCTTCTATTAAAAACTGTATATGTTGTTTTGTTTGGGTTTTTCTTCTTGAAAGAAGACAGCCACTGTGCATTAATGCTGCCCTGAACGAAGGTCTTTCATCTTCTGGGGATGATTTAATACTACTGAATATTAAAATAAGTCTAATTCAAAGTAAAATTAAGGCTGTCTTGATATCACCTACAGATACACCTCCTCATTTCAGGTAACTTATTCTGCACATACTGCTTTTCATCACTGGGCATCATGTTCTGTTGTAAACTGCAGCCTTTTATTCATGGGGAATCTGGTGACCATCTCATGCTGGAGTAATTCAGTGAGGTTGCTCCTGATTTTGTCAGCATAAATGAGAAGTCATCTTTGCTTGTAAAATTTCAGCTGATGGTGTTAATTACTGATGAAATGGATATAGCAGTAAACTTGAGCAGAAACTCCTACACTGGATGTAGAACTTGTCCTATTTTTTCCTTGGCTATTGCAGTTCTTGGATCTCTGGGATTTGATTCTTTGTGAAATATGGTGCTTGCTTAGAGGAATTCTGCAGCTCGTAAAAGACGTTATCAAACTGGGTGAAACTAACTTGTGTAAGTTATTAGAGTTTTCTTGCTGCTTGTAATCTTCAGTATTTGTAGTGAGTTGATGGACAAGACTTGTGTTACTGTCTAGTTTTAGTATAGTGGAGTTTAGCACATGCACTATCCTCATCTTCTCTTCCTGTGAATGTAAAACCTCTATGAACTTGACTATGACTTCAATTTAGCATGATTTAATAAGCAGAGGCTTTTGTAAGACAGGATACAGAATTTTACTGAAATAGCTGCTGGTTTGAACAGAACAAAAGATGATGGTGATGCAACTACTCTGGAAAATATTCCCCTGAAAGCAGTTTTGGGGTTGCTCTTGCAAATCATTCTTCCTTCAACACAGTATCAGTGTGCTTGACTGTTTCAAGTTTGATCTTGATAGGATCAAACTTTAGCTGTATATGGCTGTGAATTACCAGAAAGAAGTAGGAGGTTGAAATAATAATGACATGAAGAGAAGGGGTAAACATGGAAGGACTGAGAACATGACACTTCTAACACTGCTAGAAGCTAATACTGATACAAAGGATTCTATAATCCAATTATATTATTATAATTCTACAGAATAGGGTATGCTGCTTTGATGTCATTTGTTAAAATCGTGATAACTTGCTGTGTAAAACTTGCTGTGTTGGCATCTGAGAAGGCTGAACATAAATTAGTGCATGCTCGTGGAATACTGGGTTGGAAGGGATCTCTAGGATCATCTAGTCCAACATATTAAGGTGATCTATATATATTTCCTACAATTTTTTTTTTGTAAATGAGCCGGCCCAGCATCCTGTCAAGCTGAGTCTTAAAACTGCCCAGTGTCGGGGAATCCACTGCTTCCCTTGGGAGATGATTCCAGTTTCTAATTGTTCTCACGGTGAAAACTTCTTCTGGAGTCCCATTGGAATTTCCCCAGGAGTAACTTGTACCTATAGCCCCTTGTCTTTTCCACATGATCCCTTGTAAAAAGGGAGTCTCCATCTTCCTGGTAGCCACCTTTTATGTACTGGTACATGGTAATAAGGCCTCCCCTAAGCCTTCTCTTCTTAAGGCTGAACAATCCTGGTTCTCTCAGCCTTTCTTCCTCCAGTCCTCTGATCATCCTCATGGCCCTTCTCTGGGCCCTCTCCAGATCTTTTTTTTCTTCTCACATCTTTTTTTCTATAGCAGGGACCAAAAATGGTCACAGTATAAAGGTGTTCTCTGACCAACACTGAGTGGAGTGGGATGATGACTTCTTTATATCTGCTGGTGATTCTCTAAAGACCTCAAACTCCTTAAAGGATTCTCTTTGAGCAATTTAAAAGACTTGAATTCTTAGCCCTGGCATCAGCACCTGGGACAGCTGGAGCAGGGTCACTGCTGGTCAGTAGCTGTCTATGAAGTTATGCTTTTGGGCAGAAACCTGTGTGGCTTCTGCCCTGGCTCTGCCAGTAAGGCAGTGTGTAGGAGCCTGTATGATGAACAGGATGTTAACCACTCACCAAGAATCTTGTCCAGCCTGCAGGTGATGGTCCCCCTGTAAAATGTATCACTTTGTTTTGCACTTACTGCATTTTACTCGAGGGGATCAATGCATCTTACAGTAGTTCTGTATGTTAATTCTCCTGTCTGCTGGTAAATATTTTCCATGGAAGAATACATGGAGACAGAAATTACATAATGTTGTGTAAGAAAAAATAGTCAGACACCAAAGTCAAGTTTTATCTGGTTGGTTTTTTCTTTTGTTTGTTGGTTTTTTTTTGTTTGGTTTTTAGTTTGTTTTTAATTTCTAAGCATGACTTCCAGTTATGCATCATATTCAAGAATTTCTCCCCGGTGAATACTTGGTCATCTAAGGCATTGTGTACTCAGGTGAGGTTTTTGAGTAGCTTTATCACCAATATCAGTATTTGTAGGAGTGTTTTGAGCAGTTCATGGGAATGTACTTCATCTTGCAAGCTGTGTTTGTAAGGAACAGGAATGCAAAAGCCTCCCAGTAGTTTTCAGAGAGTTATTAAACTGCTTCCTGTTCTTCCAGTCCAAGGGATCATCTGTGCCATTAGTATAATGTGGGAATTTGTGGCAGTGTGTCCAGGGTCAGCAGTTCAGCTTCTCTGAGGAAAAGCCAGATGTAAACTCTAAGGGACTAGCAGGGGTATAGCTTTGCTGCAGTTCAAGACAGAACTGATCCGTGTTCTGGTCCAAGACTCAAGGATGACATCTGTGGTGAAGCTCCTCTCAGAAAGCTGTCATGCTTTGGAGGCATGGTCCAAGCTACTGAGTGCAAGCTTGGAATACTGAATGGGCTTCTGCAGGCCCTGAGGGATGCCAGAGATCTGTAGTCTTGCTGCTCTGGTTAACAGTGTTTAGTTAAAAGCTAGTTTGAGTATTTTCTTATGTACTGCAGCTGACTGCATTGCAGATAAACTGTATACTTAAGCAGGTTATGTATGTACCTTTACTAACCCTGAAATGGGAGGGGGGCAGAAGAGATAATATACAGCATTATCCCTACCATACCAAGTCCTCCCATGGCAGTAAGCTATTTTCCAGGGAAGAGCTGTGCCTTGTTTGCCTCAAACCAACATTTTCCAACCTCTTAGTAAGATATCTTACAGTTTGGACACCAGCTTGCATCATTCTGAAGATGAGTACGTGCTTACGCACTGCAAAAGTAGCAGAAGTAGTTGAGGGAACTGATATCTAGGACACAAAGAAAGGCAAGTCACACACAAAGGAGTATGTGTGAGAGCTTCTCACATTGGTTAATGTTGTGTGAACTCAGCTTGCCTCATGTAACAGGTAAAAATTGGAGAGCACAGTGTATGCCCAAACTATCAATGACCTTAACATTTCTAAAAGTCTTCCTTCATTATGGCCTTCTCTAGCTCTTTGAGGGTGCACCTGCAATTTCTATTTCTCTTTAATGAAGTGTTCATGTAGGTGAGAGTAATAATGTGCAGTGTGCTTAAACAATACAATCATCTGTGACAAAAAGAACTGCTCCATGCACTCCTAGCAACTGCAGTGGGGAAAAAATAGCAGTTATCTTATCAATGCTTATAAATACTCAAAGGGTGGGTGTCAAGAGAGTGGGATCAGTCTTGGGTTTTTTTGGGGGTGTGTGTTGTTTTTTTTGTGTGTGTGTGTGTGTGTTGTTTTTTTTTGTTATTTGTGGTTGTTTTTGTTTGGGTTTTTGTGGTGGTTGTTGTTGTTGGTTTTATCTTGTTTTAGTGGAGCCCATTGACAGGACGAGAGGTAATGGACACAGAGTTGAACACAGGAAGCCTTAGCTAGACATGAGGAGGAACCTCTTTACTGTGAGGGTGACAGGCTGCCCAGAGAGGTGGTGGAGTCTCTGTCTCTGGAGATTTTCAAACCCCACCTGGATGCGTTTCTGTGCAACCTTCTCCAGGTGAACCTGTGCTGGCAGGAGGGTTGGAGTAGATGCTCTGCAGAGGTCCCTTCCCGCCCCTACCATTCTGTGATTCTGTAACTCAGCCAAATGTTCCGAGCAAATAACCCTGTGCTTTTTTCCGATCTTTTTGAAGGTTCTGTGAGCATACTGCAGAGCTAGACTTAAAGTTTGACATGGCTCTAATTAGTGACTGAGAAAAGAAGGTGTATTTATTTGTGTCAGCTGGAAACATGTGCCTTCAAGGACTCTGCGCTGTTGATCTTGGATCCAATTTCAAATCGGCTGACTTGCAAAACAGCCCTTTAAACTCAGATACTGCTTCAGAATGACTGCTGTCAAAACAGTGGAAAAAATAAACAAGGAAATTCTATAGATCCAACCCTGTAGTGCATGCAGAAAGCAACTCTAGGAGCAGCTTGGCTGTATTAGAAATCATGTGCCCTAGGCATCCAACTGTGTAGCTGTAAGATGACTTTCTCTGGAAATCCAGGTGCATCCCTTTGTCTTTGAGGCATTAGCCAAACTCACACATACAATATTTTCTTGAGAATTGAACTGCATTTTAAATGTTCGAAGTGGCTTCATCAGACAGTCTGGAAGAAGTGCAGTTGGCTACATTTGAAAATGCAGGAACAATAATCTTTTTTTCTTTTCAAACAGGGTCCTGTGGGATAGAGGTGGGAAAGGTAATGCTTGTCCCCAGGGAATGGTGAGACTTCTGTTGTGTGCTCTGCCAAGTTGCCCTATGCAACTTCATCCAGCTGTTCTGGCAATGAATCCATTTTGGTTTTTGTTTCAGAATTATTCATACATTTACAACTCGAGCTGGAAGATTTTTAATCTACTGCTGCTTTGGGCTCAGCTTTTGCAAAAGTGCATTTACTTGTTTAGTAGTTGCTCTGTTATGGAGAGTCTATAGGATTCAGAGAGAGCAGGGTGGTTTGTAGACTTGAACTAGAAAGGACTGCTCAAGTGCTGGAATTGTCACTTAAAAAAAAGAATTTGAAAAATTAGGAGGCAAATTCACCAGTGTTTAATTTAAACTTTGTGTTTTTTTGTACTTTTCAACAAAATGGGAAAAAGTAAACACAGTGGCAATGATGGATCTGATTATTTTTTCTTTTTTTGGCAATGAAGCAAAATAGTAAAATAGGTTTTTGCATTAAAGTCACCCTCTAATCTCTCACCCCATTTTTTTCTTGAAAGATTCTTGAAGACTCATTTTAAACTTGTAAACCAAAATACAGTGGTGTTTCCCAGGAGAATAACTTTATCCAAGGTGGTCAAAATCAAGTATTTACACATCTTCAAGAACCCCCATCTACACTTTTATTGAAGAACTGGATTGGAGAAGCAGTCAGACTGATGCTGCAGTACAGAGCTATTATTCAGAGGAGCTCTGCATCTGTGAGTTAAGCTGAAAACTCTTATTGCCAAGCCAGATCTTCTCCAAGGATTTGCATGTGTGTCAACAAATCAGAGCAGGAGTACAAGTAGCCTGGCACTCCTAGCTTGGTTTACTCCCAAAGAAGTGACCACCCTCACAGTCTAAATTCCTCTTGGCTGCAGAGAAGCAGGACATGAGTGTCAATGTTCTGGATAGTAAACAGTATACAGAAGTAAAATCAGGATGATGCACCAGGCAGGGAAGTGTTTGTGCTGCTCTGCTTGTCTCTCTTTGGGCTTTTTGCCTAGCTGGCCAGCACCCAGGGAGTGCAAACTGCTGCTGCTTGCTCCTAGAGACCAGCAACTGAGGGAAACCGGTTGGGATTTAAGTCCTGCTTCCCATTCCTGATGCTGAGAGCCACTTCAGAGCACAGCAGGGGAGTTGATGGTCTGTCTGAAGAAAACAGCTTGCCAGTGCTCCAGAGGGAATGGCAGCTGCTTGGAGAGGAGGAGCAATGCATTGGGATGCAGTGGTGCATAAGGCCAAGCCTACAGCTGTAACAGAAAATGTTATTTTAGAAATATTGAGCTGATTGAAATAACAGCCTGGCTGCAAAACTTCAATGTGTAACACTGCCTTGGTGGAGGCACTGAGACCTCTGAAGGACTGGGGCAACTGGAGGTCAGCAACTGAGGAAGCGAAATGAAGTGGGGAGAGGTTGATCAGAGACCCCACTGGAAGGACAGGACTGGGGCAGCACTGGGTGTCTTGTGACCCAAAAGTGAGCTTGTGGGAGCTGCTACTACATCTGACCCTGACGATCACTGAAAAAAAAAATTGCATTCCTCTGTGTCATAAATTTCTCTCCTTTATAGAATGGAAACACTAACAATCTTCAATCTAATGTTAAAAATGATTAATCTGCAATTTAAGTGTATTTATATATCACTGTAGGGAAGCTGCTTCTACGAGTTCCAGCAATATGCTATGGCTTAAAAAAGAGGACATGGGTGGGAAGTGAAGAATAGCTGTGAAATGGCAAGAATCAAATAAATTAAGCTCACAGAATAGTAGTTCTTAGTCAGATTTCCAAATATCTGGCAGAACTGAGAATAGAGTATTTCCTGACCTTGCAGTGCAAAGAAAGATTAAAAATAACTAAGAGTTGGGATGCTTAAGAGAAAGGGGCACAGAGTTAGAATGGATTATCCATTAGAATGGATAAGTTGTGCACTGTTAATTTTGTGATTTGAAACCATGGTGTTATAAGGATTATTGGGTGTCCTGCATACATTTAGCTGGCCTAAATGTGGTGTGCAGGTGTTCTTGGTTTGGTTTTATTTATCCCCCCAATGAATAGTGTAGACAGAGTGCATTCAATCCCTATCTGGTTAGAAGGAGGGTTGTTAAATGGGAAATGCTTTAATGATTGCTACTTTCATAAGCTGTGGTAGTTTGTCATTTGAAGAGATTCTTGTTTTGCCCTTTCACTTAGTGCAAGGTCATGGAAGAGCTAATTTGACATGTGGTACACTTTGCAGTTAAAGGAATGGAAGCCATGGGTGATGGGAATGGTTGCAGAGCATGGTTTTACTTTTTCCTCCCTGCTCTCCTCCCACTCCTCAGAATGATTTATCCCTTGCATTTGCAAGGAAAACTAATAACTGGCCTCTGATCAAGCAGAAATCTGTAGATTGGCACCGTTGGAGCCAATGGGTCTTTCTCTAGCAGGTGTAAGAACAAATGGGATTCTTGTGCAATTAACTACATCCTCCCCTTCACTGAGAGCACCAAATCCGTGTTGTATGCTTTTAATTAAGTGTAATACAACCTTAGGGTGCAGTGCACAGCTACTCTTTATTTTTAAACCTTTCTAAGGCTCTCATCTAACATGATTTTTTTAAGCTGTAAACCAGTATGATTTTACTGTTGTCTGGAGATACAACTTAAAATTATTGGCTTTAAAACCACAACCCAAAGCCAAACAAACAATGCAGTGCTCTTCTGTGCTAAGATGCTCTATTGTGATGCTAGATCCTAATTTGCAGTTGATATAATTTGCCTCATAATGCAATGGCTCTTTCTCCTTGGGGAATAGGACTTGATACAATATGAGAGGTGTCAAAGCTAAGGTGGATTTTCATTCAGTACAGGCAGTGGTTTGGCTTTGGGGTTGGAAGTGTGGTAGCAGCAGCCCTGGCAATAGCTTTGTTTGATGCTTTTTGCTATGACCAAGTTCCCTAGCAACTGTGGCTGGCAAGCAAGGTGTGCTCCTGGGAGTGCTCTCCTCCCACCTCAAAATGCTGCCCGCTGAGGGAAGAAGAAGGCCTGACTCCAACCTGGCCCCTGTGCCTGAACAACTGGACAACAGCTGTCCTGCAAATGGTAGGCACACTGAAAAACTGCTGCTTTGCCTGTGTCTTGGTTTTCAGAGCTATAGTGTTCTGTACAATGAAATACTTTAGGACAAATATCAGCCAGTGTTTGTGATGAGTATTGTCCAAAATATATATACCAGTTAGATTCCTACAGAAAACACTATTTTTGGTAGTGGGGACAGGGATAAAATATAGACAGCGTGGATTTCTTTCCTTTTTCTTTGAAGAGGAGTTTGATTAGAATAATCTGTCACACAGCAGCTGCAAAAAGACAGCTCAATCCCTGTAGTTTAGTATCTAAGAGAATTTTACTTCAAGGAAACACTGTAAGGAGCAAATTGTCTCTAACCTTGTTTTCATGGTGAGAATAGAAATATAATGAAACCTTCTGTGATTAGTGATGGTCAGGTACTTAATGCTCTACAAACAGCTCAAAGCATTCTGTACATCCTCACTGGATAAAAAGATTGACCTTGCTCCATCTCAGGGAATGTTTTCTGATAAGAAGCTCTATTTAGTGTGCAAAGAGTTAATTATATCCTGTGCTTAATGAGTTCTTAGTTACTGACAATTCCTCTGGCTGAGGCTGAGAACTGTTGACATTTCTTAGGCAAACCATTCGCTGTTACCCCTGGCTTGCTGACAGACTGCAATTGCTTTACCTTCGTAGGTGCTGGTAGTGAAACAAACGGATGGGGATGATACCAGTGGGAATTGCTGGAGAAAATTGTGCTATGAAACACATGCTGTGCAGCTTCCAGGAGAAGTTTCTTGATTTTTTTTTTTGTAGCCTTGCTTTGGCAGGTTGACCAGCTTCAGGAAAAGGAATTGTGTCTAAGGAGGGCTACCTGTGCCACAGAGCTGTTTTCAGAGGAAACGTGGGAGCAGGAGGTGGCAATTCCCCTACAGCTAGTAAAATATGAAGGTGCGTGGTTATTCCTTCAGTTCATGGGGGAACAGAGCTTCATATTTGAGAAGACAAGCTTATTAAGAGTGCAGTAACCCACGCTCAATGCAAGTATTACTTCATCTTGCTGTCCTCACTCCAAGATGTGGGGAAGGCTTAATCTGTTTCTTGTCTTGCCTACCTAATTGTACCACTAATAAGTGTGTTTGAAAGCTATTGCCTGTCATGCCTTGGTGAGAGCTGGGGATGCCCAGCACTAGACAGGATGAAGTCTTTTGGTTGCCTTTTACTGATGTAAATCAGGAGTAAAATTCCATAAATAGGTTGGCATGGTTGAGATGAAAGTGAAGTGACTAGACCCTTATGTTGCTTGTTTGTGTTGGTTTTTTTTTTGTTGTTGTTTCCTTTTTATTTTTAGTGGGGATACTGGCTATAGCAGTGGAAGTCTGCATATGTGACTGATAATGCCAAATGAATGGAGAAGGACTTGTTGAGGAAACAGTCAGGAAGTGGCAGTTAATATCAGCTGAAAGGAAAATGAGCCGTGTACAACACTTACACAGCAAGGGATCAAAAGGAGAGGAGCAATGTAGTTAAAATGGCTTCTCTCATTGTTTTTAATTTTTTTGATGGGAATGAAAGCCTGAAAATAAGCTGGAGGCTGAAGACTTTCTTGTCTAATCCCCAAGAACTTCCCCTTTTCCAGAGTAACTAGGGGAACCTGGCGCTAGTCATTACTTCAGGTGATTGGGGAGCAGGAGGGATTTATGGCTGAGAAGTGAAGGGTTTGGAAGTCAGTCACAATTCATCTAATCACAGCTACTGAACTGGGTTTAATTTGAGAGCATCTGTTGGCAAGCTTTCCATCTATCATAAACAGACACCAAACTAACAAAAATACTTGCCAATCCCCTTGCCTCCTACACAAACATGAAAAAGGCAAGTGGCAAAGACGTGTCTGATGCTGAATTAATACTGGCAGGGGTAGGAGAGCAGCTATTGATCTGTTTCACAAAGGTATGTCTATAACTCAGCTGCTGTTTCATCGAACACAGCTACAGAGAAGTGCTTTGATATTGGGAGAGAATGAATCTGCCTCTAATTATTATACACGTGGGTAAAGCAGCTTTTAAAACAAATCCAAGGGAAGAGTTTGATCCAAATTCAACTGTGCTACATCTCCACCGAGGGCAGTAGTGTTACACCAAGGATGGATTTGTCTTGCAGACCTTCACAAAGGGGATGTTATTGAGACTGGTGAAATGAATTGATGCTGTAGTGGGTCTCAGGAGGGGATATTCAGAGCTGTAAAAGCCCTGGCCTTTCTTGCCAGGCAGAGACTGCAGACATTGCAAAGGGCTCTGTGTTCCCCACAGTGCCATGGGGAGCAATCTTTCTTTTTGTGAAAGGAAAAGGCAGTGATGAGAGAGAAATGGCAGCATACCTGCCTATAGGAGAAGTCATTAACATGAGAGGAAATAATCAGCCCTTTGTCTGGGGGGAGGAGTGGAAACAGCCACTGGACTTGCTGAACAAATGAAAATGCTTGGTCTGGTTGTGTGCATCTCTTTGCTGGGGCAGGAAAGACACTGCAAAGCTTGCATGGTCGTGTTGTTCTCTGTTTCAGTTAGTTTCCAGCACTTTCAGCTCTGGGTTCTTTGGCAACAGCTGAAGCTATGCAGTTCTAGACTTCTTCAGACAGCCTTCCACAAAATGACTGTGGAAAATTGCTTCAGTAAGTGGCCCTGTCCTCCTTGACTCGATCCTGTAGCACCATGAGTCCGGGGGACACTGCTGCATGTTAAGATCAGTGGTAATCATGAGTTCTTGGTTAATTGTGACAGAAAAGATGCTTGTCCCAGTTTCTGGAAAAAAAAGTAAGAAATGTATTTATGCAGAAGGTCAGCTTGTTCAGCAACACAAATGTAGGTTGTTCTAAATGAGATTTATCTATTGCTTTATGCAAGCCTGTGAATGTGTAAGGGCCAAAAGTATCTCTGCTTTGCTTAAATTTGCACTTTCTAGAAGTGTAAGTAGAGAAATGCGTTCTTTGGTTTATGCTCCAGCCTCTCTTCCAGCTTCAGTGAACTTGGCTCAGGCCTTTTTAAAAAAAGCAGAAAAAATAAATTAATTTTCTGTGAGAACATTCAAGTTTTCAAGTTCCTGAAGAGTGTAAATGCCAAAAAGAAAGACTTCATTTTCATAATGACGAGCAACATGCTGGGAGCAGGAGACTGAAATTAAGGGAAGAAAAATTTAGGCTTTGTCATGAAACAGTGAGAGTGGGGTTGTAATTTGTTTTATATGCCTTGTGCTCAGTGGTAGCAAGTGTGGCACAGATGTGGGTCATGGCTGTGCTCCCCAGCATGAGTGATGCAGGGGTTTCTAAGCTAGGTGCATTCATAGGCATCTATGGCTTCAGGTTTAAGAAAGAGTTTGAAAAGCTATTGACTAGCTGTGGAATAATTTATTTTTATTTTTAATGTTACAAGATTTATTATATAGTTATATATTAATGCTTACGAGAAGGACATTGAGGTCCTGGGGGGTGCCCAAAGAAGGTCAATGAAGCTGGGGAAGGGTCTAGAGTGCAGGTCTTATGAGGAACAGCTGAGGGAACTGGGGTGGCTTAGCCTGGAGAAAAGGAGGCTGAGGTGAGACCTCTTCATGCTCTGCAACTACCTGGTGGGAAATTGTGCTGAGGTGGGGCTTGTTCTTTTTTCCCAGGTAGTAAGTGATAAGACAAGAGGAAACAGCCTCAGGTTGCACTAGGGGAGGTTTAGATTGGACATTAGGAGAAATTTATTCACTGAAAGGATTGTCAAGCCCTGGAACGGGCTGCCCAGGGAGGTGGTGGAGTTACCATCCCTTTAGGGATTTTAAAGACATGCAGATGAAGTCCTGAGGGACATGGTTTAGTGGTGGGCTTGGCAACATTAGGTTACTGGTTGGACTTCATGATCGTAAAGGTCTTTTCCAAGTGAAATGATTCTGTGATGATTCTGGAAATAAAGAAACAATAGGAGCCTTAAACTGTGGTTCCCAACACTTTCAAAATTGAGGCAGAGGTTATTTAGGTCCAGTTTCCTAGGGTAGGGACTGGCCACTCCCAGGAGAGGTAGCACATGGCCTGTTCTACCAAGTGTAGCCATAATCTCGTGTGCAGACTTTTTGCAAGAGAAGTAGTAAGCCCCTGTTGCAACCTGTTCCTACCAGATGGGGCAGCTTTTATTTGCAGTGTTTGCTCTCACTTTTGCCTCCTTGTGCAGCAGCATGATTGGGTTCAGCTAAGGGTGGGCACGGCCTTCCCTGTGACTGGGTTATTGGGCAGCACTGGCAGGGAGGCCAGGCACATGTACAGTGGTTTGTGGCTTGGGTACCTGTGCTGGTAAACTTTCAAAGCTTGATTCCCCAGTGTAAGGTGAAGAGGAGGCTCTGTTTATTCATCTGCTCTCCAGATGCAAAGGAAGATGGTCCTTTAAGGTGAGAGGCAGACAGGATATCTTTGATGGTATCCTTTTTAAGTTCAAAGATCAGCAAAATTATTAAATATTTGCCTTCTGAGTTTTTAAATTCCTGAGGTCAAGCTGGTCTCCCTCCTTCAAAGAAAAGTAAAATAAAAAATGGAAACCAGGTTTCACTCAGGAAAAAACCAGTAGTCCTGGCAGTGCACTGGGGAAATTGGCTGCACTGTCCAAGCTATGCTCCAATCAGCTCTTCAGATTGCTCTAAAACCTACTTGAGGTATTTGAGTTCAAGCTACTGATGCAAGACAAGGAAAAGCAGCATGATAGAAAAGGAAGCATTTACAGGGTAACTGCCACTGTGCCTGGCAAGTCCCTTTCTTAGCACAAGAGCACTGTCTGCTGGGATAAAGTTCTCAGGATTAAGCTTTTTTCACACATAATGATAAACTTGCAGCTGGACTCATGCATGGATCAAGATTTCAGCAAGTAGATCTGAAATTAAGATGACCCTGGGTCCCCATAACTTCCCCCTCTCCTGAAGTGAACCATACCCACTTGGCTTGCATGTGAGAAACAGGGTGATTAAACCAGTTCTGTGACACGTGTCTTGTCACCACTGGAAATAAAGGTGGGAGGTGTGTGGGGGAGAGCTGCTGAGCTCCTGGTAGCCCAGCTGTGGTGGCAGATGGGTGGTTTCCCCCTGGTCATGTGCTGGGCAGGCAGAGCTGCAGTCTGCAAGCACTGCTGCTCCTTCCCCTGCTCCAGAACCCAGTGCTGGTGGGAGTCCCCCTGTGACCGCTCTCCTCCAAGTGGCTGGAAATGCCAGTCAGCTCTTCTTGCTTCCCTGGAAAAGAATGCCAGTTCAAGTTTTACAATCTCCTAATTGCTCTAAAAAATTCAAACTGGAAAGAAAAAATGCAGAAAAATGAGAAATTGATGCTGCTTAGTTATTTTACTTTTTTTTAGCTTTCAGGCAAGAACAGAATTAGGTTTTATGGAAAAGGCAATTATTTCACTGGTTTGAAACTAATTTTTTAGTTGGAATTATTATATCAAATTGAGGAGAGTCCAAGGGAAAAACTTGGAAGCATTTTCTTCTAAAAGCAAGTCCAGATCACTAACACAAGTGATTTTGCTGTGGAAAGGATTAGTATACTTTCTCTTTAAAAAATATTTGTGTGTGGGGTGTGTGTTTATGTGTGTGGGTTTTTTTGTTTTTTTTTTTTGTATACACAAACTTTCTTACTATGTACTTTTTTTTTCCCCTAGAGCTTTTTTTTTTTAAACAAAACACCAAACCCTAATTTTGCAAACTTGGGGAACTTGCCAAGTGCTCACAAATGTATGATTCCTATTGTATAGGTTTCCTTCTGATGTAAGGAAAAGTTATACTTGAAAATGTGAGCATTTTCTCTGTAAGGGGGTAAAATGAATGTGCTTGCTAAATGAACGTCTTATATGAATGATTTCTAATTTCATTTTTTTAACAGAGATCTGCCAGATATGTGCAGCTGGATATTTAATTCATGCTGAATAATTTATGTGAGAATTTTTCCTTTTTTTTTGTATTCATAAATTCTTTTTTAACAATCTTAATTTCAGGCTTAACTCCAGTTAACAGATGCTTTTGCCCATGAAGTTATTAATAGACAGTTGTCCTTCCTTTAACTAGTGTGAGTTTCCTGGCTTTGTCGTCATGTTCCCATTTAAACCTCTGGGGATTTTGAAGCCTTGTCATGGAAAAAGATGATTGTTGTGGGATGGAGCTCGTATGGGTGAAGCCCATGTCATAGGGAGCCAGCAAAGAGAGGAAGTGAGCTGGTTTGAGTGTGCTGGAGTTCATGTGGTAAATGACATTCTTTACTACTCTGTCACTGCTGAAGCAGAGAGATAGTTCTCCTTTCTTATCTGGGAAGCCCTGTGCATGTCCTGTGTCCCTGGCAGGGCTGTTGGTCATAGCAGTTGGGCTCTGGACTTAGAAGCAGCTTAAAAAGACTGTTAGCTAAGGTTCAGGGAGACATTGGTGTGTTTATAATGACTAATCCCGAGGGGACAGAAAATTCTTGTAGCTGAAACCTTTTCCCCTTAACTAGAATGAAAACATGAAATTTCTTATGAGGACCTAAACCAGTATTGTTTAATAACTTTAATCTTTTTAAATTTACTTTTGATTTAGGTTAGAGTACACAATGTCAAAGATGTATCCCTCTGCACTGTTATTTAATGTAGTAAGGGTATAAATGTGCAAAATTTTAACCAAAACAAAGGAGCAATCAAACTGATTAATACAGACTTGTGTTCCATGGAGCTTTTAGTCAAATCAGCACAGTATTGTGCAGTGTTTGATTGTTAGGCAAGGGTGCTTTTCTTTATTGCAAAACATCTGAGCAGTATTTTTGATCATTTCTCCAGCAAGTGCCCTGCAACTGAGAGCTAATTTAACTATGCCTGAGTTGCTCTGAATTTTGTAGCTTATGGATAGCACTGCAGTGGAACAGCGAAGGTAAAGACTGTCCAAGTGGAAATAAAATAATAAGATGCAGAAAAAGGACCATCAATGAATGTCAGACCAGAGGACTCTGTCTCAACAAAGCAGACAACCAGCAAAGCCAGTGCAACAGTTCACAGGACAAAGTCAAAGTATATTTTATATATAGAAGGGGGAAAAAGGGACATGACTGATTCTGAGGGCAAGGGAGTTCAGAATGTGCTGGGAATAAGTGTGGGGTGCTTGTTTGTTTATTTGTGGCTTTTTGTTTATTTGGTTTTATTGTGGTGGGTTTTTGTGTTTGTGCTTTTTTTTATTTTAACCTCTTCAGTGATGATGGCTTCTTGTCAAACCAGTTTACATTGGAGGAAAATGTGGAAATGGGTCCCTGCAGAAGGAGACCAGGAAGGGTGTATTTCTTGTCTGCCTGGGATGGCCATTGTCCAGGCTCTAGCCAGATGTCACAGAGGCATCCACAAAACAAACAGCATCAAGCCACACAAAAATGTGGAGTTGTTGTAACCCAACAGAATAGCCCAACACTCCTCCTGACAAAATTGTGACAAGTTTGGATCTCAGTTGGGATATGTCTACTACACAACTAATTCCTAAACTTTAAGGAGTAATCTTTCTAGAAAGATGAACCAAAACATGTATGCTCTCACTCATAGAAGGGGAACTTCTGCTGCTTGGTCCATGGAGGTTGGCTCTGTCTACAGAGGCTCGCTCCATCTGCAGAAGTACCCTTGGACTGCATATCCAAGGGGAGCATCTGACTGCCAGATTTGCTTGCTCTGCAAAGAACCAACTCTACTGAAAGGAAGAGATAGTGAAAACTTACTCTGAATAAACTGAGTTCCAACCAGGGCTTTCAGCATGAGTAAATCCTGGATGTTAAAACCACATAGAATTGAAGAGTTTCAGGCATTGCTTAGCTCCACCAACCACACCTCTAGCCTTGCACTACTGCATCCTGCAGTGATACCTTTCTGTAGAGAAGTTTCTGAGAAAATCCCTATCAGCTAAGGCTGTTATAAGCAAGGGATCAAATTGTACAGAGGCATATGCTGGAGCAGCCAGGGAAAAATAAACTGCAACACCCATGCTGGGCTTTCATACAAATGCTGGGTCTCCGGAGAGATCATGCAGGCTGCTCCACGTTGCCTTGGCTGGGATGCTGAGAGACTGAACAAAAGATGAAGTCACCCCTGCTTATGCTTGCCCAGGTCTTAGCCTGGTCCTCCCTTGCTAAGATCAACTTCAAAAAAGAAAATAAAAAAAAAATCCCAAACCAAATCCAGCAGTAATAGCCTGAAAGGGGTGAGTACTGTTTAGGTCTTCAAATTATTCCTTTCACCGTAGCTGAGTCCTGCTGTGATGGAAATCAGTTTCCTTCTTGGAGAAGGGAGCTTATTGTGCTGATCAGAGTAAGGTGTATTTTATGCTGCATTTCTGTCTTACAAGCCCAGCTGGGAGCAAGGAGTGTTTTGGCACTTCCTATGAGCTAATTTCAGTGTGATTTTAAGGCAGGCTGCAGTAGGCTTCAGAGTGAGGTGCTGAGTATTCATCACTTCCAGAAGTTAGGCTTAATTAGGAGCCCTTGTATTTTAGAAGCTGGAGTTTAGACTTGCTTTTAAAAATCATGGTTCAGTTTAACATGAGAAATCTTTAGATAGCCTTGGACTTCTAAAAATGAAATTAATAGTGAAGGTGAACTGGGGGTTATGCTCCTCCAACCTATGCTCCAGCAGATTCATGTCTGAAATGAAGGGTAAAGTGGTGAAGGGGAGGCTGTGCACTGCTGACAGTATCTGGAACTCCTCTGCCCCAATTCTAGAGGCTGGAGCAGTGCAGTTGTACAGTCTGCTGGCTCAGGTCACCCACGAAGCACGGTGGTTAGTGCAGCAGACTGAGGGACACTGGAATATAACTTTCCAAGTAACCAGAAGTCATTAGCAAGTCTAGAAATCATCTGGTCATCTGGAACACCCTAAGGGCACAACTGATTTCTGTAGTGGTCTTCCTTACTCCCATTGCTTGTTGTGTTTTGGGTTTGTTTGTGGGTGGGATGTGTTTGTGTGTGGTGTGATCTTCTGTTTTTAAGAAGAAAAGAACCTAATAAGTGTCTGATGTAATTCAGATAATGGGTTTTCCTGAAGTGAAAGGTAATTCTTGGCAAAAGTGGTTTACAGCTACCCTCCCAGAGCAGCTGAACTACAATGAGTCAGGGAATTTGCATCCCTGTTCCTGCCTGTATACTGAAATTCACTTAGTGCTTTACTATTTCACTCTAGGGACAGACCATTGTATTCTCCAATGAACCAGGTCAGTGTGAAACTGCCAGATCATAGAATCATAGAATCATAGAATAGATTGGGTTGGAAAAGACCTCCAAGATCATCGAGTCCAACCCCTGATCCAACTCCAATTACTATATCATGGCCCTAAGGGCCATGTCCAATCTCTTTTTAAAAACCTCCAGGGATGGTGAATCCACCACCTCTCTGGGCAGGC
>VWZY01002279.1:185830-293031 GCA_013399075.1 Chloroceryle aenea
ATGGATCCCATCTGGTCCCATAGACTTGTGGGGATCTAGATGACTCAGTAAGGTACTAACTACTTCCTCCTGGAATACAAGAGGGCTATTTGGTTTCTTCTCTCTGTCTACCAGCTCCAGAGGCCAGTTGCCTTGATGGCCACCTGTCTTACTGGTAAACACTGATGCTGGCATGTGGGGTGGAGAGCTTGTGCAGAGAGGAAGGATGTTTGTTCTGAGGCAAATTTAGGGAGTTTGAGGGTCTGTGGCAAATTTGCCATGACTAGTGTTCAGGCCTCTCAGTATCAGGGTCTCAGTGTTTGCAGACAGATGCTGCAGTAAAGAAAATAGTTAAATAGAACAGTGAGATTTTTTTTTTTTTTCTGCATAGACCTGATGGTTTATTCAGCAGAAACTAGAGTAGAGCACTTGTTTCAAGTGCCCACTTCATATTAGGTTCCATCAGAAAAGGTGCTCAAGTCACTCTTCAAGTCAACAGGAGGGAAATGTTGCTCATGAAGGAGTAAGAGAGCATCACCACCTTCCTGACTCTGCTAGCTGGAAACCTCTGCTTGCTTTGTTGCAGATAAATTTGAGCCCTTCCAAGGATAAGGGAGCTCACAAAGCTGGGGGAGGCAGTGTGATTAGATGTACAGTGTGTATTGGTGCTCAACAGCCATTGCTTGTCTTGGCCCCTTCCCAGCAGTGAGTGGAAGATAATGTGCCCTAGCTTTTGGAGGCTAAGCTGCCTCATCCTTACTGGAAGAAAAGAACGTGTGGGCAGATGCTCAGATGATGTTGCTGACTGGCTCTGAAACCATTCATGCTGGACTCATTGAGAATGGTTTCTGTGTCCTTTCTTAAGGGTTTCTGCTCCTCTTGGTTCCTGTAGTTAAAATGTGAGAGCTTATCTTAACTTCACTAGTTATAGCTAGTGAAAATAACCTGAAAAATGACTGGGGTTGGGACCAAGACTGTGGGTTGAACTCACATTTGCTTCGTGAAGTGCCTGAAGTATATTACAATGTGTTTGACCCACCTGTCTTTGGGCAAGATCTCTACTTGTCGTAGAAGTTATATAGTTCACATGCTCTTGCATCACATTGGCTTCCTTCTGAAGAACTGTTAAAGCTATGTTGGGTGTAGATATTGTAGGGGGAGAAGTTCTTAAAATTTAGCTAGTCCAAAAGGTAAGGACATTTTTTTTCCTCTTAAAATAAAGGTAAACTAGAGACGGTGAAAGGGACAGCTCTGGGGAAAAGAAATAATGAATAGCTGGTGAAGGAGGGAGAGATGAAATATGGAAGATTGAGGAACTTAAATCTTCAGTTGTTTTTCCATGCTTCTGTAAATATTAAGCTTGTGTTGCTTTTATTATTTCACTAACAGTGCTGCTGAAGGATTAGCCTTTCACCTTGGATTCTTATTCTTCATTTTCTTTAAATATTGTCAACCTTTAGCTGGCAGTGGTGCTTTCCTTTTGGCCTGTAGAATGTCCAAGTTTTTAAAATGCAGTAGTAGTGTCAGGAATACTGCTTTAAGTTCTTAAGAGTCTTCTTCAAGCTAATTCTTAATTTCTCACACCACTGGCAAATAATTCATAGCAGTTGCTATGAATATCTTTCTGATCTTTTTCAATTTGAATGTCTTATTTGGTGCTGGTTCTTCAGCCCTTTGCTTCCTCTTTCCTTCATCTTTCATTTATTAATTTCTTTGTCCCACATTTTAATTTCCAGTTCAGCATGTATTCTTCTTTATTGGTTTATATTTAGAAGCTTCTGTAGTTCTGGAATAACAAATCTCATTATGCTTATGGGTTATCTTATGTATTTTCACTTGGAGAACTTGTCCTAGGTCTGCATAATGTGTAATATCATGGCATGAGGTTATTTCTTTCAGTGTTTAGATTGCTAGGCACAGTGTTCTTTCTAGTTTCAAATCTGTATTGAATAAAGTACCAGTATTTTCTTTATGTTCATCTGCCTTTGCTGTAGCTCAGCAGAAACAGACAGCTATGTTGTAAAGAATGATGTAGAACAATATCTGGAAACCACCCCTGGGTATTCTCTGCTGCATTTGACACCAGCATTTCAAGCCCTGCTGGGTCATCAGAAGGATGATGTTAATTTGACTTGCTTAGATTTAGGATCCACTGAGGCCTGAAATGATATTTGTTCTTCTGTACCTCAGATTGGATTTTTATAGGGGAATAACATTTACCAGTGTCACTGAATTAGGGGGGAAAAACGTTGCCTTTGCTCTGATACTGGTGGGAAGAAAAAAAAAGTTTTTCTGAACAGAATCATACCTGGTACATGGATTCTGCAGCACTCGCTGCCTCCCCTGCTGTACAAAGGGAAGGCTTCTCAGAGCCAGGGCAGGCTGGTGTGGGAGGAAGCCAGGGTGGTTGTCAACAGGGGGAAAGTTGGAAGGGTGTAACTGGAAACATGAAGACTGGGTTTTAAGTGCAGAATTCCATGGAAGTATGAGACCATCTTGGCCAGTGTACCTGCAGTGGCCCATGCTGATGGTGGCAAGGGGCTGTTGGGAACAGACAAAGTTGGAGATGTAGACTTGATGTGCCTTGGGTTAACTTCAGGAACGTCCCTGAGCTTCTCATATAAGAAAGGCAGACCTGAGCCATCGATTGGCACCGTGGAGCTGACAGATGATGCTTTGCTTTTTGAAGAATTTCTGTGCTGCTTACACACCAGGATGTCCTGTAAATCCTGAAGTGTGACTTGCTACCACCAGGCTGTTAAGAGGATATTTGCTTGGCTAATGTCCATCATCTAGCCTGTTCTATTCCTTAATCACTTGGAGAAGCTGAATAGTGAGAAATACAAATACTGCACTGGCAAAGTTTTCTTTGATTCTGTTCAGAAACCTGCACTACAGTATGGGATTATGATATAAAAAATGTGGATGTTAAAAACAAACATCAAACACCAGCAAACAAACCAGTATTCAAGGAAAATCATGTTCAGGTCCCTTGTCTAACTCTTCTGAATAGTAATATCTACAATAAAACCAAACCATTGGGCTCAAGGAAGGAGGGGATTTCATGATCTGAAAATGGACTGATATTGGGATCGAGGCTGAGAGTTTAACACTAGCTTTTGAAACGTGGATAAACTTGAGAATTTTCAAGTTCTGAACGACTGTTTATAAAATAAAAACGTTGACAAGTCTTTTACAGTTCACTGATCAGAACTCTTGTCTCTTGGGTTTACATTGCCAGAGATGAGCTTGCACGTGTTAAGTTATTTAAAATACTCAGAGCTGGTTTGTTTAAAGATGTTGGAAAGGGCTGTTTTCCATTCTACTAGAAGGAAGTAGGGGAAAGCCAACTTCATCTTTAGAAGCAGTAGTTTCCCATCTCTGAAGTAGGTATTCAGGATATTCTCTTTGTTCCCTGAGGTCCATAATTAATATTTATCTTCTGAAAACTCTGTCTCTGAAAAAAAAGAATTTTGACAACATGTATAATGGTTATGTGCCTCTAAAATACACTTATGAATATTGCTGCAACTTATGTATATTCTACCCAAGCACGGACAGCAATCAGGATGTTACAGGCTCAGCATTCCTTGATGGCTGATAGCAAAATACAGCTTTCAAAAGGGAAGTAAGAGACCATCCTCATCCCAGCAAGGTGTACAAGTAAGTTGCCAAGTGGAACAGGTGTGAACTGCTCTCATAGCTTCAGTGTGATTTAGTTTAGCAGCTTAAGTTATGCCCAGGATTAATCTGTTTGCTGAAGATAACCCTAATATGGTTACTATGGAAAAGTCTGAGCTTTTAACACGGCGATATCAATGTTTGCTTCCATTGGCCTTCACTCTCAGTGAGGTTACCAAATGGTGCATTTCTCTGTGAAAGTTATCGTGGTGACCTGATATTTTTAGTACAATGTCCTTTTGGAGTGGCTCTGCTGTGCAGCCAGCATTTGTTCTGCTGCTGCCAGCTGGAGCCAAGCACTCTCCGCAGTTCAGTGTGAGATTTCAGTTATTACTTCTGAAATGTGAAAGGTTTCCCAGTATTGCAGATTTTCATCTTTCCTAACATTTCAGCCTTCATACTGAGTATGCAGTCACTGCATTTTGACAATGTATTTTACATTTCAATTTCCAGGCAGTGTTTTGTTAGACTAGATAGGAAAAATAGCTTCACATTTATCAGGAGTGACTTCCATATTCAATCAAATACCGTGGGATATTGAGGAGTTTAAATCTCTGGAGTATGAACTGTAAATTAACATGCAAGGCCTCTCAATATCCATTACTCTGTTTAAACAGTCAGGCAGAATTACCAGTTGCCAGTAATTTCTCCTTGAATACAAATACATCATCTGTTCTAATGTTGTTTTAACTCTCTTGATCTGCGTGTCTTGAAAAGAATATCTGAATATTAGGAAATGTCATGGATGAAAAGTGTAATGGATAATCGAGACTTTTATTGCCATTTAGAATTTTCAGGTTTGCAGCTCCAATTACTGATTTTCCTAAAAGCCAGGGATATTTTTGTTGCTGAATACAGTCTCAGAGGATAAATACCTATCCTGCTGGGACCAGTGATTCAGACTCTCGATAGTCTTTGCATAAAAATCTGATTTGTGAAGAGGTGAAGTATGCTCTCTTCTGTTGCAAACGATGACTTTCTTACCAGGCAGACCTTTAAGGCATCCAGGCAGAACAGTGTGGAGAGAGTGTTCATTGCAGACTTTTTTTCTCTTCCATTTATCACATTGCGCAAGTGTGAGAAATTTGGACATAGGCACAATAAATAAATCAGTAAAAACCCTGGAGAGTATGCTGAGAGATGCATTTCAGAGTGGAAGCTAAGAGCAGAACTGTCGAAGAGCTTGTAATTTCTGGTTCATGGAGCAGTTGTTAAAAACAGCTTTGCATCTTCATAATACTGCAGCAGTTTATTGATTTGCACTATAATCTGAGGACCAGGATCCATGCTCCCCAAGGAAGAAGCCTGGTGACGTGCACTCAATACTTGTGAAGATTGAAACTGCAGACTCTGGCTCCTGAAATCAGGACTGTTAGCATCCATCTGTGATAATACCTTCTTGTCTTGCTGCATATTCACCTCACTGCACTATGTCTCTACCTGCTTGCCCTGCCTCCTGTTACCTTTGCTGTAACCTGCTGCACGCTGTAGGGTGCACAGTGCTAGACCACAAAACCTTCCTTCCTCAGCCCTGCTCCATCCCTTCTTGCAGCCTGCTGTGCTTTTTTTTTCCTACTGCATGCAGCTAAACAAGGTAAAGCAGGGAGTTGGAAATTCGTTAGCTCTTCTCAGAATTTATCATTCCTGAATTTGTTTTAAACCACATGGAGATTAGGATCCTTTGAAGTTCTTTCATTAGTGTTTAGAGGAAAATAAAGTACCAGTTTAAGCTTCTGATCTCTCATAGCAGTATGAAAGCTTCTGATCTCTCACAACAGCATATAGAACTCCAGTGTTCAAATTTATGCACTAAACAGCTGTTCTAGAGTCACATTTAACCAGAAATTAATTAGCCTGGTAAAAAATTACTAAAACATGATTATATTTAAGCTTGTATTTCAGTTTACATCAGTGGCAAAATCAAGACCTATTCAGCTTTATGATCGTGTATAGAGATGCCTGGGGTTTTATGCTTAAAGATTACAAATTTCTTGTTTGTTCTTTATCTTTGTATATTACAAATGACCTTATTTACAAACTCCTCATGGTTTAACTTTCCTTAGTAGGAACATTATCATGCAGTTAGCTGATGCTTCTGCAGTCAGAGAAGGCAAGTGCTCCAACAATGAAAACCTGGCTCTATTCCTTTATTTGCCCTACATAGCTGCATGCAAAAGTTGAGCTGTACTAATGCTTGATCATATAGGGCAGCTATCTGTATGTATGGTTAACCAGTTGTTTATCCAGTTACTGTCTTTAAGCACACACTTTGATGCCCAAATTCTCCTCTTGCCTTTTGTTTTTAGTATCTAACCACCCCTGTCCTCATCACTAGTGTGATCTTGAGTGCCCTGTATGAACAGATGGACAATTTTATCCTTGGAGCAGCCACTCTTAAGATACACCTGGTTTGCAAAAATATTTGATTAGAAACCACTCTTTCCTTGAACAATAAAAAATGAAAAAGTCAGCTTCTGAAAGCAGACATTAAAATGGTCTTACAACAGAACTTTTCCCGGCATGTAAGCTTTGTGTGCTGCAAAGCTGTAATAAATGCCTTGTGAAATAACTGCTGTTTAAATAGTGGTCATGTGTGTTCAGTGCAGCAATGAAAGGGGGTCTGTTGCTGATTTCTTAGACTTCAGTGCCTCTTCCTATGGATGTTCAGTTTGTGGCAGCCTGTAGGGTGAAACCCTATATTGGACTGAGCTCTAGAGTACATTTAGAAAGCAAATGTTGGGCTTGTCAGGAAAAGTCTGTGAGCAAGAAGGAGCTTGATCTGTCAAGAGTGAGGTGCATGGTTTAAGTGTTTTTTAGATTGCATACTCATTGGTCAAATGAGTATAAATGGAGCAGCTCCTGGGCTAGTAGCTATCTGTGGTTCTGCTTAGCACCAGCTGTATACAAAGTGCTGTCATCATGGGAGCATGAATATGTTAGGAAGCTATTTCTCTCCATTCCAGCTGACTCTAAGCAACATTCAAAGGCCTGTGTATATGTGAGGGGGGTGGTGAAGGCAAGTGCCAGCACACGGCTGTAGTGGATTTACAATGGGCTGGCAGCACCCTACGTGTTTTTATGAAAAGCTGCTGCAGTCAGAAACCCTGCATATTGCTGTAGGGATGTGGATGGTGGTAAACTTTACCAGCTGAATTCCTGCTGTCCCCAGGAAAGAATCTGTGTTTTGGTGGTGTGTTTGGTTTTGGTGCATTTTTTTAAAATTATTTTTGTGCCTAGTACACTTTCTAGCCTCTCGTTCACATAACAGTGTATCTTCTTTATTTTAGTGTTATTTCTTTTGTTTAACATCACACTGTTCAATGCCAGTGAATTATTTAGGGTTGACCTGCAGTGTGTTCAGGCTGTAGTTTGTACCTTCCTAATCCTAGGTCTGCTTTATGAATATCTTCCTTGCCTGTAGCCTGGGTGAAGCCTGTTTTGTCCTGCACTGGTATCTGAACAGACAAATCATAGTTTTCACTCAGTCATTACTTCCGATAAAATCTGTGCCATCATCCTTCAGCTGATCCTACAAACAAAAAGGTCATTGGAAGGGAGACTTGTGAGGAATTTTGTTAATACTTAAATGAAGAACAAGTCTGTAATTCCACTTTTATTTCATTATTTGCTTATTTTTTTCAGAAGTTAATTTACCATCTGGATGCTGATTAAAACAAACAGTTGCTTGTTCTGCTTTTGAGTAGTGTGGGGAAATGTGACCTACCCTTCGGATATCTAAGATAATTTCAGGGCTTAAATATCACCGATGGGTAGCTAATACTTCCAGCATGTGGTGGAATTATTTAGAACACATCTGTCATATTTGAAGCTCACAGTTTGTTGCCATTCTTGAAAATGTAGCCCTGCACCTTGTGAGTCCTCTTCATCACAACCCTGAAGAAATTGTCTAGTGCTTAGCTTTAAAAGTAATAAGCTTTGGAAAAGGGAGTTTACTGGTCACCAGCCTGGCAGGAGGGTTACACCCTTCAGATACTGGCATTGTGAGAGGTAGAGTGGTGTGGGTTAAGATAAGTTTTAGGTATCTGAAGCTTGTTAAAGAATATTTCCCATGTTGCTACAAACATGCTTCTCTACTCCACAGAAAAATTGCATTTTAAAGCATAAGGGAATCCTCTAACTGAATGGAAAGATAGAAAATACTCTCTTTCTCCACCTACTACTGCGTATATTCACCTGTCATCGGTCTTGTCTATTGTTTTTAGTAACAGCAGCAGCAAAAACCCAAGACCAAAATCCAATACCACCGCCCACTCCTGCCCAAACCTCCCAAAACACTTGATGCTCCAAATCTGGCTTGAAGGGTACCACAGTAGCTGAAGGGGATGTGTTACGGGATGCATAAATGCATTAGGAGCTGGAAGCAAGGAAATGTGTACTAGATAATCCTGTTTACTGTTTTAATCTATTGTTTGCTGCAGGTGTGAGCTCTTCAATTTTAACAGGAAACAATTTCAAATGCAATTGTATCAGCTGCTTTAAGAACAGTAGTGAACATTTGCTTAAACACATATATTTAGCCTCTTGTAAAATCAGTGCATTTCTTCCCCAGGCCAAGTATATGTCATCAAACATGAAGTTTCTTTATTGCTGGGAGTGGCTGTAAGTTTTCATATGTAATACTTTCTTTTCAGCATTCAATGCATTTGTTTTACTTCATACATTTGTTACTCCTTTATATAAATTATGTAAATAAGTGAGGAACAGGCTGTGTGTTATTGTCTTGCACCTGTCTTGCCAATCTTTTAATCTAAAAATGTTTTATTGAGATAGAGAAAAACTTGCTTATCTTGAGCAATTATTGTCATCCTTATATCTGTCAGTAACAGCTCTTCCCTAAGTCCCTCAAGTTGACTCTTTCTCTGCTACTTTTACTTGCAAAAGAAATTTCAGTGTTCTTTGGGAAACGGGTCTAGCAGCTATTTTTGTTGCTAGGCAAAATTTACTTTATTGATTGTTGTCCCACTTTCTTCCCTCTGTTGTTTCTCTTGGTTTCTTGACTGTGCTCTCTTCCTCAGTCTTCCTCTCTGCATTTTTCTGATGCCCTCTCAAGTTCATTGTGTACTGTTTACTTTGAAGTGTCTTGAGATGCAGTTTAGAGTGAAGGTGGGTTTTTTATGCTTTTCTGATGCTTCTGATTCCATAGTAAATTATTTATCTCTTTGTTCTTTATTTCACTGGTTATTATCCAGCCCACTAAAGAAACTAAATTGCACTGTTTCATTGTTTTAGTGACATATGCCATAAATGTTTCCTCTTTATTATTGACACAGTTGTTTTATAGTATTACAGACATAACCACATTGTTCAGTGGAGCATGAAGGAGTAATTCTAATCCATGTGCAGTGCTGGCATTTCAAAAGTATAAGATGTACATCTATAGCACTTTAAGGCTGGAAAGAAGCTTTGCCACACTTCAGCTGCTTCAGTTGTATGTCCCAACATCTCCAGGGAAAAAATAATTTTATTTAGTGTAATAGAAAAAGGTGGATTTTGCACTAAGGCTGCTTTAAAATTGGGAGAAACTAAGCGCATAGCTCAGAAATTATTGCTGAACCAAATTCATGCCTGCCTAATTTAAGGACAGGGAAAAGATCTCGGGAAAGCATTGTATCAGTCAGCCCACTTCTAGATTTGCATTTCAACCCTCTGTGGGCAGAACAGCCCACCTGCATGTCTCAGGTTCTCCACCATCTGATATACTGTGTTAACATTTCATTAGTATTGTCAGGGTGGTGATTCTTAACCAGGACACTGAATTCAGGGTACCTGTTTATCCACACGCAGAGGATTTTACTTCCTGTGCAGCGCTGGCACGTTGGCATGCCTTACTTTAATAATCATATCATGAGTTTTTTCCATTGGTTCCCTACATCTCCAGGCTTCCAGTCTCAATTCACATGCCCTGAAATGTTTACCCTGGGTCTCCTCATTGCTTTTTGAATATCCCTTTTCTCAGGCTGTTCCAGTTTTCCCTTGGCAGTAGCCAGTCACAGTTCCTCTCTCTGTCTCCCTGGCACCAGACTCAGCATCTAAATGTATTTACCCATTTCTGATTCAGATTCTGTCCCTCCTGAGTTTGCCTCATATGATGTCCTCTTCTGTACTGACCAACAATAGAACAAGTAACCCCATTACAGACAGGACAGCTGGCAAGTGTCTGTGTAATGCAGTCTAAAGTTGCACCAGGGGCAGAGTGTTCACTGGGGCTGATGAAGCTGAGCAAGTCACGTAGGGACTGGGAGGGTACAGTGTGCTCAGCAGCAACAGAACTTTCAGAATGTAGCTCTTGAAACTGAAGAGATGGTTTGTTTTGTGTGGTGTTTTTGGTTTTGTGGGGGGTTTTATTTTTTGAAAGTGTATAAATAGCCGATTTTTCAAAGTTTCACAATGTGATCTACTTTAGGCTGGAGTTTAATAGAAAGGCATTTTCTAGGTGGAATATGGGGATCTTTGCTCTCAGTACATCTAAAAATAACCTCATCAGGAACAAAACCACAGAATTTCACGGCTTTTTTTTTCTTCACCAAAAAACACTATGCCTGAAACAAACATCTATTACAGAAATTCCCCTCCTGTATAGGTATTGTTTTACAAAAACACCAGTAACTTGAAATGACTTTTCAGGTTAGAAATCTTAGGTAATCTTGATGAGAAACACTAATGTCACTTGAGATATCACAGAACATTTAGGATTTCCTTTAGACAGAAATTTCAAAGTAGTCTCTGTGTCATATTGGGATGAAAAATCAGAATCTCAAAAGTTTTGTTCTTTTAGCCAATAAACGTTACTTGACCACACTTAAATTGACATGTTCTGTCCAAATTTGGTGTGTTGATAAAATCACTGTCTCTCTGATAAAATTGCATTAGCATGTCAAACAAGGGAAAAATACTCTGGTGTGGCTGTTTAGACTCAGAGTTAAAGGAAGTTCCCTTTTCTTTTGCTGGAGGAACAGAGTTCTAGTCTCACCATGGCAAAAGCCACAAACCAACCATGACGAGAACAAACCCCAAACCAAACATCTCCCACAACCCCTACCAAAGCAGATGATGTGGCCACAGTTAGAAATACACGTGACAGCTCTGCTTCATCTCTGTAAAGCCCTGCATTTGGTCCAGAAGGGGTTTTGCCTTCTGCCTTATTGCATCATGGGGGGTCTAACTCAAGGTAATCCCAACCTTTCCAAAGGCAAATGATGTTTACTATTGAAAAGACCCAAAGTGCAGGAATTCTTGTGAAACTAGTCAAAATTACATAGTGTTTTTTCCAGAGGTGGTTTTCTTTATATCAAACTGTGCTATAGATGGCACTTGTGAAAAGGATGTTATCTAATATTCTGTTGCTAGGTGCTATATTTCTGCTCTATGAGTCTCTAGTGATAAATGTCACTACTTCCAGAATCCATCCTTTACGTGATGTGTTTAAGATTTCTTGAGCTTTGCAGCCTTTTACTTTAAAGTGTTCCTTTTGTGAATATTTTTATTTAAGTCTGAGGTCATAAATTAATTATAAGATGAATTTAATATTATGCTTTGTATTTATGAAGAAACATGCATAAGAAAGGTGTAGAAGAAGATATCACTTCTGTATATTTGATCTCTTCTCTGTAGTAAGCACAAGTGGTGTTTTTTTTATTAACTGTGTAATAACCTAAACCCCAAACATTGCCATTTTGGTAGTCTTTGAGTAGGAGCATGAAACTTAGTTCTGCACGTGGCTTATTCCTAACAGCTGACTGAGATTATTTGGTTACTTTTACAACAGCTTGTGTGCATGACTGAGCTGGTGAGGCACAGAGACATCTCTAGGTTTTAAGTGCATGCAAAGCAGATTAAAATCACCTAAAGGAGGAGAAGTTGTTTAGGGAAGATTTTTCCTCCTGACTCTTGTAGGAGAGGGTGATGCTTTTCCATATACCACGGAATTTTCTTTGGAGGATGAGAAGTCATCATTGTGGACTGATTGAAAAGTGCAGGGCACAGTTATTTATATTAAATTTGTTAGAACAACAGGTATGTTTTTGAAAAGACTTTGAGTTCTACAGTGGTTTAGTATGCAAAGGTAATCTGCACTGCTGAGAAGGAATTGCTAAATCTGATTTAAATGAGATTTTAATTTACAGTTGTTAGTAGGGAATTCTGCTCTAGTTCTTTGTGACTTGATTATCTTTTTATGGGTAGGAAAGATAATTCCTACTGCAGTTTTAACTTAATGCTAAACAGCTGAGGATAAAGGTAATCATACTGCATTTTTACAAAGTCACATCATCAGGTCTATTTAAGATTCTCTCTGTCTTTGTCTCATATCTGAGAGCAGGGAGTGTGGGTGAAAATCAGTGCTAATAAAAACTAGTGAAACGCATCCTTACAGGAAAATCTGTCTGACTGTCAGATTCTAGAGCCAGATGTAGCGTCAGACCCAAAGAATTGACTCTCACCTTTATGCAGAAGGTGGCTAAAGATTTGCTGGTTTCAACTTTGAAACTGGAAGCATTGTGGAGATGTGGGCAAAATGGAGGTAGGCAGTAGAATTTATCTTAGGTCATTTTATGCATAAGTAATTGCAGTCTGAAAAGTGGCTTGTTCTCTAGTATGCACTGAATAAAATGTCTGGGATACT
This sequence comes from Chloroceryle aenea, assembly GCA_013399075.1. NCBI lineage: Eukaryota > Metazoa > Chordata > Aves > Coraciiformes > Cerylidae > Chloroceryle > Chloroceryle aenea. Next base: position 198,132 of record VWZY01002279.1, read on the forward strand.
TGCAGACCGTGGCCTTCTAGTTGTGAGCTCACTGAAACAGGGAGGAAAATGGAGATATCTTCAGAATACAACAGCCTTCAAATAACTTAAGATAACACCTCCATGCAAAGAAAAAATTGAAGACATAAATGGATACTTGCTTATATAATTGAATGGCTAATGCAGCTCCTGTTGAAAATAGAAGGGTAGGGCATGCAGAAGGATAGAAGGATATTCATTTAAATTCAAAAGGAATCTATGAACAGGCACTAATGTCAGATAAATTAACATTAGAAAGAGCTTTGGAAGATGCAGTCTATGTGAGGCAGCTAAAGGGAAGAAGAAAATCCTCCCTGACATCAGTTGTACAATAACAAGGAAATTACTCTCCATCTAACAAAAAAATAAAAAATCCCAACCAAAATAAATACACATTACAAGAAAAAGGCACCAGCAGAGACTCACAGAAGCCAGCTCCTCACAGAGTGAAGAGATAAGGCTGTTGTATAATGACATCGGTGTTGATGATGTGTATGTAACATTTCAGAATAATGTGTGGGTGAATCCAAGTTGACTCAGTGGTAGGATTCATCTCCCCTACCTGCAGATACCTTGTAGTAGGCTGTCTGAAAGAAATGTAATCCACCAGCCTTACGTTTTCCTCAAAATTAAACCAGCCACATCCCAAGGCAGTTAGTCTCATCTTTCAGTGCTGGAGTTAATTGGAATAAATTGAAACTAGGATGAGTTTCATTCTCTTTAATGACTATAAAAGAGTCTGCACAACTAGATTAGACTTAGATGGGCTAATAATTATCTAAAATTTGGTGAAATGAATCTCATAAGAAAATAGGACCCCCTATGCAAAATATCCAACCTCTATACCAAGGACAGTAGGAGAGTATGAAAGGCATCCGTGACAAAATAATTACTTGGCAATTTTTCAGAAAGTCAGGTCAAATATTTTTTGGACAGATCTCCAGCTTCTGCATTGCCAAGTTTCAGAGGATGCTCTCAATTGTAGAGGTACAGCTGGAAAGGGAAATACGAGAAAATCCTGTCAAGAAATTCTTTTCTTGCAGTTTTGCTCAATGATGAGTTATGAATGTGGAGGAAGGCTTGGAGGAACAATGTGTCGTATTCTGATGCTTGCTTGTGTTTATTAAGATGAGAAGAAAAGTGATAATTCACTATCTATTCTAGAAAAAATAAAATAGGAAGATCTGTAAAAAAACCAACAGACTCTCTCTTGCTCCATCAGACAACCAGGGAATAGAGAGTAAATATGGAGATGGGCATCGTACCAGAAGGGAGGAGAACAGTAACTGCAGATAAGAGCTCTCTGTCTGCCCCTTCCTACATTAGGATTTTCTGTATCTGAGCATGGTGCTGCGTGTTATTCTGGATTCTGTTACAGTAGTTCTTGGCTATTGAACATCAAGAAAAGCCATTTTTCATCAGAGTGAGGTGCTCAAATTACAATTTCTGTGTGAAGCTAAATGAAAAAATTATAATAGAAATAGGTTTGATTTCTCAGGTGAAAATATTTCTGAGTTTAGATGCCTGGTCAGAATTTTCATTTAGTTGAACACTGTTTTTCCTGCTAAATATTTTTGAGAGAAAGTATTTGATCAGCACAGTTAGGGTCCAACTGCATGTACAAATACAGCTTTGACCTAGGATAGTAGTTAAGGATATAAGATTACATAAGTGTTTTGGGTTGAGGATGGCTATGTAAGTCTGACCTCAGTACTAAGTAAAGTCTTTGAACACCTTTTGAAGGAAAGGGTAATCCAAGGATATGAAGTTACATGAAAAATTAGATACAATGCAGTGTGTTTTTAACAAAAGCCAATAGTCAGACTAGACCAGTATCTATCTTTGATAAGAATACCCATTTTCTAGACAAGGTTGAAGGAACAGATCAAATATCTGGAGGCTTAAGTAAAGCATATAAAGTACATTGCCTCATGGGGAAAATATTATTCAAGTGAGAGACAAAAGGGAATAGTACGTGTTAGGAGCTAGATAAGAAATTAATTTCCTGTTTAGCCAGCTTGGGTCATCTTAGAAAGGGTGCTTAAGAATGGAGAGAGGCTGTTAAGAGGTGTGCCTCAGGCTCTAGGCTTGGGAACAGTCTTGTAGCACAGAATTGAGGTTGATGCATGAAGTATTGTTCATAAACACATTTCCTCAACAGGTGCAAAACAAACCCAAGATAGTGTCACCAATACTGAGGAGGATTAGATGCTACTCAAGTCGAGAGATAATGTTGAGGACAGCAATAATAGAGAGGGAAGAAATTTAATAGCATAAAAGTCAAGCACCTAGTGACTAATAAAATGAGAACACTCTGCAGTACATTTTCCTCCTTATCAGGCAAGTTTTTATTTTTATATAACCAACAGCATCACCCTATAAGGCAAGGAGAGCTTCTTAGTAGTTGCCATGCAAGAGCAGCATGGCTCTGAGTGTCAGTAAACAGATCCAATTTGCTCCAGAATTGCTTAATTACTTAGGCAGAAGGAGATGTGTTATACCTCAACAACAGCTTTTCAGGATGTTGCTTGTAATTTATAGATTTGGTTACATGATGAAGATGCCATTTGAATAACATGGATTTATGTTTGTTCATGCAGATATATTCACAAATTCTTTTCAGTGAGGCCTTCAAGCATTAGAGTGGAGATATGGAATTAAGTATATCCGTTAGGTTTGTGACACTTTAAAAGTGGAAAGCATGGAAAAAATGTCAGTTTAGAAGTGTTTGATAACCATGTTTTCCTATATTTCAAGTTAGATTTTTGCTTAAATGTTTGACTTTAAGCTCCTTTTATTCTGACAATTTTTCCAAGTGTTTAATTACTAGTTGCTATTTGCATACTTTAGAAACTAGACTCATAAGGTATAATCATCCTTTACACTTCTGTCAGGTATCTCATTTCAATGCTTCACGAATATTGACCTCTGCAAAAGCATACTGTCTTCTGAGTTCAGGAGAAGAGAATTGTAGCTCAGCCGATGATTTGCCTTGTAAATGCATTCTTCAGTTTATCATTCCATAAAACAGGATTACTAATGTGATACTTGACCTACTTGACAGTTATGTTGTAATCTACTCAGTTTCTGAGAATTTAACACAGCTCTCTCTGGTTCTCAGAGTATCTTCAAAATAAGTTACTACTTGAAAAGCGGATGCTTTTGTATCCGTAGTCCAAACTCTGGATAAGTAAACATATTTCTGAAAAGAACACAACAATTCTGAGTATTGTTATCTGTAATGTCAACTTGTTTAATTCACAGTGATTTTCTATTGTCCAACAAATGAGATTTCTTTTAAGGGGCTATGTTTTTAAACTTTGTTATTAGTTATTTTTGAGGCTGAGACTTGAAACTGGAAGAAATGAAAACCAAAAGGAATTAAAATAAGGTGACTTATAAAAACATAAGGCACTCTATCACTGGAGTTTGTATCAGCTAGTTTGAATGACAGGTTTTGAATATCACCATCAGTTACGCTGACTTAGGAAGTAGACAGAGGTAAAATAAAGCAGGTAATATAATAAAGAAAGCCTTCAATAACTCTGCATTCCCTGTGTCTTCTGTCATTAGAGTGCCCATCTCATTCATCACCAAGCCAATGTTTTTCCTGATCTCCTTTTGCTACTGATAGACTGAAAACCCCCCATTCTTATTGTCTTTGCTCCTAGGCAGAGCTTGGTGCATTGCAGGCCCTCTCTCATGTCAAGAGGGTTTAGGGTCACCTGTCCTGTCTGTTCCTCCCTGCAGGTGCAGCCTTTGACTTTCTGAACCCCTCAATGTGGTACACAAGGTCCAGCAATGGCCTTGTCTGCACCAGTCCTTGGTACTAAGGCTAAACCTCCAGCAGAATTGCTGCTGGAAGCAAACACTGCCTGTGAAAACATGCTGCTGATTTCAGAAAGTGCAGTTAGTTAGAAGCTGGAAATTTAAAATCCCTGAACAGATTAGTTCTGTTCTCCCTCACCCAGGACACCATTTCAGACCCCACTCCCAAATCCTTCAGTTCAAGCTTGTTTCACTGAGATGGCCAGCACCATCCTGCTCAACCACGGTGCTGGGGAAAGGAGGAGGTGATAGAGGTTTGGTGATTTGCTTGGGTCACCATAGGTCCATGACATTTAAAAAGAAAAAGTTTCATTCTTAATCCCCTGCAAATTTCTAGCTGTCAGTCCTCAGCACATCTGAGCCACTTCCCTGGGGTTTTTTCAGCTTCAGAAAGCCCCCAAAAGAGCCCCTTGCTGATTGTTTTTGCTGCAGTTCCTTCCCCAGCAGGGACTTGCTCGTGCTTGAGCTGGTCCTCTTGCTGAGTGGGTCTAATGATTTGTCTTTATCTGTAGTAATGCCATCAGCCTAATTAAACTTGAAATTTACTCATCTCACTTTCCTGATCTCTGTAAATTCACTTTACTCAACTGACTCCTGCAATCATGAGTCTCAAATAGCTTAATCCTAAACTAATCTATTGAGAAGATGGTGAGAAGCACTTTCTATTAAAACCTCTCAAAATGTTACTGGTGCAAATAAGTGTTACCTGATTAGGTCCTTTTATGAAGTCAGCTCTGATAGCAAATTAAACCGCATGTCATTTGATTACGTTGTCATTATAAAAGCAAATTCTTCCCTCTTTTTGAACTGTGTGGTCTTGTGTATTTGTGTTTGTGATGGTATAAAAGAAATGGAACAATGCTGGAGTTTTGAAATGAGCAGTGGTAGATAGGTATTTAGTAGGAAAGGAACTGTACTGCAATTTGAACTCTGTTTTCATAATCACCTTCCTTATAGTCAGAGTTTATCCACTGTCACCATTGAGCCTGCTTGTTCTTAGGAGATATAAATGGTACTTGGATACCTACAATTATTTTAATGTTTCATCCAGTGTTGGCAACAGGTTGTGTGTACGCACTGAGGAATGGCTTTTGATACATATATAATCTGTCTGGAATTATGAAATAATCTGAGCCTACAGTCAAGGGCATCTCTAGGAATCTTTTGGCCTGTTTGCAAATGTTTGTGATGGATTTTGGTTCCTAATATTTACATTCATGTACTTATGCAGGGGACAAAAATATCTTTCATGCACCTTACAGCAATAAAAATGAGAGCAGCTAGGCAGATGTCCAACATGTAACAGCATTAAGGATCCTTCAGAAGTTATCCTTCTGAACTGTTTTGCTGCTTTTGTTTTTTCACTCTTCTATAATAGTTTACAGGCTTCTACATTTTTTTTTTATGGGTCATAGAAATGGTCCTTAGAGTAAATGTGGGTTTATGTATATACCACCTAGGTTTTATGCAGCAATTTTACTGCAAATGTCTGAACTGTCCTAATCAATGCTCTTTGTAGGGTTCTGTACAAGATACTTTTTTTGGATCTACTAGAAATTCTATGAGAGTTCTCAACTTCTGTTCATTTATTTCTGTCCTAAGGAGCAAAGTCCTGAGTTGCTGTAAAATACTTGATTTGATTCTTCATCCTCTTGACTCCTGAATTAATTAATGCAGATTTGTTTAGCTTAATGGTATTACTGCACATGATTAGGCACAAATCATTACACAGGGCATATGAATCTGTCATCTAAACATATTGTCCTTTCACATGGTGGCTAAGATGAAGACTGCTTAAGTGCTATATTGCCTCCCTTATTTTACCTCTGTCTAATTTGCAAATACTTGTACAGGATGCTAAATGAAAGGTTTACCAGTTATGCATTATATTTTTCTTATGTTGCAAATGATTTCTTTTTCCTACTGAACGAAAATGAAAAAGGAATGAAAAATTAATCCTTGATTAGCAATGGTAAATGACAAATTATGTAAAAGTGTGTATATAAAGAAATTAAAATGAAAGGGATGACCCTTAAAATTCAAACTTCCTCCAGCGAAGTTACTGTTCGTGATGCTGTCTAGCAGGAGGAGAAATTGATTTCCTAACAATCTGTAGTCTATTCTCAATAATCATAAGTTAATTTTCACTTTTTGGTTGTAAGGTAATGATAACAATACTGAAATTATGACAAGAAACTGTTAAACTATTGGAGGCATTATTGGAGCAGTGATATTGGTTCAGTAACATCCCATGATTTCAAAGATGACAGGTCTGCCACATTAAAAAGAAAACTCAATCTGACACAAGACAGTGAAGTGTCTTGGAAGGCATATGACACAAAATAAATTCTGTATTCTTCCGAGTCTTCTACTGATTTTGTTTCTGATACTCGATGTGCCACTTGACCTATTTTCCCTTTTTTGTTTCTGATATTAGTGGTAACAGCAGGCATCTTATCAAATACTTTGAAATCTGTGGGTAAAAAAAATTGTCCCATGATTCACAGGTATGCTTTCTGAAAGGTATTCATGGAGGAGTTCAAGGGCTGGGTGTGGAGGGACAGGACACGGAGGGGAGGGGATGGGATGGAATTGAGCCACTCTTGCTGCCAAGAACACTTGTTCCAAGTCAGAGCTGAGCACAGGGAGGTGGTGGTGATGCAGTGTAGCAACATTTGGCTGTCATTCACAATGCTTGCTATCAGTTACTATAAAAATGAGAAGTTAAGTTTCTCTCTCTTTCTGTACAATTCCCCAACTTTTTTTTTTTCTAGTTATTTTTCTCATGGCATCAGGCTGATTGACACTTAGAGTAAAGCCCTCTGACAAGGAGAAAGGTGCACATTTCCCCTCCTGTCACTCTGGGACACTGATGTAGTCTCCTGTGAACTTTGCCAGGTGAGCAAACTGAAAGGAGCCTATGACATATCAAGTGGAAGGAATTGAAGAAACAGAAACGTTTAATAGCAAAGCACTCTTCTGACTTCATAGTTTTGACAAAGAAATTCTTACAATGTGATCTTGAGAGACAAGCAGAAGGCTTTTTTTTTTTATGGGCGAATCAGGCTCTCTTGTTTGTTTAAGGATGAGACAGAACTTTGAGGAGACCTAGTATCATTTTGAGATGCCATATGTCAGGTAGCTTTATTTGCCTGCATCTCAGCTCTGTCACTGAGGAAAGAGACAACTTAGTCTTCAGCCATACCCTGCTGAGCTACATCAACTTCTGTACCAAGCATCAGCAGTGTACAGAAAATACTCTTCAGTTTCCTTGAGGAACTGAGGCTGGCAGATCCAAACTCCCACGTAGTGTTTGTGTGTCTGCTTTATAAAGTAATTCTGTTTTACTGTGTTGCATAGTCTTTATCTACAGAGCTTACCTTTCACTTAGGGACTTGCAGTAGGTCCCTGGGCATGTCTAGGTGGGGTAGCATTATGGGTTGGGCTAACAAGGGGTGGAAAATTCAAATACACAATACCAGTACTAACATTATCTTCATTTTCTTATTGGCAGTGTACTGCTAAAAGCACTTCACTCGGAGTAGACTGTGTTGTAATCCTAATAGTATGTGTTTATAAACCACTTCATGATCAAATGAAACATTATTTCAAAGAAATATCTATACAATGGTAAAAAATGAGCTCTCTAGTACTCATTACAAGTGTAAGTTTTGCTTCATGGTACTCCTGTGACAGTAGAAAAATAGCTAAATTATTTGAAGGCATATGAACACTTCTATTTTCAATACTTAATATCCAAGGGATGATTCTTTTAGAAAAGATTTGTGATTCACTTAACTCTCTCCTCCAGTTCTGGACCTGCCCTAATGATCTTCATCTCTCAGATGCCAAGATAAACTATTGTACATGTGCATTTGTGCTTACACTATAAAAATAAGTGGGAGCTTGGAGGGCTGGGAGGTGGTCATAAGGGAGGTGGAATGGTGCACTTGGATGAATTTTGCTTTTGGGTGTCTGTCAGACAATCTACATGGGGAGGGGCTGGTGAAGGAGGCTCACCAACTTAGTTTCCTAACTGAACAGAACCTACCCCTAAATGGCTAAAGAAGAAAAAATAATTAATTTTGTGTTTCAATTCCCCAATCTATTCTTCTGTCCTGGACCATCTGATAGCCTCCTTCTCTATCTATATCTCCATATTGTGTTATATTTTGCAGGTGGTTGTTGCAGGGTAAGAAGGAGCTTTCTGCTTGGTCTATGTGCAACATCAAGCACAGTGGAGCCCCCAGGTTGTTACTGAAGGTTCTGAGCACAAATAGTACAAAAATAACAAACTATAAGCACATGATTTTTGTGTTGTGCAGGTGTTTTCTATCATGTGTCACTCTCCTTCGCATGCCAACCCCAAATTCTAGGCATTGGAGATGTAAAATTAAAATGGTGCTCATTCATACAGTTTTACATTATTCAGTTAAGGATCAAAATTAGAACTAGAAAAAGTAAAAAAAAATCCTAAGAAATAATAAAGAAATTTATTGCTTTTCATTTTCTTGTCTATCAACTTGCACTTATTCAGTACCCTTTTACCTAATGCAGGAGTGATTTCTTCAAAATGAGTTTCCATTTGGCTGATGTACTGATTTCCTTTCTCCTACTGAATATTGTCTGATCCTGAAACTGGCTACAATGAATTATAGAATGTTTCTGTCAATCACAGCTGCTTATTTGAGTTTTATATGTGCTGAAATTGAAAATTGCTGTTAAGGGTAATGTTGGAGCTTAGCTATTTTCTCCCAAGGGCCACATCCTTTTCTTTTTGCCCTTCTGCACTCATTGCATCCCTGACCAGCTGCAGTGGTTACAATCTCCTGCAAAGTGCTGGATGTCTTTGCATGTCTGACCTTTCTGAAAAGTGACGGATGCAAGGGTAGGAAGGAGGTGTCAGCTGAGATTGGGAACAACTGGAGTTCATCAGCTACCCTTAAATGGTGCAGCAGTTGCTGAAAAGTGAAGCTATTGCTGCCCTGTAACTCATGAAGGAAGATTCTTACCCCATAAACACAGCTGCTTAGGTTTTGCAGGATCCTGCTTGCTTCCCCTCTCTTGCCCAGCTCCCAGGGAATGTTAGAGCAACATAATGTTCACATACCTGTTCCCACACTAACAACTACTATTAATAATTCATGATTTGAATTGTTAACAAGGATTGTGTTTACAAGGGCACTATAACTTCAAATGAGCAAAATTTAATGAAAACCATACTGGGAAAGAAGAAAAGAAAGCATAAAGGTTTTATAAAGTGATATGGGGAAACTTGTAGAAAAGAAATGAAACCAAAATGCACTTGTGAAGTATGGAAAAAACTCAGTCAACCCACATATGAAAGCTTGTGAAACAGGTATAAGAAGTTATCTAGCTTTTCAGAAACTTTTGGAGCCCTGCTCACATTGGAGTTTTTGATGAAGGCATAGCGTGCTGGTGAGTATCTGAATGCACAGAATCCCCCTTAGCCTACTCCTATGTGTGTGCAGATGAATCTGTTCACATCAGGAGCCAGTTCAAAACAGATGTTACCTCTGAAAAAACTGTTTTGTTCATAAAATTTATTTATTCTGTTCATGTTACTAAATTTTGGCATCTCTCCAAGGAACTACTACAATGCTCAGACTTTTTGCCGTGTTTTGCTACTTAATTTGTTAGCTCAGGGCACATTTATATTCAGAGCTGTACTACTGAAACTTAAATTGGGTAATTCAATCATATTAATTAGGTATTTAGAGTGTCTGTTTTGTGCTAAAGGTGGCCACTCAATGTTTTGCACCACTTTAAATATGTTGGTTTTAAAATATCACTAATAAGGCAGCATGACTTTGAATAAAGATGGTGTGTAAGTTCTCCAACCTGCCTAAAGTGGGTAATGCTGAAAACAGGGGAGAGAGATTTTTCCTAAGTAACGCTAGCAATTCAGCAACCATGCGAAAAAAAAACCCAACCTGCCAGCTGAAAACAGTTAGCAAGCTTATGTAACCAGTCCTAAAAAGATGGATTGCTTCCCTTTTCTTATATCCTGTCTAGCCAGTGTGTTGGGCAGGAGTTTCTTTTCTGAAACATGAATACCCTGTGCCACTGCCTCAGCTGCAAACATCTCTTTGGAGAACAGAAAAAACAGAAGCTCATTCCTTTGTACATGGCAGCTATTACTGCAGCTACAGACATCCCCTCATGGTAGGCTGTAAGGACAGTGTCCTTAAGAAACTTAAAAGAAAAGCAGGCTTGTCTTCAAGAGTCATCTCAATCTGGTTGGTAAATGTTACCAGAACAACATTTGCTGCCATTGCTGATGACAGTTTGATTTGGATTGGCAGACAGTATCATCTGCTTCACAGAAATATGACAAAAAAAAAGGGCAGATGAGGAAGACATCCCTCACCCTGAGGTGGTCTTTGTGAAATCCAGAACCACATCAGAAACTTCAAGATGAGGTAACTAAATATAGCCTATGATTAAGATACCTGAAGGTCACACATTGTAGGTTGTAAATAGATAGTTTTTTTTAAGATAAGACTCAAATATAGTGAAATAGAGAAAATTCCCTAAAGTATAGATTAAAAGGAGGAAAAGACAGGGCTATGCCACACTCTTTAGAATTTCTTTTAAGTCTAGGGATGCTAGTCAAGAACCAGGACTTGGATCTGTTAATCTGAGGCCTCTACATAGTAGCTTGATATGTGAAATAAATGAAGAGCAACATTCTGCATAAGCATTTATCTGTTTAAAATGTCAAGTAGTAAAGATAATGCAAATGTAATATTTTTAGTAAACTGAACAATGCCAGAAAGGGCATTTGAGGTCCATTTTTACCACCCATGGTATTTTAGAACTATTTTCCCCCAATTAATTACTGCAAAAGTAAGTAATCTCCTCTGATAAGAGCTGAAGTGAAAGGAAGGCATGGCACCTCTCAAGTAAGCATATGTGCTCAGTGTGGGTTTTCCAAGAATAGCCAAGGTTGGCACTCCAGCTGCAGAAAACAGTGAATCATTCCCCTCAGAAAACATATACATCAGTTTTTCTCCCTTACAGGAAAAGGGTGAGAAGAAAAACATAATCATTCATGGAAAGTTGAGAAGTCCAATGTGAATTTTCAACAGTAAATAAAATGGTTATGTCAATTTCAGGGAATCTATGTATTTTTAGTTATTCTAAGATGTGGTTTTCTGTAATATTAAAAGGTATTTTGCCTTTGTGGTGGATAGGAAAACAAGAATATAGATCTTCTAATATTGGCAAGCGTGTGTGCTTTGGAAAGGACAGATGCCATTAGGTTTCTTCCCAGTAGGAAGTCCTCTGAAGCCATTGGGCTTCTGCATATAAGTAGGTCAAGGAATCCTTACAAAAAATATGATTTTTAGCTACGAATAGGAAACTATTCCTCATTTCCATGTCCAAAAGGTCATATTAAACCTGACCTTGAGCTTATGTACAGTTTTGCTTGACCTTTATTTAGAATCTCTTCTGCTTAGAAAATTGCCTTTTGTTGTCACTTAAAATAGATTTCATTGTCAACATTAGTCAGTGTTCAAAGAGAAGAGCTTTCAGTCCAGGGGAGAGGTACAGTGGAATCTTGACTTCACTGATGTCAGTGGAAATGTTTCTACTTATTCTGATGGCACGAACATTTTCTTCCGCCTACTTGATTATACCAGTTGCTTTCATACATTTTTACCTTCTATTTTTCCTCCGTATTACAAAAAAATGCATTTCTTTTTTTGACAACAGCATATATAGGTGCATATAGAAGCATTCAGCTCTGCATTTAAGTGATGACAGTTGTTTGTGTAACTGTGGGGTTGTCGTGTTTTCATCACTCTCATCTTTATGAAAAAAATAGCATTCTCTTCTGGTTCTCTTCACTTGCATAACATCTGCACAAAAGCAGAATTCTCAAACATGCTGCTTGTTCTGTTATTTATTCTGAATATCAGCTTGTCTTTTTTGTAGCAGTAGCAGTGACCCTGCCTGCAGATTGCATGCTGATAGCCTAAGAAATGCTTACGAGCTCGTTTTGTGGCTTGCTTCTCTCATGACACCAAATCTGATGAGAAAGTTTTGATAAGAGCTGGAACAGTGGCAAAATAGGGATCTGTTATGTTGCTGTTTTCTTTCTTTCCACCATTTTAAAACGTTTTTGTTTTTCTCTCTAGACTAACACAAGTATTTTTCCCATTCATTGACAAGTACTCTTATATGCACAGAAAAGAAAAAAATCCTTATAGGAAGTGTGAATCATCTTTGAATGTAAAGTTACAAGTGCAAATTACTGTAGGAATGGATATCTTGCTCAACAATTGGTACCTAACTATTGTATTGTGGTTTACTCAGCTGCTAAAAGGAAACTAGTATTTGTTACAGGTGATTTTGAAAGAATAAATATTGTGAGATGCATCTACTGGTACGTGCACATCAGATACTTGGCTGGAAAATTAGGCCAAGTCTGCTTGTATTGAAATGGATGGAAAAGCTGCCCTTGAGTTCAGTGGTGTAACCATGGCCCATGCAACTTCTCTGAAGTTCCACGGTGTAATTGTTGTGAGGCTGGGAATGGAAGCCCAAGAGCCTTTAACTTGCAAACCTCTGCCATTGGTTGAAATAGGTGGTAAAGTAGGGGCTTCCTGAAGATACTTTCTATAACTTCAGGGGATTTCTAATTCAGCAGTTCTTGAGCATTTTGCTTATTTTGTGAAATTTACCTCCTAAAATTAGAGCCATTTTTAAGGGGGGGGGAAAAACCACCCTAACATAAAAGTTGTGCAATACTCTTAGTTTTTATGTCAAAGCAGTATTAACAAAATTAAGACATGTAGCAGCAGCATGAAAACAAACTTGCATACTGTTTTGACATGTGCATCTCATGGAAGGATTGCTAATTAGTAAAGATGCCAATCATTATAGAAAGTTATTCATCATCAGAAGTGGATGGCATCTACTGCTGCCACACGAGTGGGAACCAGTCATGATACAATATTTAATGCATTTGGGAGAGATTTCAGTCTTCAGAGTAGGTTTCCCACAGAAAGAATTGCACTTTTACCCTCTTGAAAGAACAGAAAAAGAAGAGTTGCTTTTAGGGGAACATTGGAGTAAAGAAAAACAATTGCTGAAGGATAGAAAAATGTATTTTGAATTGTGGTAAAAAGGAAAAACAATGCCTCTCACCCACTCCATGTGCACGTGGTGCCGGAGGATGAACAGCGACAGTGTGGTGGGAGGGATCTGCTCTGAACACTCCAAGTACTCAGTTGCTTACTTACAGCCAGAGTAGGTGGGTATTACTAAAGCCCTGCACTGGGGAGTGGGGTGGTGCTGTCTCGGGGGGGACGCAGCCACAGGACACAGCTGCTGGGGTTTCAGAAGCTGCATGTGCTGTGCTGAGGAAGGGTAGAAGAGGGAGTGGGTGAGCCCTACCTCTCTTCTGCCACTTTCTTCCTAGATACTTCCCCAGATGTTCCTCTGTGCCCTCAGCAGTGCAAGATCTTCCTCTGCAGCTTATAAAAATCATGTAGTCTTTTGCCCATTCTTGCCTCCCAAGAGTGGAGACACCTTACATCAATATCTGAAAAGCTGTCAGCTCTGTGAGCTAGGACATTGTTTTGTTCATGAAATGCCAAAGTTCATTCTTCTGCTTTGTCACTTACTCTCTAGATTCAATGCTATAGTCCTTTCTGCTGCCAGAGGTGCAACTGCTGCTTCAGCAAGCTTCTCCTGCCCGCTGTTACATTAGCTAGCTTGGGCTCTGGTCACAGTGCAACAGCAGAAGCAGCATCTCTTAACATGGGCCAATTGTTGGGGAATTTAATCAGGTTTCAAGATGGGCATTGCACTTCTAGAAGCAAACAGGCAAGACTCGACATAGTCATTAGTCAGATTTAAGAAGACACAAAACATGTTCTCATCTGTCAGGAATAAAAAGCAAGCTGAGTTTCATTAACAGGGCATTATCAAATGCTTATGAGAACCAGAAAATAGGCTTTCATTCACAAAAGGTTATCAGTTTGCCATCTCTAGTGACTGTTAGTCACAGCCTGTTGGTATTCTAGCATATAGTTTCCTGAGCAGTGGCCATGCTGGTGGTATATTGAAGTGAAGAATGAGAAACCTTGAGAGATTTGCACTTAAATTGTGAAGAACAACATGGAGCAGTGGGCAGCACTTCTTTTCTTGCTGTATCTAAACTATGATTGCAGAAGGCAGCATTTTATTCTCTGCCATGGACTCTTCTCCAGATACCAGAGAAAATGCCACAGCAGGTTTTTCTGAATCACAAGTTTGCTGGCTTGCAATTTTGAGGCTCAAAGTAGAGAGTTATATTTAAATATAAGATCCTTATTTCTCCCATTGTAGCTCAGTTCTAAACACAGCAACTGGCCCATGTGGGAATGGGGAAAATGACAGTGGTGATAGACTCTGTGTAATTATGGAAATCCCCTTGCCACAGTAAATGGAAAGGTTTTAAATGTTTGAGTTAAGTCATATATAATAATAAAACTCTAAACTAATATGTATGGAAAGGGTTGTGCTTGGTTTTTGCATATATCTAATTGATGTAATTTAGCACACAATCATATATGAAGTTAAAAATAGAGATTGTACTGTTTGTGTACATGTGGTAAAAGCTGCATGTAGCTCTTGACCAGTCAGGAGGCATCTTTGACATCTGTTGAAAATGCCATGCTGATGGTTTAACAGAGAAAAGGGATGATTCCAATAAAAACAGTGAATCTAGGGAAATAATACATGTTGATTCGTGGCAATCTCTTAACTTACAGATGAATTTACAGAGGTCATCCAAGTATTTCTTCTGTACAGGTGATGGTAACTAACAGTTGACATGCAATCACAAAAACTCTGTAGGATGCTCAAAAAGAAAGGATCTTACAGATTGTTTGTTTTTACTGGTCTGCTAAGGAAGCATGACTTATGATGTTAATCAATGTTTCAGCTCTTCAGGTTTTATTAGAATCCCTTTAGAATTTTCAGAGAAAAATTACTGCCCATAAATAATAGTTGAAAGACTCTTATGGAGGCTGAAAACCTTAGATATGTTTTGTTGCAGCCAGTTTTAGTAGAAATTTATAAATTAACATATGGGCAGATATTTTAGGCTTAAAGGGTTCTGAAAAGATTCTTCTTTTCTTGTCTCTCCCCAGTAAATGTTATTTCAATTTTCAAATGCCTTTACAGATTGCATGACTGACCAAAGGTTTACCATTTGGAGAGCATGTAGTCTCCCTTCATAGATTTATCCCAGCTTCCCCTTGTTCTGTGGTGTATACTGCAAGTACATATTTCTAAAACGTGAGATTCTGATTCTGTGTTCTCTACTTTTGATACCATCAGAAAAAAAAAATCTCAATGTTACAGTCATTCTGTAAGATTATGTGCACATCCTCCCTGAAATCTGTGCAAAGAAATCTAGTTCTTATGTGATAGCAAAACAAATGATCAAGTTTTCATCTGACATTTGCTATTGTTTGTTTATTTTCTTATTTTTGTATTATTTTTAGAATGGCTTAGTAGTAACCATAGCCTTTGCTTTAGGGGGAAAACCCAAAAAACCTATAACAGTGAAACTCAAAGTGAAACAAAACAACCCACCCAACACCTTAAATTGAGATTTAGGAAAAAAAAAAAGTCACAAAGCAATAAGGAAAATTAATAGTTCTGTCATAAAAACATCAGGGTCTATTGGAAATTTCAACTTGACCTGAGCCTTTCAGAATCAGGGGAAGAACAAAGTAGGAAAACTAAATAATCTGAACTGGATACTGGCATGAATGTTACAGGAACTGGAGAACTGAAGTGATGCAGTGCTTTGCTGAGGGTGAAAGTGCTTGAAAACCCCTGTGCAAGGCAACAGTGAAAGACTTCAAGGAAACTGTAGTGCTGGTAGTAACGTAATGGTGATTAGAGTTGAAAATTTATTGGATTATTCCAGAAGAAAGCAGATACATTTTCAAGCATGTGTCTTGGAAAGAATTTGGCCATCCAGTGAAAAATGCAGAAATATCACTAACCAGTCTCAGAACTGAAGGAAATTTTGAATGCATTGAGGTACATAGACTTTTGCTACAAACTCATTAGAAGATGAATCTTAATCAGTGAGAGGAAATAAGCATGCCAATGAGAAATGGTCAGGACATTCCTTAGCAGGAGAGCAAACTAGCCCCCTTAGGATGATGGTGTGTGTTTGTGCTCAGCTCGTGTTTACTCTGGCTTGCACACCAGGCAATCAAAGACCATCTTAGCCTTCAGTTGGAATGGACTGCAGACACCATTCTTAGTCATTTCAGTCCCAGGGGACCTCATTTAATCTTACTGTCTGTAATTTCTGTTGTTGCCTAGGTCAAAAAGGGATCTGAAGTAATTTTTTCCAGGAACTGCGTATGAAGGAGGAGCAAGAGACAGCTTGGGTATCTATTTCATTTGTCAGCACATAGGGTACCTGTAACCTTGGCCATTGTTCCCACTGAGTGGTAGTTATTGATAACACTGAAGTGTATGCTGGACCAAGCACTCTTCCAGACTGGCTACTCTTGCCTGGTACCACCCTTGCATCAGTCTTCACAACCCTGTGAAACAATGGGAAGGGGTCACAAAAGGGAAATTCTGCCCTCAGTTACAGTGGTGCTAATGCAGAGTAACTGACTCCATCTCTGCTGGCTTTAGCATTAACAGCAAGAGTTACGTCAGGAGTCACATCAATTCCATTCATTCCAAGGGGCTTATTTTGGATCTATTTTTTTCTTCGGGTTGGTTGTTGTTTTATTGACACTAATATAAGGTGGCAGTGAATGTGTGTCATATTTTTGCATGTAATTCATTTATATATTTTTCCTATATGCTATTTTCACAAGTTGTGTGGCTGTAGTTTTAAAATGAAACCTAAAAAGGCAGCAGAAACATGGAACAAAGAAGTCACCTTGATGCTCAGACAACAAAACTTTTACAAATATAGTTCCTGCCTGGTCTAAGGGGACTAGCTGAAATTCTGTGCAGATCATTACAGCCCCAGACCTTCCAAGCTATCATTTACTGTGAAATTTGTTGTTAGAAGTTATTTCTCTCTCCTTCTTTGTTTCCCTTTCCCTGAAATGTATGTTTTCTAGCAGCAGTCATCAAAACTGCAGGTATTAAAGACCTAGGGTACAGAAACATAAGAATCCAATCATCTCCTGTGTGTGACAAATCGTAGAATTAGTCTTTTAGAATTAGTCTTGAGCATTGATTGTTGAGCAACTGTTTTGTACAGTTTTGCATACAGTAGCTCTAAAAAATGTTAATTGCTGAGGAGCATACACCCAGCTCTGTAAGCAAGTAGAATCCAAATTAATGCTAATGAGAACTGTTCATACATCAGGAGGAGAAAATCAGGCAAGAAAAGTAATTTCTCTCCTGAAGCAGCCTGTCTCCTTGACTCTGTCAGGAGAAGGAATGCTGTACCTTAGGAAATCACTCTTCTCCTGTTAATTTCAGCTGAAATGTCTGAAAAAGGTTTCTTGCAAGTGTTTTGACAGAAAGTACAGAGAAGGATAAGAGGCCTATTCCTCTGGTACTTCAGCTGGAACTAACACATGAATGCTTTTAAAAAGGAATATAATGAGGGGGCTCTGTGAGAAAGATGAGTTTATGCATTAATAACCATGTTCAAGTAAAACTTCTGCATCTGAAAAATTAAAAGCAAAATAGAAAGTAGGAAAGCTTGTTGGAAAGTAGGTGCCTCTAAATAGATCAAAAATATTTAACAAATGGAAATAAGGACTTTAGTCCTCTTCTTCAGTGTCCAAAAGAAAAAGGGCTCTCAAAGGCTGGTGCTGACAACATGCAATCTTGTGAGTGGAAGTCAGGAAGAGCCTCATGCACATCAAATGCAAAGCAAACAGGCACTTTAATTCAGTCTGTCAAAATTAATTAGAAACAAGGTTAAAAGGCCCCTCACAATCACATGAAGCATTAGCTTGTTATTGCTAATCCCTGTTTTGTTATTGTTTGTGATAAACTGACTCATAGCTATTTACTTTGCAGCTGATGAACTGCTCTACTGAATCTGAGTTTTCTTTTTATTTCCCTCTGAAAGTTTGAGTAGAAAATAGCTATTGGCTGTGACAAGCTCATAGCCTCTACCCAGCTGTGGAGAGGGAGGTTTTGGGGAAAGGTCTTGCTGAGGCTTCTGCTTGTAGGAACTCCCCATCTCACCCTAGAGAACCATGTACCTTTCATGGGAGTGAGTCCTGCATGTATCTTGTGAGGAACTCCTGAGAAAGCATTTGTGATGAGTTTGCCCTGATCTTCCAACCCGATCTCATTGCTGGTTATTTGCTACAGCTTCCTAGCTGTATTTCACAGCACACCTACTTGGTCTTTTCCTGCCATGTACGTTTGGAGATGATAGCTCTGGTTTGGCACTGCTCTCGTGTGCAGTGTAGCTTTCAAACTGCAATTACCTTTCCCAAGGAGGCAAAGCGAGTGAGTATACGACTGCTTGCTATCGAGTGGGTAGGCATGCTTTTCTTATTCACATTGATTGAACCTGCCACTCAGTTCATGAAATCACAGCCCAGACTTTCTTTGTGTCTTGTGTCAAGTTTGATCTGACCAATTCAGCAGAGATCTTGCTGTAAACCTCCCTGTGCAAGGAAGGGGTGTTTTGCACTCTGAGAAGAACCGCTGTGTGTCTGGACTGGGGTGTGGTAAGGTTTGGTCCAGGAGGTGTTTACTTTGATCAGACTTACCTAATGGTAGGAAAACATCATGTGTTGCTGTTAGAATAGGTAGGAGGTTATTGTTCTGTGATGTACAAAGGTTGGATATGTAGATGGATGAAGGCTGAGAAAGTAGTCCAAGACTCAATTTGTAGTTGCACCTGTAGTGTAAGTGTCTGTGCATTTGTGTTTAAAAAATAGGATCTACCTCTTCTACCACCACCATGAATACACGACTGTCTTGTTGAATCTGGAGCAACAGAGCCTAAAGCAAAATCATATATGGCACTAAATACACGTAACTCTAGAAGAAGTTAATGTAGTTTATATTATGTTTTATGTTCTTGCTAATATTGGTGAAGTTTCATCATCCAATAAAATGACCAGAGTTGGCCTTCTATGTGGTTAAGAATAAAACACAAGTCGCTTGCATCATTAGCCACAAATTTTAAGTTCCTAGTTCTATCCCTATATCTGGTAAGAAGCAACCTGGGCTAGGAAGGGAGGCATTGGAGAGGCAGATGCCTTAGCATCGCTGTAATTTTGAGAGTTGTGGAGGTGCTTCATTTCTGTCTTATTTGCTGGAGTGCCATGATAAGTTAGGTGTCTTTGTGCTGTCCCTGACTCATTGAGACAGCAGTGAACTCAACCAAAAATCTCACCTGCCAGGTGAGTTACTGGCCATTTTTTACATAATAGCCTACATGTTAAAGCACTGATCTGGGAAGTGAAAGATCAGGATTTTTGGTTCCTCTTTAGTCTGAGGATTTGAATCAACTGTTTCTGTTTCTTAAATGAATATTCAGTGAAGCAAGACCGAGACCAGCCTGTATTGAAGCCATGCTTGCTGTAATGAATCCTGCTGCTGAGGCTGCACCATTGTGTATGTGAGAAGGAAAGCCAGGGAAATGATAGTTGAAAAATATTATATTTGATATGGAATGCATGTGTATGTATACCTACATATTTTTTCATATTATTCTTTCCATATATTTGAAGTTTTAAGGTATTATTGAATTGAGTATCACAGATAATTAATCATAAAAACTGTATCTTTATATTGCCTCTAGTTGTGTAGCAGTGGAACAATCAGATCCAGAGTTGCTTTATCTTCAATTTCATCAGTTATTAACAAATGGCATTTTCTGTGTAGCACAAAGTATGTCTCTAGCTTAGGTGGAAGGAACAAGCCCTGAAGACCAGTCACATACTTATCACTCCAGATCCCACTGATACTGGCTGTGATACATAATATCATTAGCAGTTTATGTCTTAGCAGACTGTATTTATGTATTTTTTTACATCTGAGTTTTAATTGAATGTGAATGAACCTGATATGCATTCAGTTGTGCAGTGAGCGTAGTCATATTTTATGCACTTGAAACTTTTGGATGCCTGCAGTACATGAAAAGCACTTTATGGGTACTTGCATTATTGCATATTTCATTATAATGTAATTCTATATTAGATATTCTATTTATGCAGAATCCAAAAATAGTTTGTGCTGTGTAGCAATGCAAATTTCAGTGAATAATCCACAAGAATTTCAAAGCCTTAACCGTTTGTGACATGTACTATTCTGTATCTTTAATGAGGACTCAACCTTTGAATAAATCATACTGGGCTTTTTGAGTAAACCCCATTTCTGTGCTTCCCTATTAAAGGGCAGTCTATCACTTCTTAATCACATTGAATTGTAATGAGGAGCCCCAATACTTTCAAAATTCTTCAGACTGTTTTGAGATGTTCTGTTCATGACCAAGGCTATGTAGGATTGTGCAGTAGCTGAGGATAAATCCATTTCCCCCATACATTTTCCTGATGGAATCCAACTTAAATCAATAATGGAGGGAATTTCTTTCTTACCAGTTTGGGGAAACAGAGGACATGAGTAGGGATGCTTTGTTTTACCTGTTGTAACTGAACTTCCTAACACACTCAAGTCAGATCTAATGAAAAGCTTGAAGCTTCCCTAGTGCTGGTATAAACTAAGACTAATGGACTATAGTTAATTAATTTTTACACTGGTGTAACAATTGCAGTTCATGTTTAGCCCACAGGTCCATAGCAGTTTACCAAACACAAAATGAAACAAGGAAGGAACTTGAACTGTTTATAGATGTTGCAAAGCTAGGACTTTCTGTTGTTTAAAACTGAGCAGCAGTTTGGCTCAGTCTCATTAAGACTATAATAAATTACTATTTTCTGTTTAAAATGTCAAAATTATGGTCAATGCCAGTGGGTTACTTTAAGAAATTACATGCTTCATAAATTGTAAAGAAATACTTAATTTTTCAACTGCTTTTTCCCTTCCCCACTTCTGTACGCAGAATTAAATACTTCAAGGACTATAATGTGGTAAAGAATCAGTTCAGAAAATCATCAGGTTACTTTTAGCAGATTGAATTGAACACCCCTATAATTTTCTAATGAACAAACTGCAAAACACTCCAATTCCATCATCATTGATTAGGAGCATTATAGAATTTGAGATTTTTCCATTCATAGCACAACTATTCTCAGTAAACACAAGGCGGACAAAAAAACCCGAAATCTGTAAAGATTTTCTGCATAAATAATACATACTTTTGCAATACATTTTAAATAAATATTTAATAGATTAAAACTTTAAACATCAGGTCTAATAGAACAAGTTAAAAATTAACCAAAAGAATTGGACTAAAATACTTATTCCATTCCTTCATGTAATTAAGTATGAATTTACTAACCTCCTGTGACAGCATTTCTTGCTTTCTGAAGTAGCAGGTCCAGTATTTTGAGCCCCCAAAATGATGGTATTACTTTAATGATTTTTTTTTTAGGTGAACTACATACACTCTGTCAAAGCTATTATTTTACGTTCTATCTTTGTTTCTTTGCCTCTCTGAGAAGATTTGTGTTGCCTGCATGCCCAAGCATTCTGATGTGTGCTAAGTGGCTGGAAAGGCACCAGTGAATGATATACATGCAGAAGAACATTTTAAACCACTTTAAATGTGCAGGCAAAGTAACTTTTTGCACATAGAATGCTGTAAATGAAATAATAAGAGACTCAAAAGAAGGTTTTAAGTTATGCTTGATTAAATCTGTGGTATAAGCTTCTGGTACTCTTATATCATACTTAGGTCTCGTGGGTGCTTTTAAGTATTGTCAGCCAACAAACTATAATTTCATGCTTGAGTGGAGTAATACCAGCCTAGGCTCCTGCTTCTTTGTATATTCAGGCTACAGTTATGCTGTAATAATGAGGTGAGAAGGACATGAAAAAAGTAAAGCTAAATAAATTGTCACATGGAATAATAATTAATACTTAAGAGTAAGATCAGATACTAAGATGGCCTGAACTATAATTTGTTGAGGTCAATAAACTGTGAGTCCATTTACTTCAGTAGGCTTTAGATCAACTCCTTTGAGATCTGTATTTTTGACAGATACTGTAATAGAGAGCTATGCAACTACAAGAAAGCAGCAGAACTGGAAGTTGTTTGGGGTTTTGTTTTTACTGTTTTTTTTTGTTTGTTTGTTTTTTAAAATATTGCAGTTTTTCTAGTTGTCTTTTGTCCATTCCAGGACTTTTACCTTTTGATGGGTATCTCTTAATATAGCACCTCTGTATAAAATCTGCCTACAAGAGGAGTCTTCTGTTTAGTTTTGTCTTGGTAGCCTATGTGCTGAATTTCTCTTATGCTGAAGTGTAAACTTGTAAAGAGTTAAAATTTCAAGCTTTATCTCTTTTTGACTATATTTTGTGGAACCCAAATTCCTACACCTCCCTTCTTCCTTCGGGATCTTGTTGGGAAAATGGCAGGTTCAGGGATTTATATTTTGCAATAAAAATATCAAGAAACTATCAAACCCAATCTTTATGTATGTCTCTGCAATGGAAGGGTGAAAAGCATACGTCAAATATTGTAAAAGAACTGGAGATTTTTCACTTAGTGCTTTGTATTTAACTTTGTATTCATACTTGTTATTTAACTCACGTTTAGTCTTTGTTTTTCTTTTCTTTTTGGTTGTAAAAATACCTGGATGTGAATGAGATTTTCAGAGAATTGACGTGAGAGAAGCTTTACAAATGAGTGATTTCACTTGCGTATTCAGAGTGGAATTGTTTTAGACTTACTTGTCCAGGTTTCTTTCTGTGAATGGAGGACAGACTGAGGTCACTTCTTGTTCTGGTTAATCGTTAGCCATGTTTATTTATTAGGTTAATTTGTAGTGTTTTAACGGTCTTGTGTCCTTGGAAAGGGTCAAGAAATAGAACCAAATCAGATATACTGATTATATGTGCTGTAAAAAGGACAATCAACTTTTCTAGATCACGTGCTTGAAAATGGGTTTTGGAATGAGTTTTGAACCAAGTTGTTGCCAATGATAAAATACATTCTGGAGATCTTGTACTGCTCAAGTCTGCAATGTTTGAGAAAGCCTTATGATAAAGTCAGCTGCTCTTATGTTATATTTGTGTTATGATATCCACTGTAATTCATTTACTAAGACTTGTGCTTTCCTCTCAGCTGTTATGGTCTGTTTATAACACCTGCAAAATGAATTCTTCTGCACTATTGACATAACTATGCTATGACATCTACCTTTCCTGTTTTGTGATACCTGAATTTGCTTACAATGCATTATCTGATGCTTCGATTCATAATTAGACTGAAATTCTCAGAGAGGTTCAGGTTCAAAATGAGTACTGTGTGCTGCTTTGCTGCTGTCACTGAAGAATAACAAATCAGAGTATTAGTAATTAAGGAACTTTTAATTCCCTGGCAGGTAAAAGGAAATGGTGTGTGCATCTGTACAAGCCTGTTGTCTTTTCCTTCCAAAGATGTCTGTCTCTGGTAGGAATGCCAAGTCATCCCATGGGGAGAATTCAGCTGAAGACCACAGAATGGTGAGTTTATCTTTGTCAGTTCACCCTAGAATGCACTTCTGCTTTAAGCAGCTTTTCCACTCTCTCATAGGCACAGTATAATACTTTCCTTGCTCCACTGGCAGCCGTTATGTCTTTTAATCCATGTACAAAGCATGGGAGAAATAAAATAATAGGTGTCCTGCTAAGCTGATGAGGATAAACTTTTAAAGTCTACAGATAATGTGATTCCTTTTGGAAGATTGATTTCAGGTAAGTGCAAAGGTCACAAAAAAACACCTTTTTTTTTTTTTTTTTTTGGAAGCTGAAGGGAATGCATTTGAATGATGGATAACTACAGTTCAGGATAAAAGACTTTTAGAAGTTGCTTTATGGAGAATTGGATTACTCTGGCCTGGATGATTCCTCCTGTTCAGTGTAACTGAATGTCAGGTCCTCAGACTGCAAAGGAATCTGTCCTCCTGCTACTCTCCATGGCAGTGTGCATGTGAGCTGCTCAAAAAGCAAATCTCTCTGCAAGTTAGATGGCTATGTTGCTTTTTGGTAGCTTGGAGCAGTATCAAGGATGCAGTAGGGCTGTCATTGCAGTACTTAAATACTCATACTAGCCAGCTAGCAAGAATAATCATCTTGTTCTTGCTCCTTCTCACCCGTCTGTGCCAGGTATAGGCAACATTAGTGCTCGCATCATGTTGTTTACTCTTGGGGGACCATATCACATACGCTCTCATCCTCACCCCATTGTCAGAAAACAATTATCACACCTCTCTGTAGGCAGACACAAGGTCTGTGTCTTGCAATGGAGCACTTACTAAACTTCATTTGAAGTCTTTCTCCCCCCTACTTTCCTTCTTGCTTTTATCTATTGTAATCTTGCATATATTTTCCTGATTCCTGTTTTTTTTTCTCAATGCAAGTTTCAGTATGTACTATAAAGTAGATATCCTGCAACATAACGTAGGCTGTCCCTATGAAGATGGTGAATATTTATGGAGGGAAGCATCACCTTCATTATGCTCTCTTCTGTTTCCATCTTCAGTTTCAGTTATTTTTTTCACTTCTGTGTTTTAGTGCAGCAGTCCCAAATCCTTCCTTCTCCTCTCAGTATACAGCGTGAGAAGCTGTGAGAGCAGTGTAGTCATCTACCTGACTGATGCTACAGAACAGCCAGTGAGAGCAAAAATGCCCCCACATGAGGAAGTGAGAATTCTGAGTACAGAGAAAGAAGCTTTGGTGAACAAAACCACTTGTGTAACGTCATGCTAAACCAGAAAGGATGCAGGAGTTTTGTTTAAAGTAGCTGGAAAAAAATAGGTGAAGATTGCAAGACATTCATATCAATTTTACCTTCATTTTTAGCAGTAGACTGTCACTGGGAATACAGGGCTATGTAGAGAGGGAATTCTAACTCTAGTCAAGTACACAATGTCTTGGGTCTAGGCAGGCAAACCCCAGTGATATTTGCTGGAGTAAGCAAATAGATTTGAGACTGAGAAGGGTTAAAAGCAAAGTTAGATTTTTGTTGTGTGACGCTCAGGAACAGGACGATGTTACTTACCATTAGTTTGAGTTATGCCCTTATATTCCCATGTTCTTGCTCTTGCAGGTTGAAATTTCTACCTGCTTGTTCATTTATTAGCTAAACTTGGCCATATCTGCCTTGAAAAAAACAAACAACAATAAAAACAAGCCATGTATATATTGCTGGATTATGGATCTTAGTTGCTTTGTTGTTGTTCCCCCCCCAATAAATTATTGAAATACCTTTATTTATTCCCTTACTTTTCCACTAGCCTTAAGTGAGCTGTTACAGATTTAAATGGTAATGTGTTTTAAGCTGTAAAAACAAAGCAGTTGAAACAAATACACTGGAATTTACCCACTGTCAGATACCAAGTACTTTATTTTGTTTTTTCTCTCTTTAAATTGAGGTGAAAGTCTAAGAGGATACCTCTAAGTATTTAAATAATCTGTTATTTATTATTATTATTTCAATATTAATATTTCTTAGACTAGATTTTAGAAAATTTGATTTTCAAAACAAAATTTTAGGGTTTTTTTTTGTATAATTCTATCCTAGTGTGATACTTTGCCATTGCTTAAGACTACAGAACTAATTGGAAATCATTTATAAGGGCAGCAAGGCACAACACAACTTTTTGATTTCCTCATTGATATTTTCTCCTTGCTTGTTCCTCCTGAAATAAATAGCCATAAGAGATGTTATTGCCAGAAGAGTGAGTATATTTGTATTATTTCCTAAAAGCAAATGTCAACCTATAAGAAATGTCACTTTGGTGTATGCTTTCGAAGTGTAGAACCAGGTAGGTGATTATTTTACTGTCTCTTCAAAAACTTTGTTATAAACCTCTATGCAGTCTCCTATTGGGCACAAATGCTATGCTACATGACAATTTATTCTTCTAAATTTAGCAGCACAACTTTATAACGTTAGACAGGGAAAGGCAAAAGAAAGTTTGGGTGGATAATTTCTCTCTCCCCGAAAAGAAGGTCTTTTGGCAATAGTCACACTAAAGAAATGCTCAGAGCTCTGAGTCACAGAATTAGGGGGTTGAACCATTATTCTGTGTAGGTGTACGGGCATATATTTTCAGGATTAGTAAAATGTAGAGGTATTATTTGTAGTAATAGGGGCTATAATCTCTGAAAATCTAAATTCTAAAGCAAAATTATGACTTGACTGGAAGAAAGATTGACACATGAATACATTTGTTCATTTTAGGAATACTTAAAAAAACCTGCTTAAAATAGTTTCTTGATATGCATAGACTTGGAAGCCAGACTTGCTAGAATAAAGCACCAGATACCCATATTCAAGATCTCTACCATACAGAAAACGTCTGAGAAGTGGTGCTTCTGGTGCCTTCTACAGTCCTTTCACTGTGTGCATACCGTTGTCCGACCTCTTAATAGGGTTTTCTTTCCCTTCTACCACTGTCCCTTCTAATTCTCTTCTTGTTGTGCCTCTCTATTTTTTTTATTCATGTGTCTGTCCTGTTGCCTTCCATTTTTTCTTTCTCTTTTTTTTTTTTTTCAGAGCATATTTTTTTTTCTCCTATTCATCTGTTCCTTCTAAAGGTTCCAAGATCTACTACAACCACAGGCTATTCACACTAAAAAGGAAGTGGGACTGGGTGGTAGTTCAAGCCAGTTATGCTGGCTTTAACATCTTAATGCTGTGTATGTGCTTAAACATACTAAATGCATTTCCCCCCTTTATACAGTGTTCACCTACAATCTCTAAGTACTCTTGAAGAATTATCCCAGGGAAAAAATTTAATGCGAAGTGCTTTTTGGATCTTAAAATTGCTCTGGTGGATGAATTAGGGCAATAAATTCATTTTTTTTAACCAAAAAGATGTGTTTTCCATCAGAAGTCTCTTTGAAGGACAACTTCAAGTTGAACTCTCTAAGGAAGCTGTATTCCCAAAGTTACATTTTATCAGCTGAAATATTCCATCCTAGTTTTCTGCAGCTGATACCAGAAAAAAAATAATGTGACCTGAATGTTAATCTCAGTAGTGGAGGGTAGTGGACCAAGAGATGTGCTACTGAATAATACTGAGACTACTAGTAGAGCTTTGCCTGTTCAGCTCCTGGGCCACAGAAATCAACAGAAGGGCTTCTCTTCTATTCATGGTGTATCTCTGCTAAAGGCTTAGGGCATGACTGTTACAGTGGGAGCTCACTGATAGCCATGCAAAGCCTTTGCACAGTTAGTTTAGAATGACAATAAATCAGGATGGTGGCTTTTACCATCTTTGCATGGGCATTAGTGACAGTGTGTCCAAAACTGTATGTTCTGTCTTGGTTTTGGGAGGATGTTCTTCTAAAGAATATTTGTTAAAACAGGCTTTTGTTAAATAGAAGCTGGACTGTTTAGAATAAAGCATTAGACACCTGGATTCAAGATCTCTGATGCACGTGCCTCAGTAGGAATGTGAATAGAAGCAGAAAGGCTCAGGAATCCAGAAAACAGAGAAAGTATGAGTTTCAGAGAAGTCCTGGGAGATGCATCTTCACAATGGATGCATCTTTTTCTGTATGTAAGAGGTGTGGGAAATCAGTATTGTCTTATGTTTTACTTTCCCTTGGGTAACTACTGCTTTCTGAATACTTGGGCAGGCAGTAGCCATTGGGCTGCTTCAGTCTCTGACCTCTTGGTTTCCCAAGCACAGGCTTTACACCCTGTCTGACTGGAATTTAAAAAGGTTAATTTATTTAAATCTATTGCCTATGCACTACTGTAGGGAAGAGCTGCTTAGCTTGTTCTTGCTCCCTGTAGTCTCAATCAGGAATGTACTAGGACTGCACTACCCAGCTTCTCTAGACGCTCTGTTCCTTTGACCTTTCTTTATTAAATATGTTAGAGTAAATTACACTCGTGATTTTGTTTTTAACTGTATTATAATTTTTGGATTCTTAAATATTTTGAGGGTGCCAGTTGTTAGGCAACTATGATCTGTAGCTTACAACAGAAAAGGATACTTATGGTCAAACCGTACCATAGACTGAACAGCCCTGAATTCAACTTTGTGTTTTTATCCAAGTTAGATGCACTGTGCAAAATAAACAAAGGAATAAAATGAAAAATATTCTTGTAGCATCAATAAAACAGAGGTAACATATTAAAAATACATGTCCAACTGAATTACAATTAACTGCAAGTTTTTTAATTTAAAAAGCTTCTCTGGCACACAAAAGTCATCTGTGAATCAGTTCAGGAAAAAATTAGCTCATCTAGCACATTTCTCATTGCTATATACTCACTAGAAGAGTACAGCATTTACTTTTATTAATGTTTCTAATTTTATTAAGCAACTGAGAAGCTGCTTAGAGATCAATAAAATGATATTTCGATTTAATTGCATTGTGGTTATTACTTCAGTTTACTCCAACAAGATAAGATGCTATTTGTGTATGTCTAACAAAATAACATTCCCAAAGGGATCAGACATAGCATGTCCAGCAGGAGAAGGAAAGTGATTTTGCTGCTCTGTTTGGCACTGGTGAGGCTGCACCTCAGGTAGTGTGTGCAGTTCTGGGCCCCTCATCAGAAGAAAGCCACTGAGGTGCTGGAGTGAGTTCAGGCAAGCAAGCTGGTGAAGGGTCTGGAGAACAAGTCCTGTGAGGAGAGACTGAGGGAACTGGGACTGTTTAGTCTGGGAAAGAAGAGGCTGAGGGATCACCTCATCACTTTCTACAACTCCCTGACAGGAGGTTGTAGTGAGGTGAGTTCAGCCTCTCCTCTGAAGGAGGAGGAAACAGGACTAGAGGAAATGGCCTGAAGTTGTACCAGGGGAGGTTTAGATTGGATGTTAGGAAGAATTGCTTTAGAAATAGTAGCCAGGCTCTGGAACAGGCTGCCCAGGGAGGTGGGGGGAAGAATAATGAGAGGTGAGATGAAAGAGAAAATGGAAAGAAAAGACCTGACATAAATTGAGTAACTGTAATAGGTACTGAGTTAAAACAAAGAGGACTACAGAGAATTGCAGTGGAGGTCTGAATTAGTAAAAGATTGAGATGTCAAATAGAAAAAGGTCAGGCAAAAAAAAAAATACAATACCACAGGGCAGGGGAAAGAATAATCAGAGAAGCAAAACTATCTTCCAAAGTAAAATTTACTACTATAAGCAATACTGACTTGGGCACGTTTGGTCATGAAATGTGTTATATTTATTTACACCTTCTGCGTTGTATTGCTGAGTTTTGTCAACAGAGATAAGTGCTAATTCACAGGGCACAGTTAGGACACTGGATGTGTTATTGTTATTCACAAACGTGATTACTTTTTAATAAAAAAATTAGACTTCTAAAGAAAACAGTTTATCACAAAACCTACATTTATTCTACTTTCTAGTGCATTCAGCATTCTCTGATCCTGGATAATTCATGAGTGTAGCAAATTAGAATAATTCTGAAATGATGTATCTTTAAATTCTAGTCAAGAATAGATTGTGATTAAATGAGAATTTGGACAGAGGTGTTGTAGGAATTCCTCCCAAGATGTTTAGGAGAGTGAGATTAGTGATTAGTTCCCTCAGACTCAGTATCTTGGCATGGTGCAACAGAGTGTGATCTCAGCTGTAAAACTCAGGGTATGGTCAGTTATGGATATTCTTTTTTTTTATCTTCCAAGAACAATAAGGAAGGTTAGGCACCTGAATACGATTCAGTTTCAATGAAAGCTGAGAACCTAAATGCCTTCAGATACATTCAAATGTGTAGATTTAAGAATACTCAGTATGTAAGATACATTAAAATTTTGCCTACTGGTATCTTTAATGCATTTTCAAAATAATAGGAGTATCTTATTCATGTCTTACCTAACTTGTTTACTACATTTCTATCACTATTTAAATTCCAGTTCCAGCTGTGTATTCTGAAAGAGTGCAGTGGATGGTATTAACTAGAAACAGGAGTGCAATATTAGGCACTTGTTTCCTTTGGCAACTTGTCAACTGTAATGTTGCTTCTCCCAAGTCATTCTGCTGTGCCACTTACTATGCTGAAGCACATATTATGTCTCTGTGTATTCACTCTATAGACTTTACTGTTCTTGCAGGCAGTGCTGCATTTAAACCATTGGCATATGTGGATGACAAAAAAGGGAAGGTGGCAGAGGAAGAGCTGCAGGGTGTTCAGCAGCCTCCTCTGGTTTGAAGTTTTCAAGTTCACAGGTTGTATTTGAGTTTCTGTGTGGGGAAAAAAAACCCTGACAAATATTTTCAGAAACCTGACCTACCAGAATTGAACATTACACCTTCTCCTTTTTTTAACTTAAGGTTTGAAATACTGTTCTGAGATGTCTCACTTCCATCAGTGCAGCTTTGGCAGTACTTCTGTTATTTTGTTTATTAGATTTCTCATGATAACTTTGCATTTATTTATAATTTTATTCAAAACTCTAACACTTCTAGTTACAAAATTTTCCCGAGTTCTTGCTCAATGTAAAAAACCTCTTTGTTCCTTGTACAACAGAGATACTTTGCAGCTCCTTTTTATTTTCAACCTGCCTGTTTTAAACCTTGTCAGCTATAACACTATTTTTGACAAAGTCTGCCAACAGTTGAACAATTTTTAATTCAGAGGGTATGTCTAAAATCCTGACAGCTTCTGCTTTCAGATCTTCATCCGAATCTATGCTAATTCTGTTAAAAAAAAAAAAATCGACCAAAACCAAGTACATGGTAAAGATCTAATGTATATTAGAGAGCTCTGAGTGTAGAAATAGTTTTCTTGTGCCAGTCATTTCCTACTAGGTGAGAACTGTGCAAAAGAGCTGGCAAAACATTAAGGTCACTTTTTTAATCTAGGAAGTTCTTAAGTTTTTAGGAAAGTGGAGATGCTTTTGAACTGCCACTCAACACCTGAGGTTAGATCTTTACCCTGGTAGTGATCCATCTCTGGGGAGAGAGAATCAAGTCATTAACCTGTGCTATAAAACCCTTAATTACTGACAGAAGAGAGGTGTTGTGGATGAAGTGGAGTTAGGTATATGGAGGACAGGACTGCAGTCTCTGGTATTTCTTGACTGTCCTGCTTTATGGATAGTTTGTAGGATTTGGAAAGGACTTGACTTGTTGCCAAAGTTACAGAGGAGCAAACTAGATGGGAGAGGAGATTGCAGTGGGTGATGTGCAAATTGATGAGAACCTGGGTGGCATTTTACTAATATGGACAGGAAAAAAATCAATTACCTGTTGAAAGTGATGTGGTGGAAGAATTGACACATTTTGAATATGACTGATACTGAGGAGAAATGCTACTGAAAAATGCTAGGAGTTGAATGACACAAGCTTGTGCAGATCCTCCCACAAAGAAGGGAAGGGGAACCATGAGGGATGTTGAATAATGAACCTTAACACCGGAATCTGAAGTCCACAGCACAGCTGAGCAACAGCCTCCAAATGCCTCACAAGCTCCCACATAGTATCAGGTCTACCAAGCTGCTACAGAATTTACTGATGCAAAGAAAATATAATCTGTCACTAGACAGTCATTTAAGGCCATTGTACTGGTCTTCTGCCAGTCTGCCTCCTTGAATATTTTTTTGCTTTTTGTAATAACACATCAAAATAGATTTTTAACATAATATTTATTATTAGCAATTGCATACCTTCTTTCCTGTAAATATTATGCTTACACTCTTAGAGACAATGACAGGAACTATATGTGAAGTAGATGCTTTTTATATGGAAATAGTGAATGGAAGAGAAAAATGGCTTTTTTTTTTTCTATCATAGCTCCTGAGTTTTGACAAATCTGGGTGCTTTGGGCATATATATTTCTATATTTTTGTTAAAATAACAACCCTGCTGCTGACTCACCAAAGAGACTGAACAAATAGCTATTTCTTATCCTTTTTTTGTTCCGTTTCTCTTTAGACCTCAGAAAAAAGCTTCTGATGGTGCTAACTTATTCATTAATTTGGAGTAAAGCAAGCTAGGCATTTTCCATTTCATTAAAATGGAAACATTTACATGGGAAGAGGAAAAGAAACATTACACAGAAGTTTAACCAGCTATCTGACATTGGATTTGTCATTGTCACGTACAGAACTGTGGTGTCTAGGGCCTTATCTGTGCTTGGCATTGTAAAACTAAGCAGTGTGAGACAGCTCTGCACTGCAGAGTGTATAGTGTATGTACACCAGGATGTGAAGGCTGAAACAATGGCACAAATGCAAGTGTGATGGTCTCAAACTCATAAAAATGTTCAGAATAAGACAGAGAATCCCAGTCTCCATCTCATTTACACACCCTGTTTAGACTCTGCTCACTCCCAGGATGAGCTGATCAACACCACTACTTGACCAATACAAACAGAAACTAGCAGTACAATAGTTAAGGGTCTGCACAGAGCTGGAAATAATAAAAAAACCCCACAAAACTGAAACATTTACAAATGAGAGGTGCAGCTGAAAGCCACGGCTACAGCACAAAGCTCACTCTCTTCTCCTTAATAAGCTTGATTTGACCTCAAAGAATCAGTCTCCTGGGACAGAAGTAATTTAGCCTTCATGCAGTTCTGAACTTACTGGAGTTGAGAAACTGCCAGTTCTGACTGATTGTATGTGGTGTAGTTTTGATGCCTTTATTATACAATGAGCTAAGACAACAGAAAATATTTCACCTGGGACTGAAGTGACTGTAATAGCAGCTGTGAAAAAGGGTAGGCAGTAGGAACCAAAATTTCTGACTGTTACCATTTCAGTAACAGTGATATAACTAGTAATTAATCACTTTGGCAACAGGAATCCACTGGTATACAAAATCCCTGGATTTTACAGAGTTTTGCTGAAATTGTGGTAAAGCTTAAGCTTGTCTGCATGTATAATTTCTAATCTTTTTAGTCAGAGTTACAGTTACAGGCTGTTTGTCTTGTTTATTCTGCAGTCATTAGATTATTATATTGTGATACAGGTGGAGATGCTCACATGAAATCTTAACAGGAAAAACCCATCAATAAATATCTAATGAAATCACACTTCTCTCTTATTTATTTTTTACATATGAAAAAAAAAAAAGATTGCCAGTTTTAACTTTGTGTGAGAAGACTTAATGGATGGTCAAAATATTTTCTTAGCATCTTTTCTTCTTCCTTGCTGTCAGTTGTCTCTTTTCTTTGGCTATCATGTTTTACTTGCAGTCTCCCTTTTCCATCCTTCTGTCCCACTTTCCTGGCTGCTTTCTATTCCTTGTTTATTCTTTTTCGAGACAGATACCTTATGTTTTTATTTCTGCTTAATTTTTCATCTTTTTAATCCGTACATTAAGCACTTGGGATTACTCCTCTTCCATAAAAGCAAAAGGAATGACTTTTTAATCCAATCTGTATTGCAGTGGAGTTTGTCTACTCTTACATATTTAGATAGGCTTTAGTCATGTCTTAGATTCAAATACCCTAGGTAGGAAGGAATTCAAAATACTGAAAGCTGCTCTGTGGTGTTCTTTTTCCTTTGGGACTTTTTTGTGTTGTGTGATGGTGTTTTTTCTTTTTTTCTCTTTTTTTTTTGTCCCCCTAAATAATGGCTGGATCAAAATGTGAATTCAGAGATTTTACAAAGTTGCTATATTCCAAATGTGGAAGTGATGCTTGTGACTTCAGCCAGTCTCTAGTGATTAGGCCTAAGCATTGCTAGGAACTGTGCCTTAGTCTGCAGAAGTACCCTTTCCAGTTGACAGTATTTAAATCCCTGTGTTCTTTCAAGCGCGTCATTTTTGTTAGCAACAGTCAGAATGCATTTGGTAATAAGAGGAGGATTTTGTCGCTGAATACAAAGCAGTCTATAACGCTTTCTCTTACGTGGTTTGAAATGGAAATTGATGGCAAGATAAATCCCAAATTGTCAGGGGAACCAATAGTAAGAAATACAAACCCAATCCATAGGACTCCAGAGTAACAAATCACTGCTCAGGCATTGCAAACTTTCACTTCCCTCCCTTCAAATCACCACAAAGTCAACAATGTAGGAAACAAACATGGAAAACCTGTAGACTCATGTCTTTATGATACACGAAGAGTAGAACTTTAGGTCTATACTTAAAATGTGTGATTCTCAGCCCTCTCTCACTTTAGGTGCCAAAAAATGTGTAAACAGAAAATTTCTCTGAAATCTGCATTCTGATTACTGAAATTCTATTTCTGTGCCTGTATAGGCTTTCTGGCTTTTCAAAACAGAGCCTAGTTCATGCAAGCCGAGTCTTGAATTCGGTCCCACCTAGTCTGGTTTGCATCTAGTTTGTCCTGTTGTAGCAAACACCTTTCTACTTCAAGCACAAATGATGCCCCAGAGAGGCAGTTGTTTTTAAGTGTATTATTTAATGCAGCTTATGATTTTAATGAACAAAACATCTGGTTTAGGAGCATTTACAAGAGAAACATCTAATCTGAGTAACAGTCTTTCCTGGTCTAAGGGTATGATGGTGAATGTGCAACTGATGGCACATGATATTGCAGAGCTGTCAGAGAAGGGTCTGGATTAGCCACGTGTCCTCTACTTCATTTTCAAGATCACTGGGGAAAAAAATGCAATTCAAGAGGTGAAAAATTGGGCATCTCTTTCTGTTTCTGGTATCATAATATAAAAAGGGGATAATAATACTTTCTCTACACCATTGCTCATCTCTTTTGTGTATTTAGCTGATAAGTGCAAGTCCTTCTTTATGTTTTTACAAAAAAACCTAGCTTAGACTTGTGACTGTGTTTACTGCCCTAGGAGTGCTTCTGTAAAATAATTAATAGCAGGTTTGGCTCCTTTGTCAGTGGTTTTACTGGAAGAACTCACAGTAACTAAAACAGTCTTTAAGCCTCATCTTCTATCTCAAAAATTGCACATGCCAGGAAGGGTTTTTTGACTGTGATTTATAACCATATTTTCCAAGATGCCCATTAAACTGCATTTGCAACAGGATTCTTGAATATTTTTGCATGAAAAGATCTGAACCTTGTGGCTATCCATCAGCAGCCTATTGCATTCAGTACAGAATTACTAACTGTAAAGACTGGAAACTTGAGAAAACCCCAAAATATTTTTTTCATCATCTCTAATAAATCACTACAATTGAAAGGTAAAAACCTTTGGGGTAAATCAGATTGCTCAGGCCATTATTCTTATCCTTGTGGCTGTTAATGTGAAGTGTATCTTAAACTGACACCTCAAATCTACTTTTGTTTCTAGATTACTATATTGCTGCTACAGATTACTACAGACTGATCCTGTCAAAAACATCTTGTTTTTTTATAGTATGATATTTTGATTGACATAAATCCACTCAGAATTATGGCATGAGTATAGATATTTAAAGTCAGTTAAGCTGATATTGTTAATAAATGAAAACACTTAAAGGCAAAAATTACCACTTGGGTCTTGCAGCAGGAAGAAAAAATAAGTTTAATTTCATGCTGAAAAGGATTAAAATATATTACCAGGTAAACAATGCTTCCTAAATAGTTATGACAGCTCTTTGTCATGTGACTAATGCTTTCTATCTTATATGGTCCACATGCTGAAATAGAGCACAGTATGATTTTAAACCTGTAGGATCATGTACCACATGTGTGCCATAGTCTGACTTTTGAACTCATGATTTCATAAAGCTAGTAAGATAATTTTTTGGGAAATGCTACTGCAAAACATTAGTCCTGTGGTCAAGGTCTATAGATCATTTTTGGTGGATGTGCAGGGAACTACTCAGTTGAAGAGTTGGCAATAAAATAACCTGTAATAATTGTTTAAAAGCTTTCCAAGTAAAGAAGAGCTGGGCTTTGATGCATGAAGATAATGTGTAAATGCAAATAGAGGGTAAGGTTGAAGAAGGAACTCTAGTGCTCCACAGGAGAACCACAAGTTTTAGTTTTTAGATGTGATATTAAGTATCAAATAGATTGTGAAATTGTGAATAATGTCACTGCATAAAATTTTATCAAGCACTTGCCTACAGCTGTGCAGCTATTTGAAGCTAAATGTTAAAACTCAAAACCATGTGATGGTTTACATTTACATTTACATCATGCACTTATGCAGATAGTAACTAGAATACTGAACTGCATCCTTAGATATCTGGCATCTGATTCTCTTCTGTTAATTGTGTTTTATCTTGATATTGAGAGGGGGAGGAGCTAAAATAGTTTGGTCACTGAGGTAACAAAGTATGGCAGAAAGCAATACCAGATGTCTTGCAATCATGATGGCATGGCACAGCTCAGGAGCTCTAAGAACCAGGGATTTACATCCCTATAATGCTTCTGGCACACACAGGAGATTACAGATGTCTTTGTGCCATGTGAATATACCTACAGTGAGGAATCAATCGGGTCTCTGTTTAAAAATATGAAGCAAAGTTGACAGAAATGAGCATCATTTAATGTCTGTGGAATGTTTGGAAATCATCATTAGTAGTAGTGCATGCCCATACAACTGGAATACTATCAGAGTGAAGGTTGCCAGCAACCAAAATAACGTGCACTTCTCTGTGCTGACAGTGTAAGACCTCAGACTTGCTTTCAGATTTAAGGAAAGATCACTGTAGTAGATTCTCAGGCTAGAATAGGTGTTTATTATATTATTCATTCTTCTGACATATGGGCTTACTACACCAAGTATTAGCAAATGTAGCTGGAGAGGAAATGCAAGTTGTGTTTTCATGTCCACAAACAGTAATTGCATGGATTACACTGAATTCCATGTCAAATTGAAAAAACAGCAGCTACTGACTCTGCCAAACCCACTCTGCACGCTCGCTGTGCCCTAATGGCATGCTTCTTGTAGCTAACTAAGCTGATCTAACTCCCAGCACTTTGCTGCGAGTCAGCTCAGGACTTATGTTCAGGCAATGGGCAGCATGTGATTCCCATCTTAAAGCTTGAGACTGAAGAATGTAGGGCAAAGCCACTTTTGTGTGTATTTATAGCTGTGTACATGGGTACAGTCTTTAGGGATCTAAACTCTCAGTTGCTTCCTACCTCTGATACTTGGTGAGTGCACGAGAAATTGCATCTCTGTGTCCCAAGAGTTGACCAATTAAGTATCTTCATGTGTTGCCCATAGACAGCTAGTGACACCCCCAGCCCCTTGGCAGCAATCATCCACTCAGGACATCAGCCATCATATCTATTTTGCTTCTTTTCCATACTGATGTCTCTTCTGTGGTACTCTCACTTCCCCTTCTTTTTTAGTTATCCCTTTATATTTGATTTTCCTATTTCTATAGGTTTATAGTCATCTATTGTTCCTGTAACTTTGATTGCACTGGGTGGTGTGTGATCCAGCTATCACCTTCTACTTTGCTGTTTATAGATCTGCTTTGCCAAGCAACAATTCACTTGCAGGTTTTATTTTTCTACTCCTGCCTTAGGGACAAGAAAAGTCTTTCATAAAATGTTATTTTTAGTCGAAATTCAGCTTAATAAACCTTCTGCTTTAAAGTATTGTGGAAAATTCCACCACTGTTCCCTCTTTTATATACCATTACCTGGAAACTATGTTATCTTGGATGCAATTGTTTTCCTAGGATCCTGGCAATGTTCAGATCCCTCTGGAAGTTTGGCAAAGCTTTGTTCTGTACCCCATTCCCTAGTGAGGACTTGTGTTCCACAGGGGTCAGTACTGGGTCCTGTCTTATTCAGCATCTTCATCAGTGACCTGGGTGAAGAGATTGAGCAAATGTACTGATTATATGAAACTGGGAGGGCTACCAGGACAATTAAGGAAGAGGAACATCTCTTTTTTTTTTGTGTGTGTGTAGACTCTGTATTGCAGTGTGAGGCTTCCCCAAGGCACTCAACATGGACCTAACCACTCCCATTCAAGTCCATGTCACTGGTGTCATTGACATCAAAAGGAGAAAAGCTCGTCCAGCACCAAGTATTTCCTAAGAGCCTTTCTTTAGTATTTTTTTCCTCTCTCAGCATTCCTGACATGGTGGGCATTTTAATTTTCCACTTCTTGTTGTATTGGCATCACTCATCTGGGGTAGGTGTCATGAACAGACTGACTGGAGAATGGCACTTCTCAGTATTGCTGTCATTTGTTGTTTCCTCAGTGAAAGAAATACATAGCTTCCTGCAGCTCATTTAGGTAAAAACCCAAGATCTATAGAACGAGGTAAGCACCTGACTGCCTGCTCTTTAAGCATTTAAATTCTGTCTGTAAGCTCTCACTTCTTTCTAAGAGCAAGAAGAGCTGAAAGTCCAGAAGAGTGTCATAAAGTAATGTAGCCATAGTCTGTTAATAGTTTCTTCTCCATTACTCTTTTTTTACTTATTGACCAGATATGTGATTACTTGTAGGCTATCAAATACAGATTTATAGGCAGAGGATGGGAAAGCTTGAGAGGACTCTAATGCTTCTAAATGCTTATTTTTAATCTCATCTTAGAAAAACCCAAACCCTCAGCAAATCTAAAATTCAGGATAACTCCATTGCTAACACAAGTCTTTGCA
Organism: Chloroceryle aenea; assembly: GCA_013399075.1. Lineage (NCBI taxonomy): Eukaryota > Metazoa > Chordata > Aves > Coraciiformes > Cerylidae > Chloroceryle > Chloroceryle aenea. The sequence continues at coordinate 236,541 of VWZY01002279.1, forward strand.
AATGAAACTCTCATGCTGACAGTGTTACTCAAGTATTAAAAATTTGGCTTGTTCTAAACTGGAAAAATAGCTGTTCAGACTCAACTGAGATGAAGACACCTCTGGAGAAAATGTGGTTACAAGGTCACATCACTCAGGAATCCTACATTTTAATTAGAGAAACTGAAGAATAATAACACATGCAAGCTAATATAATTTTAATAATTTTCTGAAACTGCATGAGAATTTTAGACATGAGAGTGTGTGATAGTAGCTGGGATATAAAGTGCAATTATCACTTTCTCAGTAAGGCTGCATTTTCCTATTTAGTTTTCACCTTTTTGTGTCTCAGAGTGGTGGGATTCAAAGGGTACCTTGGTATCATTATAGCACTGGTGCAGCACTGGTTTAAGAGAAAAGATGGGATTTGGTACCTCTTTTGATATTAATGAGGTTATTTCTTTGGGGTGCCAACCCAGTGACTCCTAACCAAGTTGAGCTTTTGAAATATTATTGAATCTCAGCACAGAATGGAAGGTGGTCACAAGGTGACTCTGGCTCCCATCCTGTAACTACTCAAAAAAAGGAGCATGACCCTCCTAATCCCTCAGTTTTATACTGAATATGACACATATGGGATGGAATAATTTGTTGGTCAGTTTGGGGTCACTTGTTCTGTCTGCTCCTCCCCACAGCTGCAGCCTGTGTTTCTGCACCCCCCACTGTGGTGCACAAGATTTAGCAGTGACCTTGGTCTGCCCAGGAGCAACTATAAGCAAGAGCCTTTCTACACACCCATTCTTGGTAGTAACTCTATAACACTGAGCGTTAATCACTGCTAGAAGCAGATGATGTCTGCAGAAATAGGCCATTAACTTCAGAAAGTGCAGTCAGAAGAGACTGAGCTGAAAAGTGAAAACACTGAACAGAATTAGTTCTGATCTGACTCAAATTGGGACAGGAACTCTGTGAATTTGCATGTTTTGTGATTATATCTATGCATAAACACTGTATATTAAGGATTTGTTACAGTAAGTTTGTGTGAATCATCATTAAATCACTAGTCTGGCTATAACATACTCTACTGAATCACCTTGTTAATCTGAAATTGGTTAATGATTAAGTAGTGCTGAAAGCTAACCTTTTGATCTACTTCTCACCATCAATAAATCTTAAATCACTGCTAGATCATAACCATGTCACTATTTTCACACATGACAATTCATAAATATAAAATCCTGGAGGATTATTAAACATGCATTTTCACTTAATGCAAGAAGACAGGATCATCACTGTCCTCACTGCTACTTTTATGAACTCCATGGAGATGAATACAGATTCCCACTCCCCCACCCTCCCAAAGAAATCAAGAATTAGGCAATTTTGTTGGCATCTTACTTCAACTACTAATGAGTTTTGCCAGCCAGAAAAAATGAACTGATTTTACAAAGGATCTGTCTGAGGAAACTAAATTGTGCTCAGATGTATCTTGACAACTTTCTACAGATCAGGCTAGTTAATTCTTGGCTCAGAAATAACAGTTCTCTCTAGTGAGTTATGTCAGTGATTTTTAGGGCAGTAAAATATTTGTTCTGTGAATCACTTGAGGTGTCTGTTCCTTTATTTCCCCTGTACTTAAACAGCACAGCTTTGGAAAGAAGCCCAGGCCATTGTAGGTGCATTAAATTATTGCTAATGTGATTAACCCAAAGTAAAGCATTAAATGCTCCTGAGGCATTAGTCTAAATAATGAGATGACCAACTCTACGTTCCTCAGGCTCACAGCATGGGGAAAAACATATCATGCACTTCATCTTCAACACTGACATTTGAAATTCATCATACATAGCTGGTACTGGAAGCAATTCTTTGCATAGTCCTTGTAAGTGAAGAGTAATGCTGGTTGAGCTAAATGTTTGCTCTACCCAAAACACATGGAATAACTGCTACTGGTTTTGCTGCTGAGAACTGGTGACAGGGTACCTGTCATGAAAGCTGTCACTGATCTTTCCGTTTAGGCTGCTCTTTTCACAAGCAGTTGTAAATCAGCTGTGTTGCTGAAGTTCATATTTAATCCCCACTTTGAAATACATCCACCTAAGCTATGTCTGAAATGTTTCTAACAGCAGAAAATGATAGTAAGGGCTTGCATGAATTGATTGACCCAAGGCTGTATAAAACAGATACGTGGTATATTGGAGAATATACCTTCGAAGGTGTGTTGTACAATTGTTTTACCAAAGGATAAATCAAAATGGCATTTCTGAGTTCCTAAAATGGTCTTAACCATGGAGCACAATGACTAAGGTCACTACATTCATAGCAGTTGGCAACTGTGAGTAAGCATTGATATGATTTTTCTCATGGTTTCTCATCCAGAAGTAATTGTTTTAGGACAGAGTGCTTAGTAAGCTGTAACTATCAAATGCAGAAGAAACCCCAACCCTGCTATGAAATTAATAAATGCTTTTATTTTATTTTACTTTGTAATCTATTTTCAGATCAGATGCATGCTCATTAAATTTTGCCAACTCTGGGCATTCAACCCATTTTTAAATTTAAAATTACAAATCAATAAAGGAAGAATCTAGAGAAATTTCTCAGCCTGAGTAAAAAGTTGTGCACTAAAATTGAAGAGTTTTGCCTAAATTTTCTTTGTCTGATATTTGCAGTGTCAACAATTATTACCCTTTTATTTCTAATGACAGACTCCTTCACATTCATGCTAAAACACGCCTCAAAGCCACTTCAAATGCAGCAGGACAAACAGCAGTGTCACTTGTTTCAAATAATATTTAGGCTATTCATATAAAAACTTACTGTCTCCAAAATAGCTACTGCTCTGTAGTCACACTGTTTGCAATGCTAGACAATGCAAAAACTACTATAGATATAAAACTGTGTGTACTTATGGACAGACTTTCAGTTCAGAAAGTACACTAAATATAAATGTTAGGCTTGGGTTTTTTTACTCTTGAATTTAATAGTCTCATGTTTTTAAATATGCATGACTTGGTAATAAATTCCTTCATTTAGAGAGAATGAGAATTTAAGGGGAATGATCCAGAAGCCCAGGTCTGGTGCCCTAATATAGCTGAAATTCAACTTCCAGATACACATTTGCATGATGTCGTATTGTATTTAGGATGTAGGAGATAATCAGGCACTTGTTTTGTATTTGTGAATGCTTATTCTGGGAAAGCCAAGGTTTGAAATGACAATGCCAGCTTTTTCCTTTTTGTCCGCAGCTCAGCTATGTCTACAAACACCTCAAGTCAAACATTTCCTAACCTTCTTGGTGGTTGGGGTTTTTTTTTTGGTAAGGAGTTGAACTGTCATTGTCTGATTTGCTGTGGGCTCTCTCCTAAACATGTTCTGAGATTTCTGTGTTGACTGCACCAGTCCTTGCAAGCCTTTTCTAAGCACCCAGAATGAGAGTGAGTTACCCTCTTGTGCATATTAACTGTGACCCTGGAGTTAAGGTTGATAAAACACTTTCATTTGAATTAATTAAAGCCTTTATATTTTTATAAGAACATTGGAGAAACTCTTCAAAGTATCTAGGGTTTTTTTAATTGTTTTTTTTTTCTTCTTGTTATAACCATATACAGCTTGAGCATAAAGCTGTTGAAGTTGGCTCCAATTTAAAATGAGCACAGTGGAATGAGCACATTCTGGGAGGATGAGAGAGGGACTGTGCTATAAAGATTCATAGTTTTATTTATGCTTCTTGTGTTGCTTTGCAGTGTGTTGGAAGGTGGTTGCTGCATTATGGGTAAGAAAGGGACTCCATTTAATTCCCATTGTGTTTTTGCCTTCTTGTAAAAATGAGAATAAACTGCTCTATGTAGCAACTATGAGCCAACATCTGAATTCAAGCAGCGATGACAATGAAAGCAATAGCTTGCCTGAGATAATGAAGAGGCAAATTGAGAAGTAGAGTGAGAAATTGCCTCAATCAGGGGTTCCCAAAGCATATTATACTTCTGCCTACAGACCAAGAAAACAAATGAATGTTGTTATGACAGCTTGTACCAGCTGAGGATCCCCATTTATCCATTGCCACTCAGCTTTTCTGGGGCTCTAAAGAATTCTCTGTGGCTAGTGACTTCAGCCATCTGTGATAGCTCTGTCAGTCTGTTCATAAAGGTGTTACTTTTACATTGGATTCAGCTTCCTAACTTACCAAACAAAGCAAGAAATCCTGATAGTCAAAAGGCATGTCTGATGATTGAAATGCTACATGCCCTCTACCCTAATGAATCAGGAAATACTGTAAGACTTAAATCTGAATGATTTGCTTTGTGTTTGAGGTATGACATTGGCATCCAGGGAGAATATATATACAAGAGCTGTTTTATTTTTTTAAGAGCCCGATAAAATATAACTTTTCTTCTTGTTCAAACATTCATGGTCAGGTTGGATGAGACTGAGCAACCTGATCTAGTGGAAGATGTCCCTGCTCACTGCGGGGGAGTTGGACTAGATGACCTTGAAAGGTCCCTTCCAACCCAACCCATTCTAGGAAGTGCATGCCACTGCTTGATGGAAGAGGCAAGAGGGAGAACAGAGTCTCTTTGCTGTGTCTCAAATGAAAACAGAGGCTGCCACAGCATTTGTAGGAATCTCTTTGGGAGGCGATTAGAAAAGTTCAGGGACTGATGAAGACTTAGGAGATTCAGGCAGACTACCTGGACCTGTGCTGTCATTCATGCCCAGTGAATAGCAAAGGCAACTGGGACACTTCAAGGTCACAGTGTACAGCACCTCCCTGCTGGGTAAGAGGAGTTCAGGAAAGAATGGGTTTTGAGGATTGCTGTTTAAGGTATTTCACATAAACAACACTTTATCGAAAAAGTTTGCATTAAACTATTTATATAGTTTAAAATATATGTGTATTTATAAATTAAATATATTCTACATATTTACTTACAAAGGAAAAAAGTTTGGATTTGTAATAACAGAATTTCAGGATGCAAAAATGCAGAAACTGATAATTTAAAATCAATTGCTTCTTGCTTAGATAAGAGAATTTTCTTATTTAAATCTCAGACTAGCAAATCACTGTTGTGCTGTTTCTGCACTGAGAATTCACTCATAAAAATCCTGTATTATAGTGTAATTAGCTGTTTACTAAATGCTAAAAGCCCATACTGCTTATACAGAGACAGGTTATTTAATATCTGCTTTAATTAACCTTTCACATTCCACAAATTGTGAAATAATTTGATAGGTTTGTTATCAAGGATGCCAGAGCTTTCCTTCCACTCTACATTTAAAACCAACCAACCAACCAAACCAGAAAGTTCAGAATTTCTGGAGGAATATAAACCCAGTTATAGCAATGTATGCTTTTATTTACTTAGATTTACAAGGATATTTCTATCACAGCTCATATACTACATGAAACCATTAAGGCCTAATTCTTTTCCCAGTTAACATCTTTTTTTTTTTCCTCCCCATACTTCATGTACAGGTTAAAAATGGAGTCAAATGTTCTTGCATTGTATAAAATACTTGCTAGTAGGAAGGAAAAACACAAGAAAGCTTAAAAAATTTTAGGTTTCTTTCAGACTGAAATGGTATTTGAAGTGAAATTGAAAATTTTATCCTTTCAAAAGAAAACATTCATTTAATATTTGCTTACTTATAATTTAAGCAGGGGTTTTGTGTGTGGAACAATCATTCTATCATTTATTCCTAGTAAATGGAAAGGTGTGAATCTTTCTTACTGCTGTGTAACTTTCCCTCTCACGTACCAAATATTTTAGCAGTAAAAGTTTATCTTTCATTTCTTCCTTCCTTTCCTGTTTTCTGTAGCCATGTGGAGCTCAAAACACAAGGTATGTGAGGGGGGTTTTAACTGCCTGTCCTGTTAGGATACTGTGCCCAAAATTAGATTCCTCTGGCCAATAAAGAACAACAGAGTTGACAGCAGGAGTCAGGTTTGTGTCATGCACAAGTCACAATTGCATCTGAAAGTCTCCCATTTAACAGCTGCCCAGGACTGCCTTTCACAGCTGGAGTCAGAAAGTCCAAGTCTTCTGTATTTGGTCTTTTGTTTTATCAAGCACAAATGTTTATAAACCTTGTTTAGTATCACTCATGCAAAATGCTATGGTGAATTTACTCGGAGATCAAACGCACACCTTATCTTGGCAGAGAGGTACCTTGCAAATAAGTGAGAGGCATTTCAGGAGATCACTGAGATTCATTACCTCGCTGATTTCTCATTTTCAGATATAAATGAAAGGAAATTATCCAATTTTCTTTTTCTAATAACATCCAATACATTTATATGTCCAATTTCATAGTGATTCTTGATTTATAGCATTTACCAGGCTGGTCGTGTTCTAGATGCTATTCTAAAAGCAGCTATTTTATTAACCCTTTCAGCGTGGACGTGTCCCAGAAAGAGTTTTCTCTGTTCACAGATAATTTTATGTGTGATGCTGAACATCTCGAGGTTTGAAGCAGAATAAATTTCCCTAGTATGTCTTTAGGCAGGAGCTTTCCTATTTCTTGTAGATATTACATGCAAACTATGGGTATATGTACCCACAAATTGAGAACTGGTGGCAAAGACTATCAGGCAAAAGGAGATCTAGCAATATTTTTGTATTAAAAAAAAACCTTTCACTGGTCTCTAAACCAATATTTTAGACTGTGCTACTGTAGGAGATGAAAGGGAGCTAAATGATAAATCAGAATCTGATCTTACGCTCTCTGTGACCCATGCCTCAGGTAATCAATACATACCCTGCAAATTACTCAAATGCTTAATCATAATGATCTCTGTTCTTGACCAAACTTGAAACTGTTGGTGGTTACTTACAGTGGCTAAATGCTTTATAGCTGAAGCTAAAACCCTGCCTCTTCCTCTGTCTCTGCTGGATCACTTGTTACCCATCTACTGGTAGATAGTGACTGACAGCCAGGCAGTATCCTTTGATTTTGTTGGTGTTTAAAAGACACTGTGAACTCTGTTGAAAGTGCATCTGGGTTAAAAGGAGCTTAGTGGGCTGAAGAGGCTTGGCTGAAACTGTGTTTTCACCTGAAGTGTGTATTGCAACGTGATTTAAAATACTTACTGCACTATGGCTGAAGTGAATATGACCCTGGAAACAAAGACCAAGCTTTGTTTATTGGAAACATTTCTCTTACTGAGAGGTAATGCTAGTTAGACTGATTATGAGTACTCTAAAACCAAAATAAAATAATAAACAGTAGAAAGTGCACAGGAATATAACAGTACTTGAAAACATACTGCCTTTAATTGAACTCTTCATCTCTGTGTTGTGGTCACTTACAAATTACAGCTGAAGATAGTTAGGCTGGCATTCTCTTTTCAATAGTAAATCAACAGGTCCTTCACTTTCACTAAATTGTTTTCCAGTTATCTAGAAGAAGTATGACCCAAAAGAATATGGTTCTAGAAGAGAGAATGTGCTAAGACCAGGAGAAAATATTTAATTAAGCCTTTTGTAAACAGACTTTTCCTTCCTCTTGATAAATAGCAGAAGGAAAATGTGTTCAAAGGAATACAAATGAAACAATTAAGGGGGTTCATAATAACTTATAACTATTGAATTATGGATCATCTGAAGATATGAACACATGCTCTTGGCTTTTGCTTTTAGAGTATCTTGAGGACTAGCTGTGTTTCTGGGCATAATACACTCCAGTGTGAGGGTGAAAAAGGAAAGCTAAGATGTTTGCTCAAGGTAAACCTTCCACTTAATTTAGGAACACAGTAGAGATCAAAATCCTACACGAATCTAGATCATAACAAATGTCTGACATTTTTATAGCCATACCACAAGGAAACCCCCCAAAAGAATCTGGTCTGACTGTTTTGCAGTGGAACTTCTAAAAACGTAACAACAAAACCTCAGAATAAAACTTTAAGACCTTCTTCAAAAAATTTACACTGTTAGTATAGCAATCTGTTATATAACTTGCTAAGAAGTCCTCCAATAGGTCCTTCTACAGCTTTTAGTCTGAGTTCTTATGTTCCCCATAAAAACAGACAAGTGTCTCCTAAGCACTGTACTTATTTACTCGTGTACTTATGTACTCATCTCAAACAGATATGAGAACTCTTAAATTATATGGTGTGAATCCTCTCCTCCTGTTTTTGTTACATAGATTAGATTTTTTTCAGGTATGTATTTTACACTTGATGCATTTCTATGTTTTGTGTTCTCAGAGATCACTGACTATATGAAGGTGTGCTCTATTTATGCCAGGGTAATGTGAGCTGCTGTTCACCATGAGATACCTTCTGATTTCTTCAATGAAAAAAAAGTTTTGCAGGTTTGTCACCCTGACAATTTTAGGTTTAGCTTTGCCTAGATAGGCAAAGAGTAATAGCTGTCTGTAGTTATAAAGCTGGAACATGAATAAGAGGAGAATAAGCAGAGCTCTGGGAAAAACCTCTGGAAGTGAATCTGAAAGGTTGGTTCAGTTAGAAGTCAGGGAAGGCAACAGTTGAATATTAGAAGAATAGTTTGTTTTCATAAATTTAGTTTCCTGGGTTGGTGCTGTCTCACGGGAGAGTGCAATGAGTAGTTGCTCTAGCTGAGAATTTGAGCTTGGACAGCCTTGGTCACCCCCCAAAATGTGGTATGCCAGACCTAAGGCAAATAGTATTTAGAGAAAGTTGGAGGTTTGGAACTGAAGTTTTAGGTTAACTAGTGATGGCATGTTCTTAAGGACAATTTTTCCAGTTTCCCTTTCTAATCACTAAGTCTCTCTTCCTTATTGCCTTTCTCTTGCCCTTTGGAGAGGGAGGGGGGTTAACAAAGAGCACCTGCTATAGGTCTAGCAGGCTGCCCTGACCTTACACTGTGACAAATATTTGATGCTGCTTAGTATTGATTTAAAATATGGATAAAAATCTCGTTATTTACTGAAGAACTGCTGCAAAGAAGTGCACAAAAAGTCTGAAAATCCCTTGACAAACATTTACACAGGAGGTGATGATAAACAAACAGGACCTAATACTTAGCACAGAGCTTTTATAGGACATATTTTATTAACAACTTTGTATTTTTGCTCTGCCTGTCAGGAGGATTCTTTATCCTCAAGCCTGTCATTGCAGATTTACTGTAAAATGTAGCACTCTATTTTTAATAATCAGAGTATGGGGAATGAAAGGAGACATATCGAAAAGCATTAGCAGGTAGTACTCAAAACATCTCTGAAGGCACATTTATTGAATACTTCAATTTGACTGTGAACTCATGCTTAAATTGCTGTCTTTGTTTTGCTGTTCATGTTTCATGATCTTATTCTCATACATCGATGCAGGTTCATTCTTTGTCTGCCAAGAGCAGTATATTGTAGTCCTTTCACATGGGGAGTAAAGGCAATTTTTTTCTAGTTATAGCTCTAAGATAAGCCAAAAGACAATGTGTTATTTAGGAATGTGGTTCACCTAGTTCTGCTCTCAGAATGCTAGCTGATAACACTGCAATTGTGCATATGCTTCCATACTCAGAAATGTTATGGTACTGCACCAGAGACCTGGGAACAGTTAATAGGATCTGATTTTTAGAAAGGGAACACTCAAGGCTTCCTGGAACTCAGAGATTTACCTGTCTAAAAAGAGGAGACAGATAAAATGAATTAGAAGTTTCTGAAAATACATGTCTCATTCTTTTAGAACAAAGTTCAAAAATACTAGGACTTTGCCAAGAATTTTAAGACTCCTTTTGAAGTCTACTCCCTATGGGTAAATATACCAATAAAATAATGGGAATGATTGGTTTTGATGTTGGGTTTTTTTTTGAAAACTGTGTTTTGACATATAGAGACACATAGATGTACATCCTGCCGTTAGCACATCAGATTTCCAAGGCTTTAAGATCCATTCTTAGTTTCAAGCCATAGTTTAAATAGGAGCACATGTTTCATGACTGGGTTGTTAAATGAAGGGACCTAGAAATGTGAACCTTAATAAACTTGGGTGAACTGAGGACATGTCTTCATCATTTCTCTAAAAATAGTGTGGCAGTTTATGTTTACATTAAGTCAAACTATTACTGGAAAAGCAAAGAAAAGCAGATCTGATGCTATTGCTGTGAGGAAAGCTGGCAGATTATGGAAACCCCAGTTATTATAAACCCAAAGATTTATTTTTCAGAAGACTGTTACTACTGTTATTTAAAAACTGTCTTTGTTCTATTCCCTTATACTCTGTTGATACATAAAGAGTCTTGGTCACCATTACATGAGTTTCACAATGTAAATTACAGATAGTGCAATAAATCATTGAAACAGTGTAAGATGTAGACAGTAATATATAGTAAGTCTGTACAGATCTTGAATATGATCTTTGACTAACCCTGTAATGCATTATGGTAGAGCAAATGGTAAATATACCAGTGTTAGTTATTTGGAATTTATGTTGTTTTAACATATCTTCAACTTCCTGGATTAGTTTGTATGTTTTAAAACAAAAATGAGGATAGTAACATAGCCTGTAAGACATAAATGCAAGTATGTATCTCTAGGATAAGAGTGGCTTGATCAACCTTAACAACTGCATCTCCTGTACTACTGAGAGGAGCTGTAGCCTATTCCACATAGCTGGAGGGGGCACAAAATTAAGATGTCTGCGAATCAGATTGAATTCATTCAAGTGGTCTCCCAAATCATGTGTTCCTCTTGATTATCCTCTGAATGCCTCCTGTTCAATTTAATACATTACCCACTGGATAATAATTTTATGATGAAATGGTAAATTGACAAAAAAGCACACTCAGCTTTGGACTGTTATTCAACTGATTGCTGTATTTTTGACCGTTCCTGTCTCCTGAGGTTTATACAGCAACTCACAGCTTATGCAGGGAAATCCAGTGTAGTCACTGTGACATTAAAGCAGTCATTCATATATTTTTTCATTCTTGTAAGTACTTCATTTTGATGATGCCAATAACTTTATTTGTAGTTGGTTAGATTGCCTGATCTAGGACTGTGATTTGGTTTTTAATAATAGTGGTAAATCTGGTCCCCTAAAGCACCGGGGAATCACACAGAAGTAGTTTCAAACTGCCCTGGGTGGTGCCTGATGTAATTTCACATTGATTAAACACTTAAGGGCTAGTGAGAGACCAGACTTCCTCTGCTGTACTTACAGACATAGTTGCAGCATATCATTGGCTTTATTCCTTTTTTTTTTCTGCAATTGATGACATACCAACCCATTCCAGTGAATTTCTTCACAGAGAATCATATAATTTTTGCACTCTGGTACAATTTCCTTTGGCTTTGTGATTTGAACTCTCCAAACCAGCATGAAAAATACAATCTCTTTCTTCTAATTGTGTAAATAAATGCATCTCAGAACCAGCCATTCAGGCATAGCTGCAAGCATACTGGGGGTAGCACATCAAGCAAGGTGGTGTAATTTGGAGCAGCCCCATAACTCTCTCAAAAACCACCTTCTAGAATCTATACAAGTATCAGCTGGCATGAATTACCACTGCTTTTAAATACAATTGCTTAGCAAAATTTCTTAAGACTAAAATGACAAATGCTGGCAGTTAAGGAAAAAAATTCTACATTAAGGTGTAAACAATTATACAGACATTTAAATATATGCTCTAGAAAGAGAAATCTGAGCACTAAGATACGTTTGTATTTAAATATGTCTAGATAAAGTTTTATCTCGTTGACCACACACATAATTTATGAAGCTGTGTGTTCTGATGTTAAGAAACTAAATGGGAATTGTGATTTATAGTAAGAAAATCTATATCCCAGTTACAAACCCAGATTGCTTGGTAGATCTGCCTGGCACCCTTTTTTTCTTACTGTAGTCTCAAAATTTTCCTCAATCTCCTGTTATAGTACTTCCAACCAATTTGGTCCACCAGATCCTGTGAGAATATTCCACCTCACATTTCTGTTGCACATAGAGCAACTCTGCTGCTGCCTGGCAGTGGAAAAGTGGCAAATCTCAGAAAGATGGATGAACATGACAGAGCAAATCCAAACTGTAACAAACTTGCCTGATATTATGGGACATGAGAGAAGTCATGAAAAAGAGTCAAACTGTCACAAAGAGAAAGTCTTTAAATTGCATCTGGATGCCTGCATTTTATGTTTATACAGCACACTTGTATGCTAGTCCTTATTTTGTCTGAAAGCTTTTATCTATGCTCTTTGTTAAAGCTCCAGCTTCCTTCAGCTGGTATTTTATAGCAACACTGACATGAAGTCTTGTTAATCAGATAGCATGTTTGCCTTGTTTACAAAATGCTACATATGGAATAAATGATAAGGATTTGTGAATTACAAACCTAGCTCGATACTGGGCTAGTTGTTGTTGACCTGAGGAAACATGGCAGGGAGTTCCAAATGGATTATGAAGTAACCAGGACTCTGCAATGGCATTACACTCTTACTGTTAAAAGTGGGGTTTCAAAAATCCATACTCAGCAAAGCACTAGATTTAAATTAGAAACTCTCTACTTCAGCTTAGCTTTCTGTTTCCCTCTCTCTTCTCATTTAACCTCCCTCATCATTAAACACTCTCTCTGAATAGCAGTGGTCATGCAGTAATTAAAAAAATAATACAGTGAAGGAGCATATTTAAAACTGAGTAATAAGTTAATGGCTGAATGATGCACCAATGCAGATTTCTCTAGTAAATTCACTTTATAATCAGAAATACATTATTTATGACATGTTTCTGTAATCACAGAAGGGTAGGGGTTGGAAGGAAGCTCTGCAGATCAAGCCCAACCCCCATGCTAAAGAAGGTTCACCTAGAACAGATTGCACAGGATCATGTCTAAGGGGGTTTTGAAAGTCTCTAGAGCAGGAGACTCCACAACCTCTCTGGGCAGCCTGGTCCAGAGCTCTGTCATCTTCACAGAATTTTCAAGAACTCACAGGAATTTTCTCTGTAAGTTTAGATGCAACTTCCTGTATTTCGTGTCCATGTTGAACTTAATTTGAGAAGCTCAGGCTGAATTATATAAGTTTTATAATCTAGTTTTGATTTACAATGGAATATTCTTAGGAATCATGATTAAACATGGTTAGTAAAAGTGAATCCACCCAATGTAATGTGTTGTTAGAGGAGAAGCAGCTGAAGACTGTAGTAAATCAAAATGCTATATAATCCACTTGCAAGCTGAACTCTTCTACCTTTTCTCAAATGCATTAATACTCCTCAAAAAGTAGAACTTCATGATTTCAGTAAAATTCTTTGCAGACTAGGGTATATTCAAATACTAACTGACAATGTTTGGAGTAATTAAGGATGTTACTGGCAATTAAGCACAAATCTTAGTCCATATTAAAAAGTACAATTACACAGAACATCCACATATCCAAAGAGTTCTGTGAAGTGTGAAGCTGTCAGTTTTTATTGCTCTACTTGCAGATGATGCTATTTACTTTTTTATAATGTTGTAAAGATGTTTTTCTCTACAAAATAGTGTTTCTTTGAAAACAGTTAAATACTTTTAACATTTACATTATAGAATTTTTCAAAAGTACTGTTTTCAGTTCTCAGCTGCCAGATTGTACTGGAAAGCTAATGTGTGAGTTGGATGCAAGCTCCTTTCTGTGCCTAGTTCTGTGGAGAATTCAATTTGACTGGAGAAAAGGAGGACAGAAAAGTTGAAGAATAAGATATGAAGTACAGAATCAAAAATCATCTAAAATATCTGAAAAAATAAAAGCAAATTTGGAGCCCAGAAAGTAGATAACTAATGATATGAAGCTGTCTTTCATGATGTTGTCTAGCTGGCCAGGTCTGTTTCACTGGTGTTAGCTACATATACATCTTACCCAGATACCAATTGTAGGTGAGCAGGCAGTGTGAAGGCCAGCTCTAGTAGATGTGTGTCTTCATCTCTCCCTACAGTCCAGCTGATGTTAACTGACAGCTTCAGTGGCAGCTTTTAGCAGAAAGATGGAATGGATATAAAAAGGAACAACTGTGTTGCTCTCTTGAGAGATGGAATCATACAGGCATAAATGAAGCATCCTGATGCAGTGTAATCTCAATGGAAGCTTGAAATGTGGCATATTGTACTTGACTTATCTGGATAAATAGATCAGTGGACATCAAGGCTGTCCATAACTTTTATGCATAAGAATTTGGAATAGGTTTTTGTATAAAAAGAAAGAAAATGAAGGGGAAAAAAAGTGCTGACTTTGTAATTTTGGAAAACTGTTTCATAAATGGCATTGGGGAATCTGTATTTCTGTCTTGTATTGAACAAATATGAATAGTTTATAAGTAAGGTTTTCCTAAGTAGCATTAGAAAGTCAAGTGAAGATATTCTTAGCCTCTGCAACCCCAAATACAGAATCCAGATGATATTTGAACAGTTCGAGGGATGATGCACAAATTGGAGAACATGGCTCCCTCTTCTGGTTTTTGGGTTTTTTTATTCTACAATGTTAGCCAGAGCTAAAAATCAATAAAACCTGAATTTGGAAAATTAAGTACTGAAATATCAGGCTGATATGAAAAGATCTGTGGAATTAAAGTCTCCCGGTCTCATATTTAAAAGTGAAGCTGTTCCTGAAGTTAAAGGAATTGCCAAAGAGTGTCTGATGTGAGTATTAGTACTACCACCTTCAAAGCTGGATGTTTATTTGCTAGTATGTAAGCATAATGTCAAGTATAATACAGGTGCTCCTAAAACAACACAACATAAACCCGTGGTATTCCCAAATTGTCCTGGAAGTGTAGACAGATGGTGGAAAATGGGTTGAAAGACTGGCTTTCTGGTTGGTAGGTTTCCAAAAAGCTAATTAAAATAGGCCCAAAGTGAAGCTGATGAGAATATATCCGTTGCTTAAGTAGCTCTGAAGAGACTATCTTGAGTTTTAAGGAAATGACTGTGTAATAGATGTGGCTTTTTCTAGTGATAGATGACTGTCTCTGTCAGATGATGAATAATGACAGGAAAAATACCAGAAGAGCACTTACCTGAAAATATCACAACGTGCTGAAAGTTCTTGAGAAACTTTTGCTTTTGACACAAATTCAGAAGGAAAGAAAGTGGGTGTATGTTGCAAGCTCTTATTACAAAAACTGCCACCTAAAAATGTAAGACTGAGGAAAATGGTGGAGGAACCACTGACAAAAGCAGAGTTTCCTTAAACCCAATATTTCTCCAAAGTTATTTTACAAGTGTCAAAATGAATATGAGGTTATCTTCCTTCATATTGTCAGATCCTTCTGGTTCCAATTTCATTATAAAACTGTGCAGTGGCAGAGACTGTCTTCATCCTGATTTTATGTTCATCATTATATATCCCACTTCAATCACTCTACTTTTACTCATCCCATTTGTATCACATGCGACTTCATCTTCAGTCCTTCAGTAAATGCTTGTCATCAATTGCAGTGATGGCATTATCTCCTTGAGCAGCAATTTGTAAAGAATAAATGTGCTTTTGGACATGATTATTTTCTTATTTCCTGACAATACATATTGTCTATATTCAGCAGGTTTTGCTTGCCTTTTTTTTTTCTTTGGAGGTTTTCCAAAAGGAATTCTTTGTTACTCCTTTATGCAAGGATCACAGAAGTTGCCTTAAGTAGAAATGTGAGGCTATTTCAGATTGGGAAAAAAAAAAAGACAATTGGAGCTCCTTATATGTGTTTTTAGCAGGTTCCATCCTCACCTTGTCTTACGATTCTTAGGGCTCAATTATTGCACTCTTAGTGAGAGACACGGTGTGGACTCTAGAATAGGTGGAGTACTTGAGTGGCAATGTCTGTGTTTATGGTATCTGCTGGGCCAAGAGCTGCTTAAAGCTGCTGTGGATTTGGGAGACCATACGTTAGCAGTGGTTGCTTCACAAGCCCTGTGCTCAGACATCCTGTACAAACCTGTTGCAGTTTGTTGGCTCTTAGCGAGAAGAAAACAACAGAGCCGGGTCCCTGCAGTGCTCTGCATCACGGGCCCCATCTGGAGTGCTAAGTGCTGCTCTCATGTTCAGCTGTCTTCCTGTGCTGGGACTGCAGGACACAGTACTGCACTTGCCTTGGGGTGGTGGTGGGGTGCAGTAGGCTCTTGGGATCCTCTCTGCCATCTGACCCAACCTGTGATGCAGTTACTGTTCACCTGGATATTACATATAAAGATCACTGCAAGTAAACAGCATGATCCCAACTTTCAAAGCTGTTACGGTTCATCAAAGAGTGATAAGCAAAGGGCTGCTGCTCTGAGCCACCAAAAAAATAATTGTTCAAACAGTCGGCATGAAAAGAATCAATACCACTGTACGAGTAAGGAACAGCTTGAGAAACCATGACAGGATTAAAGACAGACACTTTTTCTTACCAGTCTCATGATGGTGTAAATAAATCCATACAGATACATGAAGTATAAAGAAGGAAAGATTTACACAATGCAGAGCTGTTTGATTTTTAAGGACTTAGTATTATTTAAGTAGCTTTGGGGAGGTTCTGCTTATTGGTGTGGTTCTCTCTGGAGGCAGCTCTACAGTTGTGGGTCTGTACTGGCTCTGGACAGGGAAAAACTTCCCTCCCCACTTTTAAACTAGTGGCAAAAGTTCCATGGCTGATTTAAAGGTGTTTGCCTTGTAGCAGAGCTGCAGAACAGCAGCTGTCGAAGGACCATGCACTTATGTGCACTGAGTACTTCTTTAGAGCAAAGGATATAAATGCACCAAAAATAGAGAGAAGACTGAAGACATGGTTTTGCAAAGTGAATACCCTGAGTCCCACGTAACAGAAGATGAGTCTCAGCCAAAGAAATCATGAACTTGAACAACTTAAATGAGAGAGAACAAAATGATGACTCATGTCTGTAACTAACTGCTCTGTCACCTGGTTCCCTTGGAATACAGAACTAGTGAGATGAACGGAACAGAAATCACACTGATTTCAAGGGTGGATTTAAATCCATCACATTTGCTATATGTGGTGTCTTTTGGCTTTAAAGATCATAGCTGCTTGCATGTTTTATTCTGATTTGGTTATGAAAGCTTGATATAGACAACGGATAAAATACTTAAATAGCAAGTAAGTTATACAAGATTCATTGCAAACTTGGGGGACTTTAATTTCACTCCTGTTTACACAAGTGAGCCTGGGAATGGGCTGGTGATTTGCACAAGTGCCTGTGTAGTGTTGGATATGGACACACTAATGCCAAGAGAGAGGGAGAAAAAGTCCTAAATGGACTTTTAAGAACACATGTCTTTATAAAATAACATGATCTTTTTTATTTCCATGGATATTATCCTGGAGATGAAAACTTCGATTGCACTGTATGGATATCAATATCAATTACTCATTTCAAGCCAAACTATTTAAGAGATAATTTAAACAAATTAAAAAATAAGTCTAATACAGAAGATTATGGTATGATTCCTTCTGTGAAAAAAACAAAGCAAGCCAAAATATTCATTTGCCTCCAGGGGATGTTCTTGATTGCATTTGCAGCTGATTATAGAAAAACTAATATAATAAATTTTCATATTTATCCACATCTGGAAAAAAAAATTAGTCATCACTACCAAATAAATACAGAGGAGAGAAAAAGAGGGTTTTTCACTTCTGAAGTTACTTCTGGGCTCAGGAGACTATGCTAACAAATCCTGATGCAGAATTAGGGCTGAAATTTGTCAGTCTGTATACAACCAGTCATACATCACTATCCAGAATGTTACTGTGGAGATATTTTATTCATCCTTAGCAGGCTTATGTGTTTTTTTGTAATATATTTGTGCTTCTAAAAATAAATATACAATAACAGTCCTAAGATCTAAAAAAGTGAAAAATGTGAGCTGTCAGAATCATTATTTAAAACAAATTTCAGAGGGAAAATGGTATAAAACCCAGCAGTGTATGGGGAAGATAATTTTGGGCCCTGTGGCAGCACCATCAATTATCACAAGCACAAATTCCATAGCCCTCATTTTGTACTGCAATGCTGGACAACATATAAACAAACACAAGGAAGATTTCCAAGTTAATAACTAAATTATTGGATTATTTAAATTCTATCTAAATGAGAAAGCAGTGGTCAAAAAACCTCCAAGTGTGGGATCTTGTGACCCATAGAAATGATGATAAATCTTTGCACTTCCAGTCTGGGAGCAAACATCATCCCAGTTCTTTGTGGGAATGTCATCCTACAGATTTTTCTTTAAAGAGTGTATCAGGAGTGTCCTGAGAGGATCTACATATGCATAAAAATATATTGGTGTATATATAAAAATCTTTTGAGAGAAGGGTGTTGCTACGAGGAGCCACAACTGCATCCTGTGGTTGTTGGGATAAGATAAAGGTGCTCCAGAGATTTTCAAGCTGAATGGGACTTCACTCTTCTTGATGAGAAACAGAACAATGGGAGAATTTCATCTGAATTTGATAATATCTGGGACACTCAAGGAGTTCCAAGAAGAGTTGCTCCATACACATTAGCTTCATCCTGTTTTGCCTGAGTGGTCATAAGACAGGTCTGTGCTATGCTCAGTGAACTGCTTAAATGCCACTCATTTCACCTTTTTTATATATATATGTATTTGCAGGTGGGATTACTTGAATGAAAAAAAAAAGAAAAAAATTAGGATTAGGATCCTAGCTACTGAGTCCTTGGAAGTGTTTTACCTATTGCCATAAACTCCCATCCCTTGCCTCCTGCACAGCCAAGTGACTTCTTTCTCCTCTAAATGAAATTGGCATTAAATTGCTCATTTGCTGCCATTAGTTTCCCTGAGGTTACCAGGAAATTATAATAGAAACCATTTTAATATACATGTAGTAATAAGAGGGTGGTTTTTTTTGTGTATAAAACTCAAAAAACCTCATTTGTAATACAGCATTTCTACCTCTCCCTGAAGTCCACAAATCTGCTTATAGCTTTAAAGGTAGAGTTGTAATAAATCACTAGTGTCAACACACTGCAGAGTAGAGGATTAATTACAGAAACTCCAGTTCAGGACCAATCCAGGCATTTGGTTGAGTTGTTTAACTCAGTGAGTTACTGAAACTGCTACTGGCTCTACTTTGGTTATTTTGTCTGTAAAAAAGTGGATATTGCAAAAGATTGATATTAAGAATAGCTATGAAAATTGACATAATAGTTATATATTTAAAAATCACATTGGTAACCAGATATGCTTAGATTTTCTATTACTCTCAGCCACTGCAAGTACTGAGATGGGTGTTCTAAAATCAGTTTTAAGTTGAGACATTCTTCTGGAAATTACTGCTTGCACATGAGTTCTCCCTGGCAGAGAAAGGAAACAGTCCAGCTTATCTACACATCAAGCCTTGCTCTAACCACAAAGTTTATCTTATACCAGTGTTTTGTTTTAACTTAAGAGAAAAAAAATTGTGATCTAGAAACTCTTATTAGTTTTATCTTTTGCAAGAGATAAGAAAAGCCTTCTTTTTTAATGCTCCTTCTTTCCCTCCACCCCCACAGTTAAGTTTAAGCCAATTAGAGGAACAAGCTATGGCAAAATGGTTTCTGCAGCTTGATTTTATGGAACTACTTAAATTTTCCCTGTGTTAGATAGCTTATCTAGGTAAGTAATTAGTGCACCTGGAAGATGGGACACACTAAGTTCCAATCTCAGGTGCAATAAAAATAGAATTCTTTAAGGCAGCATCGAAAGGAGAATGAACATATTCTGTGTCACAGTCCTCTTGTGGTTGGGGAGATGAAAAATGTAACATTTCTCAAATCCTAATATGTTAAAAAACATTTTTCATCTCAAGAGAATAAAGTAAGTATGAGAGTACAGGGTAAGAGCAGAATTACAAACAGCATTCTTTCATCTCAAGGGAATAATGTTAGCAGGAGGGTATTGGGTAAAAGCTGAATTACATCTGCAACTTATTTCTAGCAAAATTCAGTGAATTTTACTCACTGATGGCAATGTTACATTCTTTCACTTGATTTAATACCTGCTGAAAGAATGGGATCTGTTTCTTGCAGGTACCTGTAGACCTTTCCTCGTTGCATTGATTTTTGAAGCAATCTGGAGGAATGGCACCTGTCTGGGGGTTACATCTCACAGTGATATATTCTCACATGACAGCAAAATAGGGAAAGTTTCAACAGTGCAACAGCAGCTACGAAGCTAGGATGTAAAATTGATTGTATTTTTAAAGAGAGATTTGAAGGTGACAGAGAGCTATTAAAATCCCAAGCAGTCAATGTTGTGACAGTTGTTAAATTTATTATATTTGTATAATGCTATTTAATCAGAATAGCTATCAAGAATGTTCCGTGAAGTCAAGGCTATTGATAAATCAATAGTTGATGAAAATTGCCTTTCCCTAAGTATTTAGAATTAAAATGCAGTGAGAATTCAGACTACCATACCATAATTTTTCTGAGACTGTAGAAGCCTTTATTATAGCTTAATTGCTTTATTTAATCTTTCTGTTTTCGATAGAAGTTTCAAAATCAGAAAAAGAAGGTTTGAATTTGAACCTCTTGCCTGCAATCTTTTTATACCACTCTGATGAATCTTCACAGCAGTGATATAATGCTAGTTTCTAGAATATCATCCTTAGATGAAAGAATCATTCAATATAAAGCATATAAAGTTGTTTATGGTGCTAATTTTGATATCCAGTCATATTTGACTGTAAACTTCCACACACTAGCAGGAGAGAGATTCTTACAACATCTTTTATGTCCTGGGGTAAAATCCTGAGTTTTTTTATCAGTAGGCTTTGCTAATGAATTCAATGAATTTCACCCCAACATATTTATGGAAGGCACACAATAACTTTCTATTTCCCTGTAGGGATGGGAAGTTTAAAAGATTTGTAAGGCCTGAGGTAGAACTGGGGAAGTAAAAGGAAAATGAAAGAAAGAAAAGGGCAGCACCAAGGGAGAGGAAAGGCCAGCACTATTTTGCATTTACGCAGTATGTATTGTTCTTTCTGACATAACCTACACATCATCACCAGAGCTCATCTTGCAAAAAGCTGGATAAACTGTCACAGAATACACTTCTAACTGGCACAGTAAAGAAAACCAATGCTGGCCCCAGATAGCAAGGCCTTTCTTGTATTTAAAATGCCATAGGTCTTGAATGGCTTTTCTGGACAGAAGAAGTTTAAATAAAAATGTTGAACGTCAGGCAGCTAAATTAGAATCTTTTTGTTGTTCTGAACTACTTGGAGTGATGAACATCAGATAGAGAATGCCTTAAAAAGTGAAACTTTCAGAACTTCTAAAGAGGTTTGATTTCAGGAAGCTGAGTATGGTTTGTATTTATAATGAATCTGTCAACATCATTAATTGCAGGAATCAAATTAACACTCGGAAAGAATCTTTTTATCTGATTTTATCAATTAATTGAGAAGTAAATTACTCTGTTTAAAATCCGTGACTTAATGTACTCATGTATGTGAGTCATGAGGAGCAGAAGGAATTTTGCTGTGCACTGGTAGTATAGCCAGACTGAAAGCCCCATGAGAGACTCAGAGCCATGTACGTTGCCTTCAGTATATTTTGGATCTAACTGTAGAAAAATTAAATATTCTATTATTAGCAAGGCTAAGTTGCCTAGGAAAGGGGGTTTCTTACAAACTTTCATTTTAGTTTTGATTGGTTGGGTTGTTTTTGTTTTTTGTTTTTTTTTTCCCGAACATGGATCACTCTGTAAAGACAGGGAACCTCTTTAGATCACTGTTTCCCTTTCCTGCAGCGCAACCAACTTTTGCTATTATAAACCAGGCATTAGGATGTACCTAAGAATAACCCAAGAATCACCCCTTAATGGAAAGTATCACCTAAAGAGACAGGATGATGATGTTACTCCTGCATCTTAGCATCTAAGTTATTACTTGATTGCCAAACTGAAACCAACCATTTTCAAAGCACTTATTTATCTGAAATTCCTGAACTGAGCTGTTGCAGGCACAGATGAAGGAAGAATCATCAGTGCTCTGTGGTATCAAGATGATGTGCTCAGGGGTTCCTGCAGTTAGAGGTCTCTATGTTTACATTAGCAGTACTGTATTATTCTGTGTTAAGGAAGGGCTCCCCTCAAGAAGGGGAGTAACGGTGCAGCTGGAAAACTGAAGGGACATAAAGAACTTTTCCCTGGTCTGCAATTAATGGTGGTGCAGGAATCACTGTGTTTAGGGATTAATCTGGAAATTTTTAGGAACACTGATGGCTGTTCCATTCACTGATGGAGGAATAGTTATGGTAAGGGAAAGGGAGGCTATAAGCAGTCTAGGATTAAGCTAATAGTCTTATAGAGCTGAAATCAGAGAATAAACTAGAAGAAAAAGAATTAAAAAAGCTGCAAAATAACTTTTTTTTTTCTTATAGTAACATCAATAAAAAGCTGAAGTTTATGACCTATTCTGAACAACTTAAAAGACACCTTCTTTGAAGGCATCTTTCTAGGGCAGTAAATCACCAATCAGGTGGAAGCAGGGACATCATGCACTGGCAGTTAAGACTGAAATATGGAACAATGTTTACAAAAATAAGCACAAGAAAGAAACTATTTGTGGCTTTGCCAAAGTCAATTTCAGCTAACAAAGGAGCTGTAGCTGCTTTGAAACAGGGCTGTTCTCTTTCTGGTCAAAGAAAAATGGTAATGTTATCAACGTAATCTAGCTGTCTTTAAAACTGCAATGAAGTGATACATCTTTTGTGTTTCTTGTGTTAGAAATAGTGGAAGTGATGCTGTTTTTTTCAGAAGTTAAAATGAATCTCATCTTCCTCTCACCCTTCTCAAGTGCCTTTTTTTTTTTTCCTGTGACTTGTCATTACAGTCCTAACCTCAAGTGATCAGTTCAGTTTCTAAGGAGGGCAAATGCAAGATATTCCATTTCATTTTGCTGAGAGGAAATATTCTCTAATGCTAACTCTTGAAGTGAGTTCATAAAAAGTGTTTCCTTCCTTGCCACGTTTTGGGTGTTGTATAGCAAGTCAGTTAGTTTTTGACAGATTAGGAATTACTAATCAATATCAGGGCATTTAACCTATCAGGAAGAAGGAAAAAAGGATACTTATGAAGGCTGTGGTGTCTTTTCTTCATTCTTTCCAGCAAGAATCAAAACTGCAAAAATAGTCTGATGCTCATGACAATAGGATTTCCACTTCACTGGGAGTTCAACATACTACTGAACAAATACCCTCTCTGCACCTGTGCTATTGAAATTATATTGAAGCTTCTATGTACCCATGTTGATACTTCCCTTTACAGTGTGTAGAACTATCTCTGTTGAAAAGTGGTGTAGAACTGTAAATCAGGAAAGATTCTGGTTTTACTTAATCCAGAAAACAGTAGCAGTATTTGTACTCCTCTTTTAGATAGCGTGCTGTTTTGGTTTTATTCAGTGCCTAATCTAAGTTAAAAGAGTGTTTACTAAGCAATTTCTCTACTTTTTGTTATTTGTTCAGGGTTTTCCACAAATATATACTGTTTTGTCATAAGTCTAGAGGGTAATGAACACGAGACTATGCCTCTTTCTAATGTAGGGAGAGCATCCTCACTCTGAAAACTGTTCTTGCTCTAACTGATGTTGAATGGCATGAGATCCTGATGAAATTAAGCTCCATTTACTATTCTTTAAGACCTATTACTGATGAGCCAACTTTAACTTCACTACCTTGGCAGAATACTACCCTGTAATTCAGCAATATTGTTTAGAATTGCTCTGCAGATTCTAATACCAGTTTCTGAAGCTGGATACTGGATTAGTAGGTCCACTGATCTGCTCTTGTATGTTCAGGAGGGGAACTTGCAGAATTTTTTTGTTTCATTTCTGCAATCCTGAAGAGGCTTCCTTGTCTCTTGATGCAGGCTACTAGTCAAGAATTGATGAATCATTTGGCCATAAAGACCAAAAGTGTGAATAGAAACTATTTTTTTGTGTGTCCCATTTGTTTCTTGAGTATTAGAATATGTGATTTTTCTCATCTAACAGTCCTCTACACTTAAAGATATAATCTAGAGTGCAGACTGCATGGAGGTGAAATAAATGAGATATAGACTGCGAGGGAGTCTTGCTGAACATTAAGTATGAAAGGTCTGGTTTCTTAAATACAGAAAATGTCAGACTTCACTGGTGGAGTACTTGTTGAAAAAAGTACAAAGGACAATCTTGTAGATAAAGCACAAGAAAGCTGTCATCAAATCCAAGTTAGCTTTGAAGTACCTGCAACCTTGGTACTTCCACTGTGAGTAAATAATTGCCTGTGGTGAAGGGCTGGCTAATACCCTGCACTTGTTTCTGTGAAAGAGAAAATGAACTTAGAGGAAATTACCAGTGCTGTTTATATGTGCCTTTTAGGTAGCACAGTATGTATGTGTCTGCAAACACTAATGGTATGTGTAAAGGCCAGTGGACACAAATATGTAGTATTAAGCACAAACGGGGCAAAGACTGATAGTAGCAAAACTACAAAAGCTACAGCAGATGGATGTTGTAAGGAGGCAAAGACTGAAAAGTGAAATCTTGCCTTCAAAGTATGTGTACACAACCTCAAAGTGAGCCCATGGCTGTTTGAATCTAAATGATAGTTCCATAATTAATATCAATGCTACAGGTTTGCATCTGGCTATAATGTGACTCCAGTTGAGACCAACAGAATTCCACAGTTGCAGTGATGAAGAGGCTGGCAATAATTAGGAAGGGACCTGATCTGACAGTCTACATAGAGGAATTCTCTTCAGAAAACTTCTTTACACGGCTGGATATTTGCATGGATGCAGACTTAAAAACTAGGGATAAGTGCTAGCTACCCATAGTAAGGACAAACATTTCAGAGGTCACTCTTCAAACCTCTTGTGAGAAGATTGAGAGGGACACATAACGTGATCTGCATAATTATATAAAGCAGCTTTTTGATTCTGCAGTAGCTTACATAGCCCCATGTAGTTTGACTCCACTGCACAGATGAAGACATATGAGAGTCTCATTTGAGATTCAGGGCTCCTTTCAAAGCAACCACAGCATGTGTCTCAGTTTGGGATTTTATTACACATTACTCCATATCCCGATGAGATTTTGGGCTGTAGGTTTTATTTCCAGTTCGTATATGCTAGCTAACTGCTGGCATCTGCTACTGTGTTGTAAAGGGTAAACTGTAACCTTAACAATCAAATAACTTTTTTAATATTTAAAGAAAATGTTCAATGTTTAAACAGATTGTAAAAACTTTAATGAAGCCATTTGGAAACTAGTTTGCATATGGCATCATGCTCCTTAGCCTACCAGCATCAAAAATGATGTAATTTTTCTCCCTAGAAATACTTTCACAACAGTGCTGTGTATCAGGGTATGAGTTACACTGGGGTATGTGTATTTTCCAGTTCCTGTGCTTAAGCAGAATGAAGGAAAGTTGGTTTTCTTTGTTTTTCAAGAGAAGTTCTCTTTTTCATAGGTCCAAAATACTGTTTTTATTCATAGGGGATGTGCATGTAAGGTACTAGAGTATGGTATTCCTTACAAACTGCTGTTGACAAAAGGATGTGTGCTTGAGGGAAACTAATGAGGCCAGAGTAAATCTGCACATTCTTGGTCAAGGAATCACTAAAGGATGTTTGCAAAAACACAGGAAAAATGAAGATTAAAGAACAAAGTATAGAACTGAGTATTCTAATGAGATTGCTGTATGTGGACACCCAGTATTTTCAGTATTATGGAGAGGATAGCAGCTAATTAGTGATATAAATAATAAATTATGCAGCTAATTTCTGATCTACTATAGTTACAGAGCCTACTGTTATTAGTTGACTTGCAGATTCATTTCCTAGCTGTTTACTGTCTGTCATGTAGCTCACAGCTAAAAGAGGGGAAATAATTACAGCATTTCCATGGAAATTTAAGGGGAGCCATGTGTAAAGAGGCTGCAGATTAACAATCTTTTAGCATGGTGAAGTAATCAGGAACATCAGTTGAGGGATTTTGTTAAGAAATTCAGCTTGAATGCCATGGTAGTATAATTCCTTTTGCAGAAATCAAGATTTTCTTGGGTTGTTATGATTCTTGTTAAACCCCTACAGTAAGCAGCTTTAGCTTGCTTTATATCATTATGCTATTCTACAGGGTTCCATAAGATCTTATGGTACAGCTGGTCAAACAATGCATCCGGCACGCTTCCAGTCTTCAGCTTTTTCTGCTAAACACAGAAAATAGCTGTGTAGAGAACTGGAATTCATTGTACACTTCCTGTCAATTGCAATCCATTTTCAAGGTAATAATTATTACAAATGCTACACATGTGGTGCATATTCAATTAGAGATAAGAAGGCAATTTATGAACAAGGGCAGCCTGCTTGTAACAGATGCAGTGGGTCTGTAGAAATGCATTGAATTAACAAGCTGTGATGGTCCAGCTCAGAAGTCCATGGCTTAGCCAGCATGCCTGGGACAGAGCTGGAGCTCATTAGTGCCTCAGGAGGGAAAACTGGAAGTTATAAGGGAAATTGCAGGACAAGAATGAGGGGTTGCTTCTCTTCAGGGTACTTAGGCTGGAGCTGTAATGATAGCTAGTATCTAGAGATGGCTGAGCTTTTGGACTTTTAGAAGTGTTTAAGACTGTGACTGATGTTGCTTTCAGTATAAATCTGGTGTCTCAAAGTTAGCAGAAATTTCTACCTGCAGTTCCAGGTATGTACTCCTAAAAGCCATATACTAAATGGAGCATAAACCATTCTTCCTTTTTTTTTTTTTATGTCTGTGCTTACAACCTTTTTATATCTGTATCATTTTCTTCACTCAGAAAGGAAAAAAAAAACCAACCGGGGATATTTTGGTATTGTTACCAAAACAGGGTAACAATCCTCCCTGGCTGTTTTGAACAGCTGCAAAATGAAGGATTTGTCTCAAAAAAAAAAGAAGAAAAATCTGGATAAAATATAAGAAAACAAGAGCAAGGTTTTTCCTTCCTCATTTCTAAAGTACTTGTAAGAAAAATTGGCTAAAACAAGGTCAAAACTATACTAATACTATTCCAATACAAATAAATTTTCCCAAATGCTATTTTATTCTCTGATTCCTGTAGCTGCTTCTTTAGACCTTTCTACTGATGACTGCAAGGTCACCTGGACTCTTTGCTGAGCAGCACTGCCTGAAGCCCTGGTCTTTAACACTTTTGCAGAGGCTCAAAGAGGTTGGAAATTAGGGGACTTTTTGTTGAGCTGCAGAAAAGGAACTGAGTCAGAGGGAAGCAGTACCCATCAAAGGCAACTTTTATGCTCATCCTTCACGTTCGTGGAAGAAAGTATTTCATGCATGCAGCCTGTTTAAAGCAAAGTAGGATTTAGACTTTAGCATATCCTTTAGGCAAAGACCTCTAGTATACATGTTGAAGAGTGCAATGTATTAGTTAAGAAGAGTTTCCAGTTTACCCTCAGAGTATGAGCCATGAAATGTTGCGTTATATCAGACAGCAAATGGTGCTGTATGGCTCAGAAGATAAGGAAAAAGCATTCTAGAGTGAAATATTCCTGCAGGCACTGTGAATGTGGTGTGCTGGGAAAACAGATTCCCCCTGCACAAGCACACATGCACAGATGGATTAGAATCTGGTACTGGTGGTGATCTTTTCTGAGAGAGAACTTTCTTTTCTCTCGGTCTTTCTTGTATCATTTCTATGGTAACACATGACCTGTTGCAGTGCCTTAAAGGTAATTTTTTTCCCCAAGTATAGTTCCTGAGCAACTCACAACAGCTGTCAATTATGCTGCTCATTTCGAAAGGATGAGGATTATGTTTTGCAGTGGTTGCTGCTCTGATAATTACAGAGGACATTTTGCTCTAAGTAGGGCTTTCAATAGTTGAAATACTGTTGAGTTTTTTAAAAGTCAAGAGACTGAATTGTAAGAGCCATTATATTCTGACATTTGTGTTGCCTTTTCCTCCTAGAAGTGTAAACTAATTATCTATAAACAATCCAATGTCTGATAACAGAATGCATTAACCAGAGATAAATTAATCTAGGCTTTGTGCTTTAGAAATAAAAGAGGGCCAAAGCCCACAGGGTGTAGACATGTCCTGTGTGACTGTGGAGTGTTTAAGATAAGGGCACTGAAACCATTTTGTTTTGTGATGTTGCTCCCTATATTTTTAGAGGGCTGCTTGTCCCAGATGCAATCTGGGTGTCAGGTATCTGGAGTGAGACCCCTTGCAAACAGCAGATGCACAGGGTTTTGACAGTAGTAGAACACTGCCACCTCTACTCAGCTGCATCCCTGCTCTCACAGAATGATAAAACCAGCAGCTTCAGTTCCTCGTAGGTGCTTTTAGCAACAAGCTCAGGAGAAATCATTCTGTTACTGGAGAATAATTTGCAG
This sequence comes from Chloroceryle aenea, assembly GCA_013399075.1. NCBI lineage: Eukaryota > Metazoa > Chordata > Aves > Coraciiformes > Cerylidae > Chloroceryle > Chloroceryle aenea. The sequence goes on from VWZY01002279.1 coordinate 264,822, forward strand.
TGCATTCTTTGTTTTCATATGAAAAGATAGCTGACAGAAGAATCCTGTAAGATAGTCATTGTATCATTTATCTAGAGAAAGGAGACTTGTTTAAATTCTGTGTCTCCTTGTATCTTGTTTACAAGATATTTAGGCCAGCAGAAAAGCAGCAGAATGACTAAATCATGGTAATGGTGCTTTATTGGATACAGAGCCAAAATGTGACTTCAGCCAGCATTTTGCCTTTAGTACTACAATGCTGATCTTACTAAACTTGGTCTGATACTGTTCAGGAATGAATCCTTTGATTCACTGATTGTTTTTATTCTCCCTTTCAGTAGATTTAGATTTCTCCATTGCCATACTTTATGGTTCAGTTACACTCTTCTGTTCCAGTTTCCTTCAGAAGTGACTCTATAATTATGGATTGAACTGTATCAAGTTTAAAGTCCATACAATCCAGTTTTTGAGGAATTAAAAGAATAAGCATATTTCATGACTATTTTGTCAGCCTGTTTCAATTAGTGTGATTAAGTAGCATTAAATTCATATGGTTATAAACACAACCCTCTTACACCAAACTGTCTTTGGAATACAGCTCAATTTGTGATCCAACAATCAGTTGATAAATGCCTATCCTGTTTCCTTCCTTCCTTGGAAAATGTACAGCTACGTCAAAATTGAGCTAAGCAATCTTTGAAAGTTTACTATATTTTCAATGGATTTCTAGGAGATACTAGCTGCTCCTCTGTAAAGTGATGACTATTAATAATCAGAGGTAATCATGTCTGCTTTATAGCGTCGAGATCAAAATTTGAAGCCATCAGTCCCACATTCATCAGTGAGCAAAGCCCAATGACCAGTCTGAATTTTCAGTCCTTCAACGTAAGTTAATTTGCTCAAATGGTCCTAGAAAGACTACATGGCTTGATTACAGACTTGCACATTTCACCAAAGAGAGGTATTGCTCTGATCCTTGCTTTCTTCATTGTGGCTGTTCCCTGGAAATAAAGGAACATAACCAGAGAATGCTATAACTCCTGAGTATGATGGATAATATTTATAGCCATTAAAAGAAAGCAAGAAGCCTCTCTTAAAACTGAACCACTAGGAATCTTGGCTGGTCTTATCTTGGCATTTGAGTGAAAGTGATAGAGGGCAAGTAGAGAAAAATAGCAAGTAAAAAAAAAAGAAAGCAGGGTATTGTCCAGGCATCCTTTTCTAGAGCTGACCTGTAGGGATTTACAGTCATCAAACCAGTCATTTCTATTGACCTAGCAAAACCCCACCCAGCCACTGACTTACTGTGTATCTGAAGAACCTAATGTAAAATCTGAACTGCAATGTCCCAAGATGTAGTTTGCCTGCAGTATCATGTGAGGTTATAGTAACCACTGTAAATAATTCTAGAGAAAGCTGCACAGAATCAAATGGCTTTTAATTAGGAGCTAGCAGTTTCATCTTCTCCTTCACTAAAGATGTATTGGATTTGTTGAACTTCAAAAGTATGAAACTCAGGAGCACTGTATTTGACCTAACCCATCAATTTAAATGTTAAAATATAGTCAGTGAAAAATACTGCCATAAAACATCATTCATGTTAAAACAAACAAAACACATAGAGAGAACGTTTGTAAAGACTTAGTGAGAACTGGGATAATTGGATTGAATGACTATTTAAAGTCTGCATTTACACTAAATCTTTGTTGTCTTTGCTTGTGAGAGTGTTTGTGACAAGATTAGGGTTACTGAGGGCTTTCAGACTTTGTAAGATTCAGATGCTTGAAATCTAACAATTCTCTTTCATGGAATGAAAGTGACTGACTGGAAAATAAAGAATACATGGGGATTACTAATTATAGGCATCTTAAAATAGGCATTCTTAATAGAGGTTCTTAAATTCTTATTTAAGTACTGTAGAAAAGTTTTCATTGTATAGCAATACCTGAAGAAAATCATACTGCTTGATTTGGGTTTGTTTTTTTTTTCATATCTATTTTTTTTTAGAGCAAATGATGAGGTATTAGGAGAAATGCAGAGCTCCACACCATGGCCACAAATACCACCTCTGTCATTGTATACTGAATTTCACCATCAAGCTAAGAAATTTCAGCAGCCAGTAAAAATGTAAAGAAAGTTCTGCAAAGCAGTAGAGAAAAAAACATGTTTAAAGAGAGCTATCAGAATTTCCCAAGATGATCTACAGTTTTAAATGTAATTTCCACGTTCTTTGTTAGCTTCAGCTTCAGCCTTAACTCACTGCTTTGCCAATGTGCCTTACAGTTCTCCAGTCCTTACTGCAAGATCTCTCATATTGCAATAAAAGAGAGAAACTGCTTCGGAATAATTCTATAAATGAACAGAAAAGCCCTTGATTTTGGCCAGTAATGAGTAATAGAACTGACTTAGAGAGGGAGTGAAGCTGTCTGCCTGAGCAACAATATGAATTTAAAATGCACTTGAAGTCGTACATGATTATGAGAATGCCAAGTGCGTGGCTTAGTAAATTTGCTTGAAGAGAATTCTTTGGGGGACACAATAAGAGAAGCAGTGCAGGTCTCACTGAAACAGCTGCATGTGAGAGTTTAATTTTTGTATTAGGATATGAATTAGAAGAAGTCAAAGGAATTTAATAATTTTTGAACCATATCATAAGGGAGGTTGAGGATTAAGAGATTAGTGGGGAAGAGAAAAAGAAAATAGAAGGGGTGCATGAAACTCCTAGCTCCATAGAGGAACATATAATCCTTTTTCTCAGTATTCAAAGGTAGTTTCAGTTTATTTTCACTATTTTATTTTGGACTGTTGAATGGAAGGAGACAAAAGAGTATACATGAAAAAAAAACCCAGCATGTATTTAAACTGTTAGTTAATTCTGTAGTTGAAATTAGTTATAATTAAAAATGCCACGTCCTTTCTTTTTCTTCCTCTGAGGCTATGCATCACTAAATCATGGTCCTGAATCCCTGAAAAAGCTTTGTATTCAAATTCTAGAAGTTGTATGCAAGGGTAGTACCATCGTCTACAATTCAGTATTGCTACAAAACAGAAACTGCTCTATAGCAGATATAAAAATTATTATCAGAGCAAGGTTCTCTTCTCTGCTGCAGTACTTTTCAAAAACATCAGCCTTTGCTGGTTTGAAGAAATGCAATTGAGAAGGCTTATCCTGTTCAATAGCTGATGCTTGGAAGTACTGACCAGAAACTTCTTAGTGAGTTAAAATCTGAGAGAGTCTGACAGTTGAACTGATACCGTGACCAGTAGTTTTTTCTATCAAATTGTTTGTGATAGAAAAATGGATTTTTGATTAAATTGAACTGTGCTAGAAGCAATGAGATTTTCTATGTAAAATTTCCAGTGTTTAAAAAAGAGGGGGTGCTGAAAAAGGTATAAAATCACATTATGAAAATGATTGGCTGAGACAATGTTTCCATTTTGTTCTACGAGGTTTCTACAAGTTGGGGCTGAGCATAAAGCCAGCCTACAGTGTGATCACTGCATGCCTGCCATCTCCAGGGCTCACATACAGCTGATTTTCTACCATCCACTCCACAGTGCTTTAGTTTGTCTGCTTTTCAGCCCTTCTGTCTAAGAGCTACAACATGTCCTAATTTTAGGGTTTGCTTCCTCATGGGCTGCCCTGCAAATTGTTAGGTAATTTTTAGCTCATAGGCTTCTCACAAGTACTGAAATAACACTGAGGAATCCAAGGAAACACATTGAGGAAACAAGGCAAGAAGCAGCTATCTGTCCAGGTTTAGGCAGTATAGACTTCTCCAAACCTCTAAATGTTGGAGGTTTAGCAGCAAGGTGGCCCTGGAAGTAGGTGAAATATCTTCCTTCCCTAAAGCATGGAATACATAAGGAAATATGGTAAAAATTTGGACAATGCTGGAGCTATTTCATTTGGGGAGTTGTGTGTGTGAACAGCACACTGCCACATACCAGTTAAGGGAGTTATTACCTTCCCATGTCTTTCTCAAGTTTCTGACTCTTTTGATTGCTAACCATGAAAACACTGTCCAACAAAACCAACTTTCTTGTAAGGTCTTCTTTTCTGGGAAGAACTGAGGCTTGGCATTGATGTGCCTTTGATAGAAGGAAGAAGTATGGACTCAAAAATTCAGAGGTGAATTTGACACAAAGGATAACTGCCATCAGAAAGAAAATGAGAAAGTAAATCTGTTTTGTGTTTTTTTCTCAGAAACCACTGTGGACATTTTCTTTGCTTCTGCGTTCTCTTTATATTGTAAATTTACCTGTAATTCTACAGAACAGGGTCTCTGTAGCTAAGAGAAATTCCACTGAGATTTAATGGCCATGTCTTTGTTTTTTAACACTTATTTTCTTATGTCTGTTTTGATATTTATTTTTTTCCAACTACACTAAGGCTTCACAGTAAGTAATGTGGAGAGTGGTGAACTTGTCACCACCTAAATACATTTCAGGAAGTTCATGTTTTTCTGAGGTCTGATTGTTCTTTGAAATGTCTCTAAGTCTTCTCTCATTAACTGTATTTCATTGTGCAGAACCCATCTGAGGAGTTAAAATCATCTAAAGGCATTAATAATATGCAAAGAGATATTCAAAGAATGAAATTTCAGTAAAAAAATATAACCAATCAGTAATGGTGCTAAGTACCAGTAGCTCCAGGCTCAATAGAAATGGAGATAAGAGTTTTTGATTCACTTTCTTCTACGTGAATCATCATCATGCCAAATCTTGGAGTTTTACAATTGACTATTAAATTCAGCTATGATTATAAAATGTTTTCTTGACTGCTAAGAAAGTATTAATTATGGGTAGTGAGAGAACTGAGTGACATGGGGAACAAAATGGCCTAAATATGATCATACAATAGGAATAAATGATCTGAACCACGCAATTATGCAAGTGTAGAAACCACACATCCCGTTTCCAGGGAAGACAGGGGGAAGGCAGTGGAATATTTCAATTGCTACAATTGAAGGCTTAATGTGTACCAGCCATGCCTCTAGCAATGAATGCTTTATTAAAAGGCTTGGAGAAAATTGTTTGTAATGCATTTCCATGAAAATGATTGCTTAAGAGTAATGACCAATTACATCTTAATGCAACTACAAGAGAAAGAGAAGTATCTGAAAAGGCAAGCACAGGACTCTTTAGTTTGCAATCTGGATTTCTCTGTAAGACTATTAAAGCTGATTTTTTTAAGTTAGCTGGGTAGCAAAATGCTGTATGAACAGTGTCTGGCACAGAAATTAGGTTTTTATGTTTCTGCAGGCTTGCTTTCACAGAGAAACAGGTAAGACTCAACACAATAACACTGGAATTGTCAACAGGAGGTATTTCTTAGATGCAGGGAGGTAGGTAAAGTGAGGTGGTCCTTTTACCTGTCCTTAGTGCTCAGTGCCATTACATTGTTTCATTTTTAAGGGGTAAATTTAGCAGTTACTGATATACTTAGTACTAGAAGTTCTGATCTTTGCATTGTCCTCAGTCATAACAAACTGCTCATTTACTTCTGGAGGAAAAGCTTTCTCACTAGGTAGGCTGTGCTCTCCTGTGAGCCATTGAATAAGAAGCCATGTATCAGATGTATCACAGAATGTTCAAACAAGAATTGCTAAAGGTGAGGTAAAGGCAGTAATTTATTATTACAAAATATTTCCTTTGTAATAAAATAACAATAATTTTGGACTAGGCTCTGAAAACCAGTAAAGGAACAAAGATAATCCCATCTCCCTTTCCTTCAGGATCTATTGTCTTTCTTATCTTCCCAGCACAGGTCTTTGGTATATGAAAATCAGAGGTGGTCAGTCATAATTTTGATTTTTTTACACTGATAAATTCTATAGGAGTTTGAAGTATGCATTAATACGGACAAAAATAAATCGACATACATATATTTGAGTGCATTTCTGCAGGTATATTAATTGCTTTTTGATTATCTACTTAGATCAAACATCTATAGATAGAGAGGGCCTAATAGAGGCGAGAATTAAATGCCCAAGTACATGGAATTTTTCACACACTAATGACTGAGTGGTCATTTAAAAACTAGCAAATTTTGTTAATTATAAAGCAAGGAAAAAAGCAATCAATAAATGCAAGATGTGCAAGTGTTTAATTTAAATTATTTCTTCTTTTTTTTCATAGCCTGCTAATAAATACTCTGCAGTGAAGTTTGAAAATGAAATGAACTCCATTAACACTGACCTTACTATGGTACTCCGTTATTACATCTTTGCTCAACAGTCAAGCACGATGTGCTTCGGGGCAAATCAGCAAGGCTACAAATTAGATTCTACTGTATAAAAATGAATTTATCATGCATATGTCATGGCTCGATGATATAGCTATAAGATTAATAACCATAACATTATTTTCTAATTTAGAGTTATCAGTCTAACAATAATTGTGTGGTCATCCCAGATTTTTTTTGATTTGCTGGTTTGATCACATCCATTTTTCAATCAGGATCAGACCCATATATTGTGTGTTATATATATTGGGATATGTTCAAGTAGGGGGATAAAATACTTCATAAAATGCTAACTCTCCATTTATAATTTATTGAAAAAATCTGCAAGCTAAACAAGCAAATTCTACCATCTATTATACCTGCACAAACCAGTATAGCCCATTTATAAATGATGACATACATCAATGTTGGACTTCAAAAGGTTCCTAGTGATTGAAGAACTAGTGTGGAAAGTATTATAAGAATGAAATAGTTTTGCAATTACATTCCTTAATAGCTACAGGGAAATACTGATGGCTAGTGTTAGTCCTTTGAAGTTCATTTAGAAGCAATGATCAGAGAAAACAATATCCAAAGAAAATGGAGATGAATACAGGCATGCATGTACAATGGGTCAAGTTTTTAAACAAGTCAAAGACTTCAAATGTGGAATTTAGTTAATTGAAAGGAGTCCAGCAGTGTCATTGCATGATTATGATGCTCTCTTAATTCTCACGATTGCTTTTGAGGATGACACACTTGTCTGTAAATCCAGATGATGGATGCATTAAGACAGACAAGGGGCAAAGTAAATAACCTGGAAAAGACTAGAAATTAGGAAGTATGGAGTAAGATTTGAGTGTGTTCTGAAGGGTGACTGGCTTTTCTGGGGGGTCCTTGTACCTTCTGCAACAGTTGCTTCATAAATAACATACCCATGGGGGAGACTGCACATGATAACTGCAGTCTATAGATTTCTTTATGAGAAATCAGAGCCAGCTCTGAAATCTGTATCTCCAACAGAACCTAAGTCAGATGAACATTTCTTAACCAATGCAGCAATTCTGCTGACCTGGAAGTTTTAAGTCATATTTTGAAAGGAGGGGAGTTGGAGCTGTTTCAGATGGGACTGAGGGATGGTGGAAGCAACAGCAAAACTGGTTAAACTGCACAACTAAAAATACCCCCTCTAAAGTGTAATGTTAGCACAGTACTAATAAAGTCAATGCATTTACAAAGCACAGCTTTGAGCTTCGGAAGCTACAAGGACAGCTCCAAGCATTTTTTTTCCCACTCTAACAGCTTCTCAAAAAAACTTTTCAGAGAAAGTGACACTCAGCTGATAAAACTTTGCCTCCTCACAACAGTGTAATTAAAGAGTTTCCACCTGAAACTCAGACTATACCCTTGAAAAAAAGGCTAGGGACAGACCTAAAAGGACTTGCTGTGTTTTCCTTAGAATTTGTGTGTTGGCAGAACAATTTTATATGCCTATATCAATTAATTATAAGAAATAGCTACATTTCCCAACAATTTTCTGAGAATTTTCTGTTCCCCCATTAAATTGCAACTTTACTTTGGTTCCAGTCTCTTTCTCTGTCTGTTCCTTTATTCATATAAAATTCCTTACCATGGCTATCATAAAAGCCCTTTGTGGTGTATTTCAGATACTGCAAAAGAATGGAGAAATGAAACACTGTTCAGTGACTACCAGATGAGACAATGCTATCTGTCATCAGATTTGCAGTATGTAAAAAAAGACACATGCCAATTATTTTTTTGTCTGGACACAGTCTGTGCCTATCCTGAAGAAATGGAAATTACCTTTGATGCAGCACCTAAGGGTCTGAAATATAACAGTGTTCCCCTTACCAACTCACTTTTTGGGGATAATGATAATTTATCTCTTGTGCATTTGCTGAAGCATACCACCTTTGTTCTCAGCTAGGAATGTATTCTAAAGCAGTCTTTCCTTGAAAGTCATTAGATAAGGGGATTGGTACCTCCAGTAGGAGGCAGGTAATTAACAATCATCCTTATTTTCTGCCATTTTTATCTGTAATCACATCACATTTTTAACAGCTGATAAGACACAGAATGGACTTTTATTCCATCTGGTATCTGATTTTCTACATGTGATGGAATACCAACCTTTTGTTCAGTTTATGTGCCTCTCTTTATTCATTGGCCTGAAGATTTTGGCAATAAGCAGGATGCAAAATTGTATACTCAATAAGGCAAAGATGCCAGAAGATGCAGATGTTAATACCCAATGGAAATAGTTTGATTGTATTAAAAATGTAACATGCAGGCTCCATAGAAGCCAGTAAGAAGTAACTGTTGACTTCAAAAGGCTTTGAACAATTTTGCTGCATTAACTCTCCATTAAAGGTTTTTTTTTCTCCTGACTTTCCCTGACATTAATTAGAGCACTAGATTTCAGAGGTGACAGCATCAAGAACATCAAAACCATCAGGGTCTTGAAAACTTTGTTCTTTGAAAACACACCATACAACAGGTTGCTGTCTAGGTAAATTTATCCATGTATGATTTTTGTCTAAACTTCTGTGGATTCTTTAGTGCAGTGCCTGGATATATACTTGACTGTGATTATACAGTTCCTTTCTGAGTGTTAATTAATGAAAAACCACTCAGATCACATGTCTTTCTACCCATCAGTGGGATGTAACTGTACTACTTCTGTTGCAGAGTGTTTAAGTAAGCACACTGTACAAAATTAAATTAAAATAAAAATCCAGAGGTAGCTGTAACCTACACTGAGCAACACTGAGGATGACCCTGTCCTCTGTTTAGTCACTGATAGCTGGGAAAAAGGCAGATGGACAAAAAGATGCAGTGCATGCAGAGGAGCATGGTTTCTGACAGTCACATAACATTGTATATTTACTTCCTCGTACTTTGCTGTCATCTTTGGTACTATAGCTGGGCAGAAAATAGTGGGATTAAAAGTGGATGGGACAATATAGGGAAAAGACTGAGGACTTTAGCCTGGTCTAATAAATCTTTGTCTGGAAGAACTATTCAGTATCTCTACACCTTTGTTCTTAAAGGTGAAACTCTCTCCAGTATAGCAACTGGCTTTTAGAAGCTTTCTATATGATGTCATGCCCAAAATAAACATGCCCTTTTCCCGTACTAGAGGCAGATTCTAAACCTGCTTTTATGTAATAAAATGCAACACTTGTCTGTAAGACCAGTGACTTTTGCTGATAAGAGGGTAGGAGGAAAACCAGACCTGTCTCCAACGTAAGAAAGACACAGCTTTGTAAATTTTGTCAAGTGTCAATAAATTACTAAGGAAAAATAAAACCCCAATTGTTTTGTAAGCTCAAATTGCCCTCAAACTGATAAAGGATGAGAGAAAACCTCCTCCCAACCCCCCTTCATCTATACAAGTTGTATTCAGGAGCAACAGCACACCAGCTAAATTACCTCAGGCAAAAAGGAAAATCCAGCACGGGTTTCAAACAGGTGAATTCTACAAGTCAGCTATTTCTAGAACTTGTTTGGTTTTTGAACTAAAGCTGATTGTTTGCATTTGATATTCTTTTCACAGAAAAAAGGGAAAAGAAAGTAATTTTATCCAGTTTTAGGAACAAACTGGTTTTTGTTTATGTTTACATCAGTGCAAGAAAGATTAAAATCACTGCTCTTTCTTCAGTGGTATTTTACATGAAGAACTGTAAAACACAAGAAAAACTTCAGGGCAATTATTATTCCTAATTTATTATTTCTAATTATTTCTAGTTTAGGTAAACTGACTGCCTTGAATTGTAGTCTAGTGTTTGCCTTGTATTTTTGTATGATTTCTGCTAGTCTGTAGTTCATAGATAAGTTGCTGTAGTGCATAAATTCAGGTTTTAACCTCAAAATATTTCAGAACACTTTCCTAAAACCATAATTATCTACAAATAGTAAAATAAAGACCAGGGTCTTACCTAATGTTAAAAATAAATTTGTGTATTCCGTTCTTTGTGGATTCTGACAAGTGAAATTTCCTTTCAGTTTATCATTTGACTGTCTGCAAAGTCTTGAATCAACAGTGAAAATGTTCAGGCTCAAACTAAAGATGATCTGTCTCAGATACCACACATTTTTTTCCCTATATATAGATTTTCTCTCTGAAAATCATAAAGGATATTAGAGCTGTGACAACAGCATAAGAGGATTCCATGGCAAATAATCCAGCAAAGATCCTCAGGAAATTTCCCCCTGACTAGAAGAAAGCATCATCATCATGCACCTTAGATTGTCCTTACAACTGCAAATGGCTATAGAGCTGAAAAGAAAACAAAGGGATGGGGGAGAGGGAGAAAAAAAAGAATGAAGAGTTCAATCACATTGTGATGGATTTGGAATCAATAATGGAAAATGGACATTTTTAGGGACTCAAAATGCAAAACAAGGCTTCTCTGGGCTGATAGCAGATTGGACTGCAAAGCAGCTGAAGATTGGGAGGGGAGCAGTTTATTTTCAAGGTATCACCCTGGAAATCGTCTACTGTCAGTCAGTAAACATTTTTATACCAGAAGAGCCATAAAGAATATTGTTTCCAGGCCAGCTAAAGAGTAAAAGATGTTAGGTGTATAAGAAAACTGCAGTGAAGATAGATATCTTTGAATTATTTATTTGCCATATGTCTTCAGAGCAGTTAGATATTCACAAATATTCTTGATAAAAAGTGCAGCTCCATGGCTGAGGCTCAAATTGGTGACACAAATCACAGCAGGTACCAACTCTGCCGAAGCAATCTTGTCATAAACCACTGAGTAGCTCCCTTCTTGGTGTAACCCTCCATAAACAGCTCTTCACATCAAGAACTCAGTAAGAGTAAACCTTGTGGACAGAATGAATGTTGTCCCAAAGCAACTGATGTACTTCCCAGAGGTCATCTCCTGTACCCCAGCCCTGAGTAGAGCCATCAAGAGTAGTTTTTGAATGGAAAGTGATGCCACCAAATGAAGGCAATGGACGAAAGCATTTCTGAGAGTTTTACAGTTGTGATTTGTCACTAGTCAGTTATTGTCCAGAACACTAATAACTCTGCATACGTGTGCCTTTTTTCTTGGTGAAACATTAACATAGCTCTAAGCCTCCCGAACTAATTAAGCAACATTTTAGATCTTTGTGATTTTGTTGATTTTAGTACTGTAGGTCTTTTATGTTTGGTGTCAAAGGAAATGTACTCGGCTTGCCATTGAATTCCAGAAAGTAGCTTGGATTGGTGGAATATGATTGGTAACTTAAGCATTAAAAATTTAGCATTTTTAAAATGTTTTGAATATTTTAAGCTCTTGCATATGAAGAATCTGATCCCTGCAGTCTGATGTCTTCCATCTGGAGATGAGACTTAGAGCTGAAGCTCTGTCTGATTGATATTTTAAATGGTTGCATTAATTTAGGAATTTCCAAATAACATGAAGACATGAAAGCAGATCTTGTGCTTTCAGTCTGTAAAAAAGACACAAGGATTCTAAAGGCATGTGGTGGATCACCACTAAATAGAGGTGGTGAGTAATTATCCACTACAACAGGAATTACTACGCACCAAAACCTGCTATCTCTAGGTACACTGATTAGCAACACTACAAAACTAGTGAGATGATTTGCAGCAGAAAGGGTAATTAAGTACACAAATTATGGTTCCCAGAGGAAATGCTAATAGACAACACGTTGCTAACTAATTTTGCAGTCCTCTTTGCCCTGTGACTCTCTTAGATCAGCAATCAACTGTTAATTCTTTGCTTCTCTTGCCTTTAGGTGATTCTTAAAGCGCTTTGTCATCTCTGGCCTTCTCAGAATTTATTTAGAGCCCATATGAAATCAAGAACTATATTAAGCTACAGCTGCCTTCTGTAAACTGTTGGAATAGGGAAATCCTATCAGCTCTGATACTGTACATTTATAGTCTAATTTACTGTGTGATTTTTGTATACTTAGGGGGACTTTGATTTGATTATTTCAAGTTGAAACTATTTGGTAGGGTAACTGGAACTTTTACATATAAAAATTTTAGTCATATCTTGAGAAGCAAAACAGCCACTTGGTTCTCTGATATTTGCCCCAGATAAGTCTACAGAGACAGCAGCTGCTGTTCTGTATTGCTTAGTGAATTATAAATCAGGAAATGATCTTATGTGCTGCTGCAAGCATTGAGGGGTGAATTCAGAGAGGTCAGCCTGCCTACACCCTAAAATCAAGAAAAATTATTCTATTATATTGATGGACTCTGACCATGGAAGGGATGCTCAGTTAATAAGAAGGAAAACAAAAAAAATCTTGGCATGGAGTTTAGTATTCAGTTGTAAGCTATAGCCATTAACTGACCTTTTTGTTAAGTATGTTAATCTTAAGGAAAGAAAAATTGACTTTAAGACCAGTTAGGGTTCCAGTTTGCCCTCCCATTTAGCAATAGCTTTCAGGTATAGAGAAAACTAAAAGAAACCATTGTGTTATTAACATAGCTATTTCAGGAACAAATATGGAGTGTCTCATTCTCAGTGGGAAATTTTTGCACTCAATATCCCCCTCAGACCCTGTGACTTTTTTAAAGCACCATACACAACATATGCTCATTATGCTAACTGTGGTTTCTGGTATAAATCTTTCCAGAACTCAGGTTTCCCTGCAGTTCAGAGTATTTAGTTCTATTTTTAATTTTACATTATTCTGTACTAGGGCTATTATTTCCTTTTCTGAGTATTTTTCTTCTCTAATACTAACTTTTAACCCTTTCAAGCAACTAAAATGCATACTTATTTACTTGATACTTTTTGCTATGTAAGATGTTTTTCAGCAGAACAGGATTTTATTCTGTTTATTGCAGTGTTTCCTGGCAAGCTTATTATTTGACCTAAAAACAAAATTGGAAAGCTTAATACTGGAGAGAATCATAATTAAACTTATAGTGCTATCTGTTCTCTGTGCCTGATACAAAAGTTGTTGATTGCAGTTCATTAGCAAGCAGTTTGCAAGACTTTTGATACTAAATTTGAGACTTTATTCTTTAGAGGCTTTCTAATTGTTGAACTGATGTAAGAAGAAACAGGTTTTATTTCTGTAAATTTGTATCAGAGGTGGATTAGGCAAATCCCAAAAATAAACACAGTGGAAAACTGTTTTCAGAGATTGATAAATGAACAGAACTATGGCAAAGAGATGCATTATCTGCCACTCATAATGAGATAAAGTGGAAGGATAGAAATAAAATATTTTTGCTGGGTCCTCACTGAATTGATAGACATAACACAAACACCTGCCCCAGTCCCTACTATCTATCTATATGTAAGTCTGGTAACCTCTGCTTCTACTTCAGGCTGGAGTTAAGAATAGTCCTTAGCTTCTTGCTGGTTTTTATAAAGAATACCCAGCACTTTTACTATCAGAAAACTATTTAACAGTTGCCTTTTTCTTTCCAGTTCTTTGTGCTTCCTTGTCCAAATAACAATGGACAAGTAAAAAGGCTTTCACAGCTTTCAAAAGGGAAATATTGGCAATATTTATTTATACAATAAATTGTAAGTTAGGATGGTAGCTTTGGCTTGAAACAGAAAGGATTAACAGCTTGTGCCAGTAGCACCATGCTGATCATTCTGCTTCTTCCCTCTTCTCACCTGTTAAGATCTTTTTAGGATGAAAGCTCATCATAGTGAAGAATGTTTCTTTCTATGGACTTGTATGGGGATATAATACCAACGATCTCCAAGACAAGCAGAAGTGCTATTACAATAGAAATTGTGCAGTCACATTTCCAGTTACATTTTAATTGATTACTTTTTACATCTGCAATTATTCTAAATGGATATTTCATTTATTCATAAGATCCTTTTCTTCCTGTAAGTTTTCCCACCCTGTGAACATAGTACAATGTATTTTCCTTTTTTTAATTTTTTTAAATTTTTTTTTAATGAAAGCATTTGAGATTAGAGCAAAGATTTTTCAGGAAGTCATGAGTGATTTTGAGAAAAAAATCTGTAGGTGAGGTGAAATCTTGTATTTTACCTTTTGTTTCTGTCAAGGCCTGATCTGCCTAGGGCTAGTGTGGCACCATCAAATAAAGAGATGTTAACCAGTTGTAATGAGCAGAACAGCACAAAGATTCTTGGTTTTGATAGAAGCCAAAGTTAAGCAACACATGTATCAGGTGAATTTCAGAAAAAGGCACTATAGGGAAGAAAATGCACTCAAGCATCAGCAGGAAAATGTGTGCAAAGAACAGAAATTTTCTAATGGAATGATCTGAATTATTAGAATAGAATGATTAGAAGTAACCAGTAAATAAACTGGTTTATTGCCTTTTCCCCTCCTTCTGTCTATATAACCAACAGCTTATCTTTGGAGATGAAGATTTCTTTCTACTTGCTAAGTCAAAGGGCTTCCTCCTCTTGTCAGTGGCCCCCTTCCTATTTGCTGCACTATGATGCACCACATAATACTGCACAGAAGAGAGCTGGGAACAATCTAAAGAAAAAAAAAAATCACACCTGAAAATACAGGAAGGTCAGATATTCCTTAAAATACTTTAATTGAATGAAGTGTGTTCTCCCTCAGGTGATAAATAATTATAGTACTACAAGGTGATTTCAATACCTGCTAATTAAGAAAAATAAAACAGGCCAGGAAAAAAGAATATCTTCTGGAGTTCAAGGTTATATTTAAGAGAGAAAGAAGGTTATTTTTCCCAGCTATTATATAGAAAAAGGTAGGTTACTATACTCTGTTAGAAAACTTGAAGCTTTCAGAGAAGTGGATTGAACTGAACAATTTCTGTTCCCACACAACTGTTTATAGTTTTCCTAAAAGTGTTGGAAGAAAACTGAAAAGACAGAAATGTTGTTTTCCCCACAATATAAGTGTTTGAACCAGAAGCTAGATGTGAGAGCACAGGCTTAGCACCAAATACCTACATCATTTCTTGGCAAGTTATAGGTTGGTAAAACCTTCCAGGCTTCAGCTCTTCGCACAGTAGTAAAGAGTAAGGAGATGAACTATAAAAATGAAAACAAATGAGATAAAATGGGGATGTGAGTATGCTAAACCAACAAAAGCACATGTGAAATTGAGAAGGTTTGCAGGCAGTTAAGTGAGAACAAAGAAGAGAAACAGCAACACACAAAGGCTTTAGGACTAGAAAAAGCAGCCAATTGTAACAGTAGCTAGAGGCAAATATATAGAGATCTTCCAGATTAAAATTTCCAACATCCAAAAAAATTACTTATTTTTCAGACCTGTTTAAAACAGTGATCAGTAAGTAACACAAATGCACAGAAGGTACATTAAAAGAACATAGATGAATACCTCTGCAGAAAGAAATCTGTCACCCTGGAACTTATTCCTGACAATATTTGCAAATATTTAGAGAATTAAGGCACAGGAAACTTGGATTTCACAGAAATATATTAATCTTCCTATTTATAAGTGTGTAAGTGCTGTAAAAAAAGTTACTGGTGGCTGAGTTACTGCTCAAGTGGCTAGCATTTTAACCTTCATTCTTCTGAATATCCAATAATTTATTCTTCTTGGCAATACATCAGGTCATGGTTGCTATTCCACTCGCAACCTTCTTTCAGCACACTGCTATTGGCTTTTGTTCTAGAAAAAAGGTCTAGCAGTTATTTTAGAAGCTGTCTTCTAAATGGGATTTCACTCTGTTCTTTTTATTCTGTGTCATGGTATATTTGCTTCATCTCTTTTCTGTCCTTAATTTTGCTCCTTTCTAGGCTTTTCCAGCCTTTTTAAGCTATTATAGGACATTTTATTTTGATTACTTTAAAGCAAACTAACACTGTTATTGTATGTAAGGCTTTTATCAATTCCAGAGTGGCTGGGTGATGACAGATATCAAAGCACTAGCCATGCTGGAAAATGGAAAATGTAACTTTTCCCATTTATGAGGGGAAGCAATATCTGCATGAAAATAAAAAGGGGAGATCAGGCTCTCTGCTACATTTCACTTAACATACAACATTGTAGGCTAGTTCTACTGATAGACTCAGGCTCTTTTTTAGGTGACACAAACTTTCTCAGACCTGGTGTAACTGGATAGCTCACTATGTTTGTCAGTGCTGCAAAGCAGCTGCAGAGTTGGAGTGACTCTCCGTTAACTTGGACAGTTAGAAATCAGTTTAGCTCATTGGGAATAATTTTTGTCAGCTAATGATAAATATTTTGTACACTGGTAACTATTTCAATTTTCTTCATTCGAGACAGAGCTGAACACAGGGCAGTGACTTACACTACAGTCAGACACTGTAATGAGGAGTTTGTATTCTTCCAGGTAGATTTTCCCTAATGCAGATCTTAGTTCTCATCTACCCTCAGAGATCAGAGACTGCAGAAAATTAGTCATTCTCCCTCCTTCTCTGCCTCTTTAGCCATTACCATTAGGAAGCCTGCTCTATCTCCTTAGAAAGCCTTGGAAACCATCTCTTCATCATGGTGATCCCTTTCTTGCCCTGAAATCCCACCATCTTTTCCAGGTGGGCAACCAGCTACCAGCCTGGAGGACTGGTAGCTCACCCCCACCCCCCTCGAGGGGGTTGAACCCAGCGTCTTGGAGCCCAGAAGCAAGATCTGCAAGCCCCTCCTGACAGAGGAGATGGGAACATCCCTTCCTTCTTATCCTGATCAGAACTTGGTCACTACAAACATGTAGAAAGGAGACATGAGATAACAGTTTTGGCAGTGAGCATGAACTAATGGGCCTGCAGGCTGAACAATGTGAAGTCTAAAGTCCCATGTGATGTGGTATGGAGCTTCTCTACCCTTGTGCATCTGAGAAATGTTATGTGCTTTCCTAATATATCTGTGCAAGCATCTTAACTTTTAATTACCTCATTCTAGGCAAGTACTATCCTATTTTTATCTTTATCAGAAAGATATCCTGGTTAACAGCAACTTGGACTTACATTTACATATAAAAGAAAACAAAGGCTTTCATAGTAAAATATGTTTGTGTTTATCTGAGGTTTGGTATAGGAATGTTTTATTCTTAAATGACTGTTGTTGCTTCTAGATGTCTAATTTTCATAAATCTATTTGAAAATATCATGAACGTTTTCCAGTGACAGCTCTTTTCCAAAAAGCCTGTCCCATATCTTTGAAAGAAATGAAGCACATCAGCAGAAAACAGATGGCTGATAGTGGGTCATCTGTGACAGCATGTGCTGCATTCTGTGTTATGGTATTACCAGTGTCTGACTGTCCTTACTTATAAGCTGATCATATCAAAAAGCACATAATTTACAGATTTATGTGCCTACAACAATGATTCTTTCTGGTTTGTATATCAGAACTGTAATGCAACTCAGTGTTTCTAATTTGCATTCTTTTCAAACGTTGCCTAGAGAAAGGACTTGTGTATCTAGAGCAGACTGAAGTCTGTCCTCCCAGTTAGTGAGCATTTAGTGGCTTCATCAACTGTGAAGATGAACACAGGACAGAGAAAATAGAAACAAAAAATCAACCTCAAAGGAACATATATAGATAAGTAAACTATTACTGTACTAATATGAATAGATGGATTTCTCCTCTGCCTTGCATCTCTCTGTAATTGCATCTACAGGAAAATAAAATTTATAAATTTGAACAGTACTGTAAAAAATATGTAGTTTTTCTGCATAGCAAACATGACTGTAAAAGCTACAAAACAGTGATGTATCAAACCACCAGTCCTCTGAGTTAACAAGAAACAATGAACAAGATAAAAATTCTCCAATCAGTATCTGCAGGAAAAAAAAGGAATAAATTCCTGTATGTTATTTGAAAAGAATCTGCTGCATCATGCTAATTCAACAACCCAGACAGAGCATATCCAGTGAATAACAGCACCTGATCTTTTGTGAAGGCATCTTCAGGCACCCAAGAAATGCAATAATCCCCAAGATACATTTCAGCTAAAGCTGCTTCTTGAACAAAAAGAAAATGGTAAAAACCAAAGATAAAACCTAAAGTTTAAATGTATATATTGTGCCATATATAGCTAGGATGTCATCTTTACATTATTCTTCTTTATGATAGCATTCTTCACCTTGGTATTATCCTTCGATTTCTTGTGAGCCACTAGCCTCCAGTGGTACTCAGAGCAGAGTTGATAAACAGTTGGTAGAAATAATTACACCCCCTTCCATTTATGTGACAATTCTTACCACCAGTTCAGGACGATGAGACCTTGGAATAAGGATTTTCAGTGAAAATGATATATCTCTTTTGAAAGACAAGGATGGAATTAATGTGTAATTGCAAGTGTTCCAGGACCGTAGGGAAAAAGAGCTTAATGTGCTCTTGGAAGCCTGATTCCATCCACAGCTCAGGTCTATTTGTACAAAAGTGGCAAAATGTGGTACTGTGGAACTTAATTTACTCTACACACGCAGAATGCAAAGAATAAAACATCAGAGCACGCTAACAAGACACTGACTGATGTGCCCATAAGAGGCAGAGAAGGTGATTACTGGAAGGATAAGTGGTCTTAATTAAAACCCCTTTTCATACTAAAATTGTTAGGATAACTCCAGGATGAGATAATGAAGCCTTTCAACTACCCTTCTCATTTGCGGGGACTACACTTTTGCAAATACATGGCATTTATCTGTCAATTGAATTCTACATCCCTGTTGATAAAAAGATGTAGCCTGATGGTTACCTGCACTGAGGGATACAGGTTAGAACGCTGCAGCAGATTACCACTAAATGACTATGATTTACTGTCATTCTGCTTGAATGCTCTAGATGAGAAACTGCCTCAAACTATCGTTAAAATGATGAGTATTTGAAGTAACTCTACTGATTCAGTGCAGTTGTTCCAGATTTACACTGGTATTACAGAAAAAAAAGTAGAGTTTGACCTGAACCCTTTAAGTAATGTTTCAAGGAGCTTAGTTAACCATGAAAATCATTTGCCCTTACGGCCAACAAGTAGAGGTTAAGTGGAAAGTGTTTGCACTATAGCTTTATTGAATCACAATTTTTTTAGAATCACACAGCCCGTGATAATGCTCAGGAGAAGCTCAAGACTGAAATAACAATAATCCTGGGGTGCATAAAGAGAAGTGTGTCTGGCAGGTTGAGGGAGGTTCTCCTCCCCCTCTACTCTGCCCTAGTGAGACCACATCTGGAGTATTGTGTCCAGTTCTGGGCTCCCCAGCTCGAGAGAAACAGGGAAATACTGGAGAGGATCCAACAGAGGTCTACGACTGGAACATCTTTCTTATGAGGAAAGGTTGAGAGGCTTGGGTCTGTTTAGCCTGGAGAAGAAAAGACAGAGAGGAGACTGTGTAAGTGTCTATGATTCTAACAGAAAATGATGAGGGTTTAATGCCAGACAGCACTCCATTTAGGGTTTGACTCATAAGGTTGTAGCAAATCTCACTATACCTGTCCGCAACCTGAAATACTAATGGCTGAATAACAGCCTTCCATTTGTAGTGATAGCTAGTCCTTATCCTTCACAAATCCATAGTCCTACTCACATCACTGTCCTCTAGGGCTTAAATCAACTTCTCCCAGAGAGTTAGATGGTTAAACAGTACTACAGCACACTGTAGTGTCCTCTGAAATCCCCTCAAATGAATCTGAATGAAGAGGTGGAGGGGCAATATCAGTTTGCTTAGCTGATCAATGAAGGAAGATCTCCAGCATGCTCATATTTAATATTCAAAGACCTTTTCTCTTCCATGTCCTCTCTTTATGAAGATCCTGAGACTGATGTGTTCAAGGGTGGTATGTCCAAAATTTGTTCACAGACAGCATTCCAAACTCACAGGAGGCATGTTCATAGGCAGCTCAATACTCCTGGAGGGAGCATGAGGAAGCTCTAAGTGTCCAGTTGTCCTTATCTTGAGAAAAACAGACTTTTTTCTTTCACTGCTTCTTTCCTCTTTGTCACTAGAACAGGAAAGAACACCGTTCTTACTACTGCTCTGTCAAGCCTCAGCTGTTCCAAGTAACTGCCCTGTTTTAAGTATAACAGAGAATGTAAAGCCTTACCTATGAGTGTCAAAGAGGAAGGCCAGAATTGAGAGCATGCTAGTGGAGATATCTTACAAAGAATTTAAGATATTAAGTGAGAGAGAAGGAGAAACTGGAAGGAAGCTATATCATTATGATTTCCATCAGATCTCATTCTCTTTATAATAGAA
Organism: Chloroceryle aenea; assembly: GCA_013399075.1. Taxonomy (NCBI): domain Eukaryota; kingdom Metazoa; phylum Chordata; class Aves; order Coraciiformes; family Cerylidae; genus Chloroceryle; species Chloroceryle aenea. Next base: position 285,186 of record VWZY01002279.1, read on the forward strand.
TGTCTATGAGCCACATGCCTTTCTAAATTTTTCTCAGGCACAACTGAAGTACTTTTGATCTTTCTTCTGTTTTTCCTCTGTGTTACCTTCCTGAAACAAACTGTCTATGTTGTAAAAGTGATGTAGCTGAACTAAATTATAAACTTTATTCTGAACAAACCTATAGTGTAGTAAGTAATCAATGAGGTATGGGTACTCTTTGTCTGTTGATAGATCTGTAGGCTACTGTTTGTGTTTAAAATACTATATTCTAGCCAGAGCTAAGTCTGCTGCTAGAGGATGCAGGTAGTGACTGCAGAGGATGGATTGTCTATTGCCAATACTAAAGTGCTGTGCCCAGTTTCTGGCCTATCAACCATCTCAGGCTTTTTCACTTCCCCAGTGTTTTCTGGAAGAGATTTAAGAAAGGAGCACCCAGTCTCCTTTCACACAACTTCAGCATCTTGAGGAACTTGTGTCCCTCTAAAGTTTTTTCCTGTCTCAGTGTTCTCCCTCACTTCTGCCAAAGACTCTAACATGCAGTTAAAAGGAAGAAATGTGATCCTTGCTATGAGTCCACAACGTGTGCGTGGTTCCTGTACAGCCTGTGCTTGCAAACCACGTTTTATGACAGTCAGAAGGGGTTTCAACGTGAAAATAGTTTTACATTTCATGTACATTTTCAAAGTACACTTTGTTGATCTTCTACCCAGATTCTTGTGGTAATAGTAAGAAAAGTTCAGTGCTTTGAAAATATATTGGAAACAGATGCAAACAAAATGGGCCACACCTGGACCATAGACTGGATGATCTTACCTCAGTTCTGACTTGGAACAACATAACCTTGATGACAGTGCAAAAATCCCCTCTTTAGCCACTTTTTCATAGGAAAAATAGTACACTATTACCTCAGGTAACATAGTATGTTGCAAGTGATATGAAGCTAAATCCTAAGGAAAGTATATTTCATTTTGAACTATTTTGTGTTAGCATTGCAAACTGCCTATGTAGAAATTAGCACTTTTCAAGGATGGGTCACATGTTTTTTTGTCTCCCAGTGAACTCAGTTTACTTCCTCTGTGTTTCAGTCGAGAACATAGCTAGTATGGGAATGAGATTTTCAAATCTCAGTACCCCTATCAATTTTTTTCATGTGCCCACCAAACAGATGATAAATTTTGCCTCTTACTAATCTGGATTTGAGATCAGTCAGTAATCTAAAGAAGAAAATCTTTTTAATCTCCTGAGCTGTTCAATCCTACCTACATTTCATTATTGAAAACATTTTCTGTACTTTTCTTTTAAAAAATAGAAAGGTTAGGGAAAAATGATTTTGGCATTGTCTGACTGAAATACTACCCTGATAACAGAGCTTCTCTCACAAATATTAGTTCCACTTCTATTGCTTCGTAATAAATGGTTACAGCTGTTGCCATGGCAATTTTCATTTTTAAAAATGTAGCCAAGTGAAGACAAGAAATGCATCTGTTAAGGCAAAGTCTAAAATAAATCCAGATGTGAATTTTATGTTCTAGTGTTGGCAGTAATAAAGTCAGACACAAAACATGTTACATGTTTTGTCTTGATGCACTGGAGCTGAGGATGGGGATTTAGGGATGTTCTGAATTGTAGGTCTCTGTTCCTGATCCAAATATAGCAAATGAACAGAATGATATTTCACCTTAGGGAAAGACACTACACTCGCTAGAAAAGCTGGCCAGCCTTGTGTAGAGAATAGCAGTAATATTCCTGTAGGAATAAGGTAGGCCTGAAGCTCTCCTCATCTACTTTTCTGATAATACGTTAACATTTTGGTTTTTACAGTTTATAAAAAGAAAAATACAGGCCGTATTAGAAAGTTTAAAATTGCAGTCTTACCTATTGCTTATTGCCTTTTCACTCTGTAGCCTGGAGTTCTTTAACATCACTGCTACACCTTTAATATTAGATACAGAATATTAAAACCAAATTACTGAGCAATGCTCTACAAAGCAGATGTAATTCAACAAGTTCCAATATATGTACTAATAGTCTTCCATCAGGAAAAAGCACAGTGTTGGGAAGGTATAGTCCCCTTAAATCACTTTAGAAATAAACTGTTTAAAGAGAGCACTTCTGAGAAGCTGATAGAGGAATGGGTCACTGCTTATTTCAAAGTGGGGAGAAAAAAAAGAGTTTGTTGTTGTATCTCTAGCAAATGCTGACTGAATAGCAATGGTCCAAAGCAGGAACAAGAGCAGTGTCTAGAGACAAACTGTAATCTGACCGAGTACAGGATTTGAGCAGGACAGGAGATGAGTTGAAAGGTGGCCTTGCATTTTTCTTGTCCCTTTTATAATTCTGACTAGCTTCATTACCCTCATAATGACTAGAACGGAGCAGTCTTGCCTCACAAACTTTTGCATTCACCACACTCTAACAACGTGCAATGAAAACACTTTCCTAGCTATGGGCTAAGCCCTGCTAGCTCTAGAAATAGAATAAAGCTGTGAACATCCTAAAATTATGGTTTAAAAATACCTGTAACATTACTCTGGAGGAATCAAAATAGTATAATAAAGAAGATGTACACAGTTAAATGGTCCAAGAGGCTGAAATACTTTTTTTTTGAGGAATATTTTCATCTACCTACAAATCTTTCTCATTATGTTTGAGGCAGGGAACAGCAGTCTCTATTATTCTCATCTCTCTCATTATCGTTTCTGGCTGTGCTTGCTACAGATCAGTAGAACAATGTAGAAAGGAAGAACTGTTTGATTTCTTTTCAGTGAGTATAAATATGCAGTGAATGGGGATACAAAATGAAAATGCTGTGTGCTTAAGAATTATTTCACTTATGTGAGATTTTTGTAATGGAGAAATTATTAAGGGAAAATTGTGAATATCAGTTATTCAATGTATTGTTGGAATGCTGCTTTGTTCAAAGTTTTAATCATATTTAAACCTTCCTTTTCAAAATCCAAATTCTAATATCACTAAGTCTCCCCAGAAATGTAGTGAAATTTCATTATGAATCCAAAAGTCATACACATATTATATTCAGAATATACAGATTATCTTCATTACCAATTAATTAAGGAATATCAAAGTACCAAATATATTAAGAAGAAACTGATAACAAGACTTGATTTTTTTCCTTGGGTACAATGGCCTTTACAGGAAGTGTTCCTAAGTCCCATTTCCATAAATGCAGTAGAAGTGAACAAGGTTTGTCACACTGTCCTCTCTCAGAGCCACTCACACAACTGCTGCCCTGAGTGTTTCATGTCTGTCAGTCTATCTCATAATTGCAGTATGCCAAGACATGCTCTAATTTTATTTGGGTGGGTTTTTTTCTCGTGGTTTATGACTTGGTCAGAATGGCACTGTTTGGACTACTTTTCCATGTTGCATTTGTAGTTTTGCTGAGGACTTTTCCTTTTATTTTAAAAAAACAAAGCCATTTTGCAGAACCAGTCTGGAGCAAATACGTTTATGCTTACCTTGGACAGAAACCTTACAACCACATAGTTACAAAGCTTTCTAACTGTTCCACTTCAAAATTCAGACTTGTCCTCCTATGGGGAGGAAAGAGGAGACTACCCATCTGTTACTTGTGTGCCAAAATTGAGCAGTTTTTTAAGGTTTCTGAAATGTTCAGTTGACAAACCTCAGAAAAGATCAAACATACTTCATCAACTAAAAATATTCTGGCATCTCATTTGTATTTGCCATGTGCCATCTGAAAATTAAATATTATCTTATTCCTGCAATTGCTCCTCCCAGGTTGTGCCATCTACTGTTTCACCAGCCTTCAGAACCGACCAGCAGCATCGCTCTCTTGTCCTTATTATCTCCACTGTTTGTCACAACATAGTAACAGAGGTGTGTGTATCAGAAATAAAGACAAGATATCTCTCGGCTTTAGGGAATGAAGGAGATTAGGTTAAAGAGTTTACAGTCCTATGTTATCTTTAGAGATAATCGCTTTCCAGCTCAGCTGGCAGACAAAAGGACTGGTGACTGTAGCAGAAGTGGTGGAGTAGGTCAGGCTATTCAGGGGAATGGGTAGAGCGAGATAGAGATGGTGACCCGTGTCTATTGAATAGATAAAGTAGAGAGAAGGAATAAGATTGAGCTTAAAACAAAAGCAGCTGGAAACAGTGGAGCTGTATAACCATTGAAATAAATTCTAAGAATATAAGTATGCTCTCATCATTTAAGCAGCTCTGAAATTCAGTAGCTAGAGGTATGGAGTCTCTCCTCCTGCTGTGCCTGACACTCGAGGAAGGCAGCTGCATGCTACCGTTAACAGTTCTTCTCTGTTCAAGTGACAAAAGTATAACCTGAAGACATTAAAGTTTCTAACCCAGAAGGTGAAACATGCGCACTAAAATAATGTCTTGGTTATGGAGAGAGAGAGCTTTCTGGGTGTGAAAAAATAAACATAAAAACTAATTACATTTGGTTAAGATATTTACAGAAGGTGTTTCTCTTCTGTAAGACATGAAAATCGTGAGGCATTATGTAACTTTTGAGTACTTGATAACCTTTGCATTACTTGGATTTGCTTTATGGATGACTCCGCATGCCAACCAAGTATATATGTACACATGTAAAAGAATTTCATGTAGAGGTACATTGATTCACTCTAGCAGACTCAGTAGCTTAAGGATTTGGGTCTTAAAAGATCAAGGCTTACAGTGAGAACCGGTTTACCTGCTGTTGGTTAAAAAAAAAAGGACTTAGAGCAGGTTAGAATGATGAAATTCAAATTCAACCTTATAAAGAGCATATGGCTTCTGAAGAGGTTCACAGAGACTTAAACATTTCCTAGCGCCCCTTGGTAGCCGCTGGAAGTATGCAGTCTGTTGCCTACAGTGTGAACAGGTTTTTCTTTCGTGTAATCACAGCCTGATCTCCAAAGAGTAAAAGAATTTTGATGGGATTTTATTCTGTCGTAACAAAAATCTCTCTCTGAGATAGCCACACTCTTCTGTACTGTATTTCTGGAAAGAATTCAGAGAGTGAATAGGTATTGGTGGACACTCAGGAAATGAAATGGCGAGCTCTCCCTTGCCTTTCTGATGCATATTCCTCTTGTGTCTTCCCTGACAAGAAGAACTGAAAAGTATATCGATCTCTTGCAAGTACCAGACAGACTCTTACATACAGTATCTCATCCAGAGAGGATGAAATGAGCTCTCTTTTGGAACATTTCAAGGGAAATGGTATCAATACATTCATGTTAACTAAAATGGAATTGTCTCTGTAAGTAGAATTAGACTCTGTATGTAATTATCTTGCTCTCAGAAAATCTGTCTTATTCACTAGAGAAAGGTTATTTGGATAAGAAAAAACATCTGGAAGAGCTCAAAACCCAAGCTGACTCGTACCGGGGTGTACTTCAGTTCTGAAAAGTTCCCAATAGAAATCTTTGAAATGGCTTTGATGCCAATTTGGTCATTTGTACAGAAAATGTAGCTAAATAATTGCCTCTTAGATGTCATTTTCAAGCACTGCAAACAGCCTTCTTAATTGTGAAGTTGCATGTCATATTTTAAAATGTTATTAGCTTGTTTGTGCATAAGTGGACAGAAATACCTTTAGATAGTCTGATTTGATTGGATATGACAAGTACAGACATTCCCAGATGCTTTGAGCAAAGCTACATTTTCATCCATCCCCGAGGACAATCTCTGTAACAGTACTTACTGAAATCTATTCTGGTTTAGCAGACTGCAAACGAATGCTGCTTATTCAAATGAATTGCATAAACAAAACCGAGCCAACTGATAACATACAACTAGAAAGACCTTTAGCATGTATTAACTAAAAGGTAAGTAGAATTTCAATGTGCAGCTGTTATGAGAAAAAGGGATATGAATAAAAAGTGAAAAAGCCATAGTGATGAGAATTACCTCCTGAAAACGTTCTGCTCCAAGTCTTCATTTTCATACTGGGATTCCAGCTATAACAAGCATTACAGAAATTCCAGAGCATTTTGGCCCCCAATTTAAGCACAACACTGGTCCATACAATAAGGCTCATGGAATAAAAAAGCAAGGAAGTTTTACTAAGCGAGGACACACTCATTTTCTGGGGAAGAAGCTCTTTCAAGTTCCTGCTAATAGTGAGTTTGGTTAGTTTTCCAGTGCTCACATCTCCTGCTCCAGATGGTCAGTGACGTGAAACTGTAATTATCATTGACAAAGTAAGCTGGGTCTAAACCCTTCCTCAAAGGTAAAAAGAGCAGATGAACAACCATAATTTCATTATTATAGAAATAACAGATAGAAAGGATTCCTTATCCACCTTTTAAAATCACTCACTAACTTGTTACATAATTACCTCCTTGCTTTATAGATTTTTAAGGAATTCTGTTATTTAACTGGTTGAACGGCTGCTTGGTACATAAGACTTTCTAACAATATTGGGAATAGAAGCCAAATTCATCCTATCTAATGAGAAACTAAGTGAGATGTTTGGGCTGAGTTTCCATCCAGCGTTTTCCTTTCTTTCAGGTTTTCTGGTAATATTATTTTACTCCCTTCCGTAGTGTTACGGTCATGCCTCCCATCCCTCCTCAGGAATCTTTGCAGGAATAAAATCACAAATAGTATTTATCTGGAATGAGGCAGTGGCTGACTCCAGAAATGCAGTTAGTCATTTGTCCAGATCTGTAGCTTACAGGCATTGAAATCTCTACATCATCTCATGTTGAGGATTCAGAGTCATGCACATCAGTACCACGGAGCAGCTCTTCCTATGCCTGTCGTGTTCCAGTGCTGGTCTTACTTTGATGTACAAATTCTAGGTCATGTTTTGTGAAGGCAACCACCCATCTCAGCCTGCCACTGCTCAAATTTTGCTCATAGAAGCTTCAGTTCTTGCAGTTGTGCCAAATTAATTTATATAAAGACAGTGACAAAGAAAAGGTCTGAGGTCTGTATCTCTTGCAGAATCTCATTCCTTTCATGAATTCAGATCCATTATCTGATTGCACTGCACCACTCTTTAGAACTGGTTGTCCTAATTCCTATAGTTTTCCCAGTTCCTTTACAGTTTAGGAGCACATTTTGATGAACTAAAGAATTTAAATCATTGCCATTCCTAACAAAACAACGTAAAAGTTGTTTTGTCTGTGGGGCCAGATGGCATTCACCCAGGGGTACTTAGGGAACTGACAGAAGAGATCACCAAGCCTCTCTCCATAATTTTTAAACAATCCTGGTCAANAGACTAACCCAAGCCTCTCTCCATCATTTTTAAACAATCCTGGTCAACAGGGGAGGATCATCAACCAGATGACTGGAGGGTGGCTAATTTGACGCTTATCTACAAGAAAGGCCAGAAGGAGGATTTGGGGAACTACAGGCCTGTCAGCCTGACTTCAGTACTAGGAAAGATCATGGAGAGGATCATCTTGAGTGAGCTCTCATGGCAATTGCAGGGCAGCCAAAGGATCAGGGCCAGCCAGCAGGGGTTTATGAAAGGGAGGTCTCGCTTAAACAACCTGATCTCTTTCTGTGACCATGTGACTCGCCTTTTGGATGGCGGGAAGGCTGTGGATGTTGTTTACTTGGACTTTAGTAAGGCCTTTGACACAGCCTCCCACAGCATTCTCCTGGAGAAACTGGCAAAACATGGTATAGACAAATGGACCCTTCACTAGGTTAAAAACTGGTTGGATTAATGGGGTGATCAGTTCAGCCAGTTGCTGGCTGCCAACCACCAGTGGTGTCCCTCAGGGCTCTGTTTTGGGGCCGGTCTTGTTCGGAATTTTTGTTGATGACCTGGACGTGGGGATTGAGAGCACCCTCAGTAAGTTTTCAGATGACACCACATTGTGAGGGAGTGTTGATCTGCTCAAGGGCAGGAAGGCTCT
>VWZY01002279.1:303490-333718 GCA_013399075.1 Chloroceryle aenea
TCAGGGAGATCAGCACTCAGAGAACAGATGGTCTTACTTTTAAAGACTGAGGCAAAGAAGGTGGTCAGTACCTGTCCTCATCTTTGGTCACTTGCCCCCGCATCCAGGAGAGGATGGAGATTCTCTTTAGTCCTCCTTTTGCTGTTAATGTATTTATAGAAACATTTTTAGTTGTCTATTATGTCAATGGCCAGATTAAGTTCTAATTGGGTTTTGACCTTTCTAATATTCTTCCTGTACAGCCTCACAAAATCTTTGTAGTCTTCCTGAGTCACCTGCCCCTTCTTTCACAGGCCACAGACTTTCTTTTTCTTCCTGAGATCCAGTCAGTGGTCTCGCTTCAGACAGGCTGGTCATCTTCCCCACTGGTTCATCTTATGGCATACTGGGCTGGCCTCCTCCTGTGCCTTAAAGATTTCCTTCTTGAATGTCCAGCCTTCCTGGACATATTTACCCTTCAGTACTGCATTCCAAGGGACTCTGTCAACCAGTCTCGTAATCAGGTCAAAGTCTGCCCTCTGGAAGTCCAAGGTGGCAGCTCTACTGACCCTTCTCCTTACTTCCCCAAGAACTGAGAACTCTACTATTTCATAATCACTATGCCCAAGATGGCCTCCAGCCATCACATCACCCACAAGTCCTTCTCTGTGAAGAACAGGTTCAGGTGGCTGCTCACCAGCTGTGTCAGGAAGTTACCTTCTACACACTGCAGGAACCTCTTGGACTGTTTTCTCTCTGCTGTACTGTATTTCCAGCAGACATCTGTTAAGTTGAAAACCCCCATGAGAACAAGTGGTAGTGATTGTGAGACTTCTCCCAGCTGCACATAGAATATTTCATCTGCTTCTTCATCCTGGCAGAGTGGTCTACAACAGACTCCCACCATGATGTCTGCCTTGTTGGCCTTCCCTCTGATTCTTACCCATAAACACTCAACTCTGTCATCACCATAATTAGGCTGAAGGTGATCAAAGCACCCCCTGACATACAGGGCCACTGCACCACATCTCCTTCCTGGCCTTCTGAAGAGCTTGTAGGCATCCAACACAGCACTCCAGTTGTGTGGATCATTTCACCATGTTTCTGTGATGGCAGCTACACTGTGGTTTTCTCTCTGTGCAGTGGCTCTTCCTGTTTGTTGCCCATGTCGTGTGCACCAATGTAGACGCACTTTGGTGGGGCTGTTGATCCCATCACCTTTTTGGGGGGAGAAGGCCTAATTCCTACCTGACCATTCCTGGATGCTTCCATGATTTCTAGCCCACCAATATCCCTTCTACCTTTGCTATCTCATGGTACTCCAACCCCTGTCTCCACTGGAATGGCAGATCAAGGGAACCTCACTAGCATATCATCCCACAAACATTGATGTTCTTCCTGCAGGCTTATCTCCAGCAAGGCTGGTTTTATCCCTTTCCTGTTCAAAACTAGTTTGAAGCTCTTTCAATGAGCCATGACAACTCCTGTGCACAAATCCTTTGCTCCTTTGAGACAGGCGTACCCCGTCTGTCACCGGCAGGCCTGGTGTTGTGTAACATCACAAATAAGGAATTTGCTCAAAACAACTTCTGTCAAGTCAACAAATCAGATTTTAACATCTTTTGAGACCTAATTGCTTTCCACAGCCAAGGGAAATTAAATCCCTTTCTGAAATAAGCCTAGAATCCTACACTGTGAAGAATTAAATGAAAACTTAGGTAAGAAATCTGACAGGAATTAATTTTCATCTTAAAACAGTAATTTATTATTCTACTTCTGCAACAAAACATTTTACCAGCAATTTCTTTATTTAAAAAATATTAATCATGTATAAAATCATTAGAGTGATTATACACCCTGGTATGTATCAGTGGCCCAGGGGACCATATTTTAACTGATGTTGGAATGGCAGTGAGCTCCTTACAGGGCTTGCAATTAGAATTCACTAGAAAATCCTACAACACAACTAAATATTTTCAGTAATGTTCACAATTTAATTCATTCTCTTTAAGTCTTTGAGGGACTGAAATTTGCAGAAAAGTTTAATAAACCCATGAAACAGTTTAGAATACTGTGAGGGAGCAAGACAGAACATTAAAATATATTGGACATGAAGAGACACCCTGGGTAAACAGAAGAGTAGTTACAAATGGTATTAATGAGGAGTTTGTCACACTAAAAGTAGTTTTCTCAACCACAATGTTATCTTTTAAAGGCTATTTAAAAATCTGGCATAAATAATCCTTGTTACCTCTTATTCCTTCCAGTGAAAGAGGAGTTTCTCCTTTTCTTTTCCCCTTCATGCTTGTTTCAGACTAATTAGTGGTGATTTAATACTATTATAAGAAAAATCAGTGCAATTGTCTTATATATTTCTCCGTGTTGATTTGTGAAACTAAATAGTATTGGACTGGAAAATGGGAAAAGAAACTAAGTTAACTGCAAACAGCTATTCATAGCACAAGCAAGAAATTAATGTGGAAGCTGTAACCAAACTTTTATTCCATAAGCAATTTATTTTTCTAGGTTTTCTTTGTACTTTCAATTTCTGTATTTTTCTTTTGCTCTGAGGAAAGGCTTCAGTCGTGTGGTGAATCTTATTAAAGTAATTGGGCAATTTTATAAGTAAGTGGCAGCATATTGGATGTTTGGATTCATTTAAGAATAACAACTTGATGCAGCTTTTACAGCAATCTTGCAACAACTGTTTTTCTGGAAATAAATTGGTTTACATCATATTTTTAAGACATCAAAGTGATAAATTACAAGCTCAAAGTCTTTTGTTAAATATCAAGCATTCATTTACAGAATGGAACGAATTTGTAGAACATTGCTTTTTGTCATTTCTTTTAATAGCCATGAATTGGAAAGATTTATTCATAAGTTTCTCGGAGCAGCTTCTCAAGGATAGTTAACAGTAATGTAGCATGTCATGTGCGTTCAAAAATGCTTTCTGTTCCACTTCCTGCAACAGCTCAGCTGAAAATTTTGCAAAAATCTTTGTCTCTTTGTAGCTAACGTAGAAAAAAATTCCCTTTTTCACCTCCCTTTCACAGGTGCAAAAAGCAGTATTTTCCTTTTAATATCAGAGTACTCTTAACATTTTCAGCGTAACAAAACCTGGACAAATGTTTGAAACCTAAGCTAACTTTGAGGTTAGCCCTGTTTTGATTAGGAGGTTGGACTAGAACACCTACAGATGGCCCTTCAAATGTAGATAATTCTTAATTCTGTAATTCCAAAATTCACTGAGGCTGTTTCCCAGACTTGGCTATTTACTGTAACTTTAGACTTTCAGTCTCAGATCTGCAAATTCAAGCCAACCTTTTGATACTTATCTTTCTAGAGTTGTATTTTATCAGGAAAGAATGCATTCAGATTGTAAACTGATACCTTATAACCAATATTTATATGGACAAATCTGAAAGCTATGTTCTCCCTATCTTTAAACTGAGTTAGCCCACACGTGAATGCAGTTTCTGAATTATGAACCATGAGGCTGCAGCGTTGCAGCAGTTCTCACATCAGCAATGAACAGGGAGGTGTCCTGAAGACTGGGGAACAACATTTTTCCAGTCTCCCCAGCAACTGTGATCTAAACATAGGTAAACCAGTTACTAGAACAAACACAAGGGATCTCTGGAACCAGTTTGAGTTATTATTATCAGAATATTAGATATTTAACAGCTATGGGAATAAAAAAATCAAGAATAGAGCCTTTGACCATTTCTATGGCACATGCAGTTGTTATGTTCCTATTTACTCTTCTGATTTTTTAAAAGAAGAATTTATTTTAAATGGCTACCTGGATCTGTGGCAGACATCAGCGAATCAAAAAATAAACTGTCAGTGAAATGGAATTCCTGTCCTTTTAACTGGCCAATGTGTATGCACCATGGCTTTCACAAAAGCACACGTTATCAACCTGTCGGGGAAAGATAAGACAGGCATTCAGGCAGAGTATATAACACTTAATGCCTAATTTACAGTATTAAGCAGATTCTTATTATCCTCAGCTTTTTTTAGATAATGTATCACATGAATACTGAACATAAGCTGCTATCATCTAAAAAATCTATTTCCTATTCAACTATTTCTATTGAAATGTCACAGAAAATTCCAAAGCAGACTTTTCTGAATAGTTGTCATCTGCTGGTAGCAGAGGACAGTGCTTTTAGCTGCTTATTTTTCAAAAGGAAAGAAAATATAAGCTTAACAAGACATTATTAAGAATAATTTGTCTAATGTTGTAGAACATTTAAACCAAGGCAGTTCTACTCTTGGCTCTGTGACTTACTCTGTTATTTCTAAATTAATTGTTTTTTTCTGTCAGCTTTTAAATATGAGCTGTGTTCAAAGTTCCAGATAAGGAACACCCAAGGATGGGGTTTTTTTGAAAGTGGGTGTAGGAGCAAATCAGCCTAGGACAAGAATTTTGCCACTTTGACAGGAAAAGGAAAAAAAACCAAACCAGTAATGTAATGAAACACAGGAGAATTCAGAATTTTCCAAATTATGCAAGTCTGGCAGTTACAAAGTGCCTCATCTCTAAAAAATGTTACATACAGTGCTGTCATCACACAGTTGAGGAGATACCATATAAATATTTGACTTGCTGAAGTAAGAATCATCTTCTGGGAAACTGAGCTTTAACTGCAATAATTTCCTGTATGAATCCCCAAGTAGATCACATAAAATCTCAGTACAAATAAACTTTAAACTGACAAAAAAAAAATCAAAGTAAATAACAGACATTGAAGAACCAGAAATAAAAACTCTGTTAAGCTTTAATGATTCTGAGAATTAGATTGTCCTTACTTTTTTGAATCTGGACTGAATTAAAGCTTGCCTGTGTGGAAAAAAGTGGAAGAATCTCCATATGTAAAGGATACAGATTTTTTACTACCACAGTTCTGCTGCTACTAACCTTTTATTGCCATACATTAAAGAAAGGAGCTGGAAATCATGTTGGCTGGCTGGGTACTGCTGGAAGTTTACACTGAATTTATTTATGAAGCTGGTCTCTAGAAGGCTACTCTGGGATTGGGATATTCTTGAAGTAGCTGCTCTTTAAATGTAGAGGGAAAAAACCAAAGAGCCCTCTCCTAAGGACTTTATCAAATAATTGCTACACAAGAAACTATCTAAATGCTCAGGAAGAGCTTTAGATGCAGCCCAGCAGAAGCCTGGCTTTTGCAAGAGTTTCCTTTAGCAACAGCTGTTTTAAGGCATCTACAAAGAGACGATGAAATTACTTTGGGGGTTTTTTGAAGCTCTTGTCACAGATTTCTAAACAATAAAACATTATTCAGCATACTGCCAGTAGTAGAGGTAATTTGTAAAGTAGAGGCAAGCAGGGTATGAGTGATACAAAACAGAATGGCGAGGCTGGGGGAAAGAGGCAGAGAAAGAAGCTGCCAGGGGACTGGGAGGAGAATTTTAGTGGCAGCATTATGAATAGCCACAAACAGGACCAGACCACCTCTGTGAAGGAAAAAGATACCGGAGTCATCAGGACAGAAGTGTTGAAAGTTTGGCAAGGTTTTAGCCATGTAAGAAGCATGTCAGTCAGCAGCATCCCTGACAACTGAACGTGTAGTGCTACGTCTAGTAGTTTAAATCCAAAAATTAGACCTCGAGAAGCTTGAGAATCTCAGGATTCTCAGAAAAGGAAAAGAAACCCATCCAACCTTTAACAAGTGTATTAAGTTTGGTTTTATTTTGTAAACATGTTATAACAAACATGGATGGAGGAGAATGACACAATTCTTGTCCTTAGGCCAGTTCCTATTTCTAGGGATGTAAGAGTATTTATATGCAGTGATGTTCATTGGTCAAAAGAAAACCACATTTTTTCTATTTTTTGTTGGAAAAGAAACCTACAAATTAACTGACTGACAGGCATAGAGATAGGTCTAATGTGGCATGAAACTAGTGTGACAAACTTTCAGAAATGGGAACTTTCTAGGCCAGCAAATAACTTCTCAGGGTGAAAGTATTTGTCCTGATATGATTCAGAATGATTTAGCAGGACACAAGCTTCAAAGCACTTACTTAACATGTTGCAAACATGGCATCTCCTGCTTATACTGCTATCCTTAATTTGTGTGCTGGATAGAAATGTTCTTCTAATACCTTAGATATAGCAGCAGAGTCCTAAAGAAGTTCACTTTTTGCTAATGTATTTTTATTTCAAAACACTCTTATTTAATAGGTTTGTTACTTCAGAAGCTTTATGAATAAAACCTTGACTTGTATCAGTGTCCTAGAGAGAAGCCGAGTCTGCAGTTACGAGTTTCCAGTATTACAACAATTCTCTCTTCCCCAGCGTGGTTACATTACTGTGTGATATGGATTACACTGTTCACGTGTAGGAACACGAATATTTTAATCAGATATTCACAGAGTGGTGTTGGTTCAACTCCACAGAACATAGCTCTTTCTTCACTGTAGTTTTGTCATTTTTATATCAAAATGCATCCAAAACACATCTGTTAAAACTGTTCTTTAATTCTGGCTTTATGATGACAGTGTTTTTCTCTCTGAAGCCACAAAATGTCTATGGCCAGTTACTATACCTGAGGAGCACTGGGAATGGGGGAAGGGTGAATACTAGAGAGCTAGGTGGAAATAAGAGGACTGGTGTTTCTACATTGGCTCTCCATTCCAGTCCCCACTCCTCAGGCAGCCTCAGGGAGGGGTATATGCCATTGACTGGCCTGAAAGAAGGTCTCAAAAGCTTCCACCTGATCGGTTGCCTGAAATATCCATCTTCAACATCAAGAGGTCTTTAACTCACTCAAACCTTTTCACAGAAAATCCCTTGGAGCAAAGACACTGCACATCAGGCAACTTCTCTTTGTGGAGAGTGTGAGGGCTGAGATTAGAGAATTCATTCCCTAATCCTCTGCTTTTAAATTTGTGTAAAAGCAACTGACAAATTCAAAGTAAATGAATGACAATGGAAATGAAAACCTCCTGTCCATTCTACCAAGAATAGACAAGATAACTCAGAGTGCATGCTGCTTTTTGTCAAATTTGGACCATACCAGAGTGATCCGTAAACTTCTGCCTCACACACATTCACCCTGTAAAAATTCCTATGTACTAATTCTTTTTTTTTCTTATTGCAATGGAGTTCCTACTGCACAAAGCCCAACCAGACAGCAGTACATTCTGTGGCTCTGTGCTATCCCTGTGATTCTCACTGAAAACAACCAAGGGCAGGTCCTCTTTAAGCTTAGGAGTTGCCAGGAATTTGGTTAGTTATTGCTAGTAGGAGGCAGTAGGTGGAAGTTATTGTTTTTTCCTTCTGGTTTGTAGGATATACACCTATGAATGCTGTAGGATATATGATTGAACCTCTAACATAAATGTCCAGATGTGTCAAGATCTACTTCTGCTTCTCTGGTTTTTCATTTCCTTTCCTCTGAAGAAAGGAAATAACCTGCTAAAGAATTGCAGAACAACCTTCTAAAGAATTGCATTTTATTTACTAGCGCTAGGATCCGATTAAGACTTAGAGAGGCACAAGTCTGATGTATAAGGGAGAGTTTTACCACAGCATTTCCGAACAGTTTGTGGAAGTAACATCTCTAGGACAGATTGATTCAATGAATCTCGTGACGGGCACCTCTCTAAACTCCGAGGCTTGCACATGCCCAGTTACAAGACATGCTATTCCCATTACAGGGTCTTCATAAAGGTTGTGTGTTTTGTTTAACAAAAAAGATTTCCGATTCTACAGGCTGAGGTTTGACAGTCTTTAAATCCAAAGCCACTACTGTAGCTTTTTGCTGAAATGATTAGAGTGGAAAATTGCCTGAAATGTTTCCTGGGTGAGGCAAATGAATGATAATTAAATTGATTAAATGGAAATGCAGTTGTGAGGTATTGGCTGCTTTCACATGGAAAATTTACTTCGTAAATACATGAAGAATAAATGGCTTTGGTGAGTAAAGATTGAGATATATGTATAAAAGATTTTGACTATGGAACATCTCTAACATAGTGACAGTGGATTAGAGGGGGCCCAATTATTATATGTGTATGTAAAAATATCAGACCAGGGGACAAACAGTTTTTGCCTAACTCATGGGAATTACATACCAAATTAAATGCAAATGTGAATAAGGCAAGTGTATTGGATTTGTCTGTCTGCAAACAACACCAACATACTGTGTCGTGTCTCCGTTTCTTCACTTGCTCAGATTGAGTATCACTCCTAGACATTGATTCCTGTCAATAGAGAGCAAATGCAGAGTAACTGCATGAGTAGCTTTGGACTTAGGTCACTATTCACTGGGCACAGCTGTCAGTTCCTGACACAGTCCTGAATATGTTTTGTACATTTTACTGATCCTTGAGTATCAAAAAAGCCTGTAGAAAGGGTCCCCTTTTCTTTCCTAGGCATGAACAATTCTGTCAGATGAATCATGGAAACATTTGCCTCTCAGTAAAAAAATACTTGTGATACAATGCTTTATAAGACATGGTGTTTACCAGCAGAAATTAACTGCTAATATAAAGGAGGAAAGTAAACAGAACTTCCCTTGCAGGAAAGAGATGATTATTTCATTGCAAGTTACACTTTTTGGGTTTATTCAAGTCTATGACAACTGATTGAATGACATTTTCCCTTTATGTGGTGTATTAGGGCTCCTTCAGCTGAACCAAGGGCTATCAAGGAGTGGTCAGAGTTGGAACTTAGGAGTAAAATGATCTGTCCTCACCTCTAGCATGTCCATTGCTCACATGAGCAGTTTGATAGTGTGCCAGTTCTGTGCTGTTCCAGCCACCTTCTTTTTCTATAGGGACCTTTAACCTGGCCAGGCTACAATACTGTGCTGGCTGATGGCAACAAAGAGGCTGTATATCAGACCTAGGAACTGCCTACCAAGCTTAAACTGACCTTAAATTTCCAGGTTCATGAAGGCAGAACAACACCACTGATCGATAGAAAAGCAGGTGCAACTTACTTAGATTCAGGGTAAATTTAGAAATATGTGTCACACTGTACAGTTCTGTTTGCATCAGAAGGGAGCAGTTGCTCAGTGCCTGTCACCCAATAAGGTGTGTAGAACACGGAATGAGAAATACAGCCTACAGTCAAAACTGCAGGGGAAATCTGGGTGAGCAAAATGCAATGTGTTTATTACAGCTAAAGCTAGTAAGGACATTGGAGCAAATGTCAGTATTCAGGGGAGGATGTAGGATGGCATACATGCATTATTCAGAGTGTTACAGTTCTTCTAGAAGCACAGTTACCTTTGCATGTTATGCATCTCTGTCCTATTCAGGGTGAAAGGAATATTGCTGAACCACTGACACTGCTGTATTGTTTCATCATTCCAAATTCTCACCACAGCCCTCTACTGCTGTGGGCCAGGAGATGGGTGGAGTTACCAGGCTGTGTAGTAATGCACTGCAATCAGAGACAGATTTGA
Organism: Chloroceryle aenea; assembly: GCA_013399075.1. Taxonomy (NCBI): domain Eukaryota; kingdom Metazoa; phylum Chordata; class Aves; order Coraciiformes; family Cerylidae; genus Chloroceryle; species Chloroceryle aenea. Next base: position 312,916 of record VWZY01002279.1, read on the forward strand.
GAAGAGGCTGGAAAAATATTTTTCCAGCAATAGGACTGATTAGACATTCACAGCTAGAGCTGAAACACTGTAGAAATGGGAATAAATCTGTTCTCTGTAATGGCAGCAATTACTGCTTTGCTTCATCCTATAGCTGGATCAAAGCAGAGAGAAAAGGACTGATATTGCTTCACACTAGAATTTCTCCTTCGTCATTTCTATGCTCCTAGGTTTTTATGTATACTGGCAAAGTACCCAAGAATGCACAGCAGAGTAGACTTTTAGGGATGGAATAACGAGGTATATGGTCTTTCCTTGCTCTAATTTCTGTGTCTCCATGACCTACTCCTTCATTTCACCACTTCAGAGAGAGATTATATTCCTAAAAGAGAAAGACTGAAGAACATTCCCTTCTTGGGAGGACACTGCTACAAATTAACTGATATTTCATCACTGAGCATTGCCTACTATGAACAATGGCAACTTTTGATATTTTATGGCAGCTGTAGCCAAATTTGTTTACACACAAACACAGTTTTACAGAGTATCTGTTTAGACTTCACTGGAAGCTGTAAGTTGCAGATTTATTTCCTCTTTGGTATCAAAAGCATTACTCATTTTGATGACACAAAATGCTTGCCAGTAGCAGTTTGTACTAGAGGCTGAACAACGGGTCATGAGATACTGCTCATATCACTGAGGTCTTTCTCGAGGTGAGAAAAAAAGTTGAATATATGCATAAAAGTAAAAAGTGCTTCAGAAATAAGTCTGGTGTAACAACAAGTACTTAAGTATTTCTAGAATTTCTTGATCAAACTTTGAAAATTGGCCTTAAGATCTGTAGATCCTTCAGTCTGGAGTTCTTGCTATGTTAACTTATATATTGTACTGTTCATGTTACTTTTTGGGTTTTGATATACATGCACACACAGCCTGTTGCCACTGTGATTTCTCCTGTTCAGTAATCACTGGTCTGTATTTTGAGCATTGGAAGGGTTAGAGATGTTACAGAATTGCTCCCCCTCCTATGGAAGTGGAGTCAAACATCTACTGGAGTCAACAGACGTTTGGGCTGCACAAGGAAATAAAGATGACAAGGTATTCTCTAGTAACTGAATGTACCGTAAAAACCAACCAGAATATGAAAGACAAGACAGAGGAGCACAGTGGAGCCGTTTGTAGTTAAGCAATAGCACCAGCAACAAGAGATCAGGGGATAAATCTTGATCCCACATGATAGATGAGGAAGCCTCAAGGCTGGAATTGACTATTAAATACCAATTTCAGTCGCACTAAGCGGCACGGGCTGCAGAGGGGGGGGATCACCAGCACCCACCAGCATCCCGAGGCTGACTGTGAACTGTGCTTTGCCACCCTCTGCTGTCCAAGTCCTATCCGAGCAGCACTTGAAGCCTTATTTGAAACAAAATGTGTTTTCTGGGGCACATAACCAAAAGAGTGGGTAACATCATCTTCCAGTAGCAAAATCTTCCATGAGCTTGGTTCTGTTGTGTTCCCAGCTCCTAGAAAGGGACCACCAAGTAGATTTTGTTTGCCAGAACTTTTTCAGATACTTAAGCTGACTGAAACTGGGACAAGAGACAGTGTCAAAAGGCCAGGTGGGATTCTGAACCAAAGCTTCTGGTCCAGAAGCTGATCTGTCGCTACTATGCAGCACATGGCTTTGACCCACCCTGAGCAGTCCCCAGGGTTGGATTGCTCCTGATTTTCCTGCTCTTCCCTATCCTGATGCAAGTCGAGTCTGAAGAAAATCTGTGTCCTGTTTGTCCTAGAAAGACCGTGCCTGCTTTTGCTGATTGAAAGTATTTTCAATTTTAGGATTAGAATTTCCAGAGGATAAAAAGCAGATCCAGGATCTCCATTTGCATTCACTGAAGCTTGAATGTATTCAGTGCCATAGAAAGCAGAAGTGCCTGCAACACCTTGCCAGGAGAAGCAGCACAGATGAAAGGAGGAATCAGCAGCAAGGATTTTCCATTTCCCTTGCACTTTGATGTTCAGCACTCCCTCCCCTCCCTGCCCAAAGCAAGGGAACACCTCGGTGTGTGACTACTTGCTTCTAAGTGGTTGAATCTGCCTCCAGGCACTTTCCTCCCAGTCTTCCTAGCTACATTTGAAAGATCACCTGCCTCCCCAGCTTCTCTCTGTTCATGAGTGATGATGATCAATGTTAAAGGAAGAGAAAGGGCATCCCGGTGGCAATTTTACCAACTGGAAATATATAAGGCTTTCAAAACGGGCTAGCAAGAGGAAATTAAGAATGCATTAAACTATAATGATTAAGCAGATCAAAGAGGTCAGAGAAAGAGGGAAAGTAACTCAGACATCTTTTCAGAGGCAGAAAGCCCTGCAGAAAAGGAAGTATAAAGGCACAAACATCTCAACACAGCATCTTGGCTCTGCACTGCTACACATTCCCTTGAGATAGGGGCTTATACAGTATCACTATGGAAAGCAGTGAGCATTCCAGCAGGGATACTGCCTGAATAACACATCAGTGTTTCCATCCTCACCATGTTAAAAAAAACACCCAAAGATAAATAATAAGTCCTGAAACAAGATTTTTATTAAATGACATAGTTCATATTCTTTGGATTTTTCAGCTCTTAGGTTGCAGTTGGGTCATGTTTTCCAGTTTTTCTTCATACTAAGGCATTCAAAAATGATTTGAATATGAGGTTTTTGAACAAGAACATCCTTAAGTGTTACACTTCAATTAAAATGTCAAAGATAATGAGGTGGCACACCTCTGAAATGCGTTGCCTGGCTTCAGCCATCTGTCCTGGCTGTTACCAAAGGTTTTTGTCCTTGGAGCACAATGGGGTTAGTTGTTGTTGAAAAGAGAGATGTAGGCAAGAGTTTGAATAACTAATTATTTCAAAGCAGAAGCCCCCCAGAGGCCAGTACCTAAGGAACAGAGGAAGAACACAGAGGAGAAATAGTTTCGAGTGGTGTGGCTACAGACACCTACTTTACAGCTAACCTCATGATGTGGATTTTTTTTCTCCTCAGCAGAGAAGCCCTTCCTGAGGCTCTTTAATCAGAGGCAATAAGATCTGAGAAGATTTGTAGAAGTGTTTGTCCTTCATAAAGCACTTGTGGGCAGCTATTGGGAAGCATGTTAAACTGCTCCTAGTGTGCTCTGTGGATGTGGAAGCAGCCTGCCTGGATGCTTCACACAGCTTTCCCAGATCAACCTAAGGAAAGAATAGGCTCGGTCAAAATAGCTATGAGAAAATTTGGAACTTGTCCTTACATTATATTGAACATTTGAACCTCTAGAGCCCAATAGTTGTTTGTCTCTACCCTGCATTGGAAGCCAGAGAATGAGGGTGAACACTCTGAAGGAATGAAGTCTGAATAGTTTCTTTACCCTGGATTACCATTGCCTGCTGTCCTATTAGGCTGTGTTTTCTCCTGCCCAGACCCTAACACTTATGGACATATATTTGAGCCCTGCAGATTTTACTAACAGGGATCTGTTCTCAGGGCAGTCACTGAAACCAGAGATGCCCTTCCCTCGCAATGAGCTTTGATCACCAGTTGATGATGCTCTCCTTGCTACTGTAATAGCACACTGGTTTCTCTAATCCTGGCTTTCTTACCCTTCTTACTCTTCTTTTTATTTTATTTTCCTACTTAATTGCTCCACCAGCAGGGAAAAATCTTGCTACCTTCTTAACTCCGAGACACACTTAAGAGATACTAATGCTCCTTCATTACGTGTATCACTCCTGCATGCTCTGAGGAACATGAGAGAGTGCTTGTGAACACTTATGGCAGACCGATTCCTATTTATAGAATTTATGTATTTATAATTCTATTATTTTCTGGTATTAGTGGACAGTGTAGTATACATGAACAGGACCACCTCCTGCCTGTCTGGTAACAACTGCTATTGCCCTATGGTAATGTTAACACATTGCAGGTCAATATGTTGTTAATAGATTAATCTATTCTTTAATTAAAAAAGAAACACCAAAACCACAAGAATGTGGTTTGTCATATATTAGAATTCTGTAGAAGATCCACACCACTGAAGGGACAGTTTTGTGAGGAGAGGAGGTTACTTCATATTACTGTGTCTTGGCTCACAGAAAAAATATGAGAAAATTGATGTGTTTACAATTATCATTAAATCTTCATTTTTGGCAGGTTTAACTACTCCCCATTTATTGTGAAGTGGTTTGTGTGTTTGTGACTGCACCAGTTTGATAGCCCCAAAGACAGAGAGCATCTGTTTGCTTATAAAGGAAATATATTTACAACATTCACTTCCACGAACTGGTCCTGAAAGAGCGCTTCAGTCACACACTTGAGGGGCTAACAAGAGGATCAGTACTGTAAAAACCCCATCCATCTTGCCAAGATTACTAATGAGGCTGCAATTTGCCACTAAGAGGTTGCAACTTTAATTGGTTTTGCAGTCTGTTCCTTCTACTAGAAGGGTATTGTAACAACTAGTTCAGGCTTCTGAGTCACTTTGTATCCTGCAAGCGTTCCAGTAACTAATGGAATTTTGTTAGTGATGTCCCTGTGTCCATTGTGTCCTGATTCCAGCGACTAAGTCCATACTTGGAAAACTAAGTGAAAACACTCAAAAGGCATACTGGACAAAAATTGTAGCTAAAAGACTCCCTCATATCCATGACATTCCTAATTTTCTAATAATAGCTCATCGAAATGGCTTCATTTACTGTGTTACTCAGAATCCTTGGGTAGATCAGTGTTTGAAGAATGACATGTAAAGGATGATGCCTGTTTGGTAACTTGTAGTCTACCCTTACAACCAGTGGTCAAAGATGGAGAAAAGAGAAGCAAGTATCCTGGCTCCTGCAGACTTCGGAAGCTGTTCCTGTCACACAGTAAACAAGGGAGCTGGCACCGGCTCTTCCTGGAGTGCTGCCTCGCTCCAGTTATCCTGAGTCTGGATATCCCCACAGTAGGCCCCCTGTATGGATAGGTGCCCTCATCAGTAACTTAAACACAAACCAGCCACTTGAAAAAAAACCTCGAGATAAAACGAAATGTTTGTTTCTCTCCTTATTATTTTTTTTAATCATCTAAAAACTAATACAAACCCCTACTTTTAGATCATCCAGACATCTCTGCTACCCACTTCCCCGCTCAGTCACCTACAGGACTTCAGAGGGAGGGCCCAGGCAACCCAGGCTCTGACGTTCAGCTCCATCTTGCTTTTCTCCCCCCCGCCTGATGAGCTGGGCGGGCTGCCCAGTTTAAGCGCGGAGTTTAAGCCGTCCCTAGAGGAACAGTATTGTCGCTGCCCAGAGGTCCGGGGGATGCTGTGTGAGACCGGAACGAAGCTCCCAGACTCCCCAGGCACGCACGAAAGCATGCGTTGTTTTATTGTTGCTTTGTCTCTCCCTGCAGTGCTGGGTGCTGTTGTTTAGTTTGCTGTTTCTCTCGTGGTTTATTTGTGTTGTAAAAGTAGGGGTTTTTCTCCTTCTCTCTGATGCGTGTGCAAAGAAATTCTGATACCGTGAATCTTTAACGGAGAAATGAGTATTTTAACATTTCTCAATGAGAAGGTCTGTGGAGTAGGCAGGTTAGACTGACAGGGAAGGGAAATTCCAATTGAAAAGCAATCTTTGTAGTGAGGGTGGTTAAGTCTGGAACAGGTTTTGCAGTGAGCCTGTGGAACTGACATTCTTGGAGATACTAAAAACTTGGCCAGACAGGGCTCTCAGCAGCTGATTAAAATTTGAAGCCAGTCACGCACTCATTAGGAGTTGGACTGCAGACACCCGGACTTTGCTTCCAACCTAAATTATTCTCTAAATGAGTCTGTAGAGCAAGAGACTGCTCACACTGTATCAGAGGAAGCCCCAGAGACTTATCATCTGATTTTTCTTGGGAGTAAAGAGCTGTCTCACTGATCACCCCACACTATTCTTCAGGAGACAGGAAGCTGGAACCACTGGCAGAGAAAAGAACTGCTGTGAGACCAAATCTTACATGATCTTATCTCTTGCAGACCCAGAGTCAGCAGACTCTGTTCACCATGAAGGGGACAACTTCAGCAGTTCTGCAAAGCTGATGGTGCTTGGAGTGGTGGAATTTCTCCTTTCTCTCCTGGGATCGTGCTGCACGGATCCTTTCTAGTCAGACAGTGCAAAGGGTATCATTTGGCCTAGCTGGGAGAGCTTGGGAGTGACTGTAACTTGCACGTTCGTGAAGTGGCTGAGGACAGATATTACAGCTAACATGGGCAGCCTTTCCTTAGAGCAGCATTTAGTTAAAACAATTCTGTTTCAGCGCTGCCTTCACTAAAAAAACCCAAACCTTCTTACCCCTCCTTCCCCTGCCCTCAGTGGGAATGTCTGATTACAGCCTTTTCACTGAAATTCCACACAGTTCCCCTTACTTGATGCCAGAAGACAGCCTTTCACACAAAGGCAAAGATTTATGAAGAGCAGAGAGGCACCATTGTATCAGAGTGTTCCATGGCAACTTTTTAGCGCTCTAAGAATTTGCAACAATCCATATGATGTCCCTGCTCTTTATTAATGATATTTCCCAGCTGCTTCTGGTTTACAAAGAGATGTCTGGTCCTTCTTTGTTACAGGCTGCACCCTGTCACTACATCAAGCCCCACAGGAGGAGTTCACAATGGGGAGCTTTGTAATTCACTCACGCAGGAGCAGCACCGTCAGGAGGAGAGGCTGCTGACACACAGAGCCTCAGCCTGTTATACTGATGTGCTCTACATCTCTATGTGTTGTGCATATGTAATAAAAAGTAAGCACACATTTAATCATACCTCTGCACAAAACATTTGCCTCCAGCGATGCAATCTAGCAGGACCTCAGGTTTCTGTCCTTTCTTTGGTAACAGCTATAACGCTTCATCCCTTTCTCTCTCAGGATGTGCTTTTCTATTAGGACTTATTTTTAGTTCCCTTTGGTAAAGTTTTATACCATCTTTCTTCTTCATGCACCCATTATCTTATTCCTACCCTGATGTGTGCAGTGTGCAAGCAGGCTTCACATTGCAAGAGCCCTGTTCTGAATTTGTTACTGCCTTCTCTGCAGTGATTTCTGGGGGGGCTGTGGGTTTGTAATTAGTACAAGGCTTGGTGCTGCTCAGTGCCCGCTCCTTTACCTCAGGGTTTCCTTTGGCTCTTTATCCCTACCTGTGGGCTTAAACTTTGAATTGCTAGTAGGAATTGTTCCTAGTAGGAACTTTTCTGTAGTAGATTCTATCTGCATTTATGCTGGTTTAGATAAAATAACATGGATACAGGAATGACATTATTTGAAATTTAGGCTAAACTCAATCTATTATGTTTCTTTTAACAGGCTTATCAAAGCTACTCTGGCATTTTCCAAGTGGCTTTTTCCCATTTTGACTCTGCACAAGCTCAGTAAGATCAAGGCCTCTCAGGAAGACTTACTAACTTCTGTGCAGCACTGCTCCATCCCCTCCACAGACCCTACAGCTAGCGCAGCGCTCTCTGCACCGCTCCGCAGCACAACAATGCCATGGGATGCCTGATGATGGAAAGGTTAAATGGTGAACACTGCGTTGCTTTTCTCAGTAAGGCACACATACCCACTCACTGCAGAATGCAACTCTGGTCATTCGTTTTCATCTGCATCATAAATTTTCCCAAGACCATGAGAGCTGAAGTGTTTTTTGTGGTATTCATAGATACTCTGAAAACCAAACATTGTTAAGATCCTAAAGGATTTTTAAATGCATTTATTTAGTTATAGTTGTATAAGCAGTTCTGCTGACCTGCCAGCACAGGTTTCTGTTGTCCTAAAGTTTCTCAGTAAATCTCTGACAGCTTCTCTAGCATCGTTTCAATTGTGACACATCTTGTAAAATACAACTCAGCCAATCCCATCAACCAATTTTAGACTGACTGCAACAAAACAAAACAAGCTCTAGATCAGTCACTATCTTCCTCTACTTCCTAAAAAAACTGTTCTCATATCAATGAAACTGTAACTTGTCTCTGGTGACAGTTATTTATCTCTGTGTTATTGAAGATGCAACATATCAATATGGTATGAAATCTGAGAGCCACTGATGCTGCCCTATTGCCTAAATACCTTGTATTTGCTTTATATGGAAAGGGATTTCCTTATACCCTCAATAAGCCAAGGACTAGATTTCAGCCATTCTGCAAAGGCTAACTGGATTTTCTGCAAAGACACAGCTATGGTGCTGTTTGCTTTCAGAACTGAAGGTATGCTGCTGTGTTAGTCTCTTCCTGGTTCCTGGGCAAAGGCAGTGGCTGGCACAGCAGCAGACATCCCTTTATCCTCTGTTTACAGTCCAACACTCCATTCATCTGAAACATACACTTTTGTTTCTCTAACACCCAGAAACTGTATAAAATACCCATTAATCTCTTTAAAGTAATGCTAGGATGATGTTAGGCAAGGCAAAAAGTTCTTACACCCGCTGTTGTAGGTACACAGTTGACATTTGCCTTGAACTGCAGGCACAGAGAGTGACCAAGGACAATGTTCAGCCACTGCAATTCATTCCGAGTGGCTTTCAGTAAAATATAAACCTGTTTAAAACCACAGAAAAAAAACCAACTTTATGCTGGTAATGTCATTGAAAACATGATAGAAAAAGGATTTTCTTCACTTAAAAACTAACAGCCTCAAAAATGTCAATTTTGGAAATAATTCAATTAATACGTCAAAATATTTTTTCCATGGGCATCAGAGATCCTGGCTGCATGTTTTATTATTTAGAACAGTATTCTAAAGAATACACATTTCTGAGTTACAGCACAGCCTGTTTTTCTGATAAAAGCAATTAGTAAACTGTTATAATGAGGTCAGAAGGGAACTACAGTTATCCAAAAACCAGAGCATGGTGTCATCATGTTTTCTGTTTTCTACACTACTGTTTTTGCCAGTCAGGAAAGCTCTCAGGCATTGTTACTGTCTCCTAAATAATGTTGAATTTCTCCCTCTTTCCTTTTTATTTTATTTTATTTTTTTCCCAAATTTTCTTTGTAAGAGGGCATTTGCCAGGTAATTTTAATGGAAAAAGGAGTGAAAATCCAGGTAGGCTCAGATTTCTCCAGTAATACAGAAAACTTTTAAGAATCTTCCAGAAAAGTGAGACTACAGGAAGAAGATGGGGCAATCCCCTGCAGGGGCAGCAGAAACCTCTGTGTGAGGTGCTGCTCCTCCTTTCTCATAATGCAAGTCAGCTTCAGTACGCCAGGTTTGATGAAGCTGTTCAGATGGAAAGATTTAGTACATATGCCTTGGAATTTCAATACACTTTTTGACCCAGAGAAACCTGTTGCAACCATCTAGCAGGAAAAAGGATGAAGCTTCAGCAAAATCTGACTAGTCTGAGGGCCACAGCATTTTCCTGTCTCCATTCACTAGAAATCTAATAGTCCTTGACAGTCTAGTTCCTTCAGAGAATGGCAAGAGTCTGGCAGTAGCAACACAATGGTGCTGCATCAGCAGGGAGTTTGGGCAGATGGTTAAATCCCAATTCTGCTGAGCTCCCCAGTGTACATTCTAAGCATAAGTTATTAACTTTTATAATGCTAACCACTATAATACACAAGAACTTGTATTATTGTGCTAGACAGACAATACTTGGAAAAAAGTGAAGTCATCTAATGCAATATATTGTAATGTAAATGTAATATGAAGAAAAAAAGACAGTGGTAAGGGCTTAGGAGCTTCGTGTGAATATGTGATGGCTTGGAGCAAAAAGCCCATCTGCACTCATGAGTTTGTTAAATAACTGCCTTTTTTTTAAAGAAACTGAGCATTACAAGAAGTAAATAATTACTAACAATGTAAAAAACCCCAAATAATTCTGATATAATGGAAACCAGAAAAGGTGTGTCAGCCACCTAGCACAGCTCGCTTCTCCCCCCAGCCTCAACTGCCACAGTGCTGCCTCCCCAGGCTCAGGGGGAGCCAGGGAGCTCTCCACCGAGGGCCACTGCAGTACTGAATGAATGTGTGAGAACATTGCAATGCATTTAAGTGTTCTAAAAACTCCACTTGTCTGTGGAAGTTGTTATTTTGTGAAATATGTAGAGTTCATAGCTACCTCTGCTGTATAGAGGAGGTAAAGCTCCCTTGAATTGTGCTGCTAGAGCAACTCCCTTGTAAGACAGAGAACAAATAAAGCTATCCCTGGGGTTTATAAAGTTTTGCTGGTGATGAATGTAAGGTAACATGTGGCTGCAGGAGATGGGACTGTCATCTAAAAGAGTTCAGGCAACTGTTCTACAAGCATAGAGTCAGTTGTATGCTAAACAATGGTCGCATTTCTACCACACCTTATTTTCTTTCCTCTCCTCATTCCTCTTCCTTCTCAACCAGAAAAGGGCATAACAAATGTTTCACACATTCCCTAGGAGTGATGGTTACTCAAGCTGAGAACAATTTCAATCAAAGCTGTTAATTAACCTAGGAAATAAAAGGCACTGATTTCTTGGTGAGTTTGTGGTGGGTTTTTTTGCTTGTCTATTACTTTTTTTTTTGTTTAATTCTGGCTGCCTACCTACAGGAGTGCTTTAGCCTCTTAATGAGAGAGAGTTGGTGGCTCCTGCATGGAGCCCTGACACACAAATTCTAGCAAGGATAAGAAATTATGCTCAGTTTTTCATTGTGCTAGCTCTGGGCTAATCCCCCACTGATGTGGAGAGCCATGAGGTGCATTATGTGGGGAATATGGCAGCTAATGTTTTATGACCGAGGTATCAAAAGATATCAGACCCTGCAGGAGCTGGCTAATAGGCACTTCAGTCTTTTATTGTTTAATACTAAGAGGCAGCCTTCTGGGGTCTGGTGCTGAGATAGAGGCCACCTACTCCTACCTGAGGGAAGTGGCATTCAGTTTTCATTCCTGCTTATGCAGATAATCTAACAAATTAATTCTGATTATGCTGCTGTATAGAAAATTGTGCTAATAAGCTGTATAAAGGATGCTCTTCTCTTTCTGGCACAAAGTTACTCTTTCACATCCATCTGCCTCCTCGATACACAGAAATCAGGAAGTAAGCTGAGTTTACTATGTGGGGTCTCTCAAATGAAGCTACAGAGAAACTTGTTCTTCAAGATACTGGAAAAAAAGGAACGAATGAATAGACAGGTAAGTCTATTGTCATCATTTGTGAATGATTTTTCAGTTTGGAGTCAAAACAGTCTGAGTGTTTAAGTACTTGCAAGCTAAATGCCTTGGAATGTATACGTACATGCTCAATTTTTTTGTGAAATAATGTTGGATTCTTGTTGAATTAATTCTTGTGAATTAATTCTGGGTTATGCTTTGTTTTGGTTTGTTTTTTTCTTTGCAACTGAAGAAAGATTTATAATTTAAATACAGTTATATTTAGTGTTGAACTATTGCTTTGATTAAGAAAAACAGAAGTCATACATTTTGGTTTTTAAAGTTTCTAAATAGACAATTTCCAGTATGTTTGGTTTGGTTTTTTTAGCTGGAAATTTTCAGGCTAAAACTGCATTTCAATAAAATTTCAATAACACAATTAAATACAAAGCTTATGTGAAAAAAAAAAACCCAAACCTCAAAATAACCCTTTTATTTATTCTATACTTTAAATGGAGCTTTCTATCGGACTGTTCTTAGTGTTCAATTTGGGGCTGTTTTGTCACACTGTAGTAAAATATCTTCCTCGTTCTGTATTTCTGTGGTAGTGAGTTGCTTTGGTGGTTCATTGTGTGTTGTGCCCCATGCCTCTCCCCAAGTCTTCTTCAGATTTCACTTTCTCTATCCTTTCCACTGCTATCCTCCCACTGGCACACTCTCTTGACAAGGATTACAGACCCATCTATCATACCGTGGGACAAAGTCTGCAAACAATTTGTCATATTCTTCTATCACTTGAAGCAAAATTATCCCTTTCTTGTGCTGCTAGTCATGTATTTACCAAATAACTCCATGGGCTGCAGTAAAGCAAACTGTAGAGCAGAGACTTTTTGTTTGTACAAAACAGGTATAAACCAGAATCATTCTGATAATGAAGGCAAACAATAAGCAAGGGCAGGATTTAGCTCCCTGAGAGTGCCTGGTGCCATGAAGATTTTCTCCTGAAGTTGCTGCCTGTTGATCTGACACCTCTGCCATGACTTCTGAAATTCTGTTTTCCTTTCATTATTGCTATTCCACGATACTTAAAGATACCTAGACCCATATCCCAAATTTCTCAGCATAAAAAAGACATAAGCAGCTTTTTGGATTCTATGAATAAGCTTTTTTGCTTTTTGAAGGTTGCCATAGATAATAAAGAGTTTATTTACAATCATGAGGAATGTTTCCTTTGTTCGTGAATGTTTTAATAATTCAAAAGCTCTGTCCTGCTGAAGCACTAATCTCTTAACTGAGCAAAAGAATATCATGAGCTGGTTATCCTCATGATGTGCAGATTATGTTCTGGGCAGGCAGCAAAATAGAACCAAAAGACATATAAAACTGGAATTAAATAGTGATTCATTTGTGTAATGGGCGTATTTTCCCGTATTTCATTTCTAGTCTGATAGGCTTTTGTCTAAACCTTCCACAAATGTCATCAGCCACACATAGGAAACAGCACATTAGAGTAAAGGAAGCTACTCTGGAAAAGTCACCCGTGTAATTAGACAAACATTGTGGCAATTTACAAGTTGATCATAATGAATATATTGCATGGTGTTTCACAGTTTTCCCTTTGAGCTGCTAATAGAAGTGCAAGAAGCAAATGAATTCTCAGGGATGCTGTGTAGCTTGTACCTCTTCATGCCTGACAATGAAGACATTTCATTAAGTATCATGTGATGTGTCCTCCAGTCTCAGCTGATTCAGCTGAAGTGTGTTAAGATTTCAAGATTAGAAAAAGGGCATTTTATCAACTAAATACTTTTTCAGAATTTGAAAATAAATGCAAGTGAGAATTAAGAGATCCCCCAGACTTAGAGACTCAGTGACTGCCTTAATACAAGACTTTTTGTTTACTTGTTTTCTTTCAAAGTATCAAGTCACTTGTGAAGATAGTGAGTGAGACAAGAAAATTGTATAGTCTGTGTTCTTGAAATTTCACCCAGTTAATTTCTCTAATGAAACAGTTTGAGAGATACAAGGAAGATTGTGATCTTCAGCTACATTCCTCCTATGGAGCTGAGGTCAATGCTTGATATGGAAAGAGCAAATGAAGATTTAATCTCAAAATGTAAGGGTCAGTTGCCTTCCTGCTGCAGGCTTGTTGTTGAACTTCCACAGAGCTTTTTGCACGTGGTGTGCCATGATAAACAAATGTTCTTCAGAATATGCAACCTTAACAAACCCAGTATAATGACAGCATTCAGAGATTTGAGAGATTTGTTCTTCTTAGTGTGTTTTTCAAAGGCACAGAGGGAAAAAAAAAAGAAAAAACAAACCAAAAATAAAAATCTCAAGACCATACAAACTTTATTAGACAATATGGCTACATCCCCAAGGCTCCTTAGTGTAACACCTTTGAATGTCACACAAAACAAGCATAGGAAATAGGCACATTAAATGACCTCTTTCACTAAGGGCATTTTATTCTTCTGAAAACAGTAAACTCCCTACCTCCCAAAGTATCAGACAGTGGCTGGCTGTCCATACAGGAACATGACGTGCACATCATGAGGACAACCAGAGTGTTGCTCACTTCACCATTCAGCCTCTAGCTGCTTTATGAGAGATGCTGTTACATTATTATTTTACTGTACAGTTATGAAGCTGAGGACATTTAATTCAACATATTTTCTGAGCTTTGTCAGCATTTTATCTCAGCTGCCTAATTATAAATATGTGGCTAGTCCCATGTTAAGCTGGCACTTGAATTTATACTCACCATAAAGCATAGCTCCTCCAGTTTCGTGCAGGAAGTGGAACTGATGGGTTTTAAACAACCAAACTGTTAATATTTTAAGAAGGAGCAGAAAGTTCAAGACTAGCAAAGCCCACCCTAATGGTAAAACTGATCTTCATCTTTCACTGATACATCTTCAACTTCTCCATTTCATTCATTCAGAAAATATGGGCAAAATAAAAGAAAAAAATCAGAGGAAGGTACAAAAAGTCCAGATACTGCAGAAATTCACAGCGAGCACTTCTGTTTCATTGGCAGCCTCGTGTTAAAGTGCCCCAGCTCAGAATTCAGCTAGACTCTAGTTGCAGCTCCCTGTTTCTCTCTTAAAGCTGCCCTGTCTCATTTCTAATGCTATAGTTGCATTGCTGGATTGTGCTGACTCCAGATGCAGAGGCACAAATCACCTCCAAGGCTCAAGCTCTGTCAAGTTCTAAAATTCTGTTGTAAAACTTCAGTCTACATAATGTTTGTTCCTGTACTTCACAGCAAAAACGGAATCCTAAAAGTGATATTTTGTCTTGATAGTTTAAGGTAGAAAAAATGGCATTCAAACAATGGCATAGCAACCTTCTGTGCTCAGATCTCTCCACATTCTTATATGTGGTGTCCAGCCCCCCATCAGTTTCCCCTCCTACCTGGAATAACATCTCTCTGAGCTTTGGTTGGTTTGCAGGTCGGGTAGAACAACAAAGTTTTGCAGCAGTTGCAATGCATTTGGAATACTGCTACCATGATTAATTAAGAAGGAAGAGATCTGGATAAAATCAAAAGTTACATTTTGATTTTCAGAACAGGTTACAAGGTGAATGAAGAAGGTTTTCACAAGGAAGATATTTTGAATATTATTTAACAGGCCAAAGGCAGAGCCAAAATAAGTTTCTCTTGGAGGGCTGTATGTCGCACAAATAATAATTGCTTCATCTCCCTTTGCATTTGTACAAACAAGAGGTATTGCTCTTTCTCTTTTTTTCTACGTTCACCTTATCAACTCTGCTGATGAACTTACAGAGCAGTAATTCTTTCCTCCCTTGGCTTGGCCGGTACAGAAGTCTGTCTGCTCTTACAGAAACTGTCAAGATTGAACAGAAAGCAGGAGGAGTCTTGTAAATCAGTAGAGATTCTTATCTTGGAAAATATAAAGTCAGAAGAGGAGCACAATGTAAAATTGTAATTAATTATAGTAATCATATTTGGAATTCCAAGCAGAGGTGATGTTTTAGCAATATTGGAAATTATGCCAGTTTAGGAAAAGCAGAGCCAAAACTAAAAACAAACATTGAAAACAAGTGTGTCTCTCTCTGTATGTAAATTAAAAAAAAATCAAGCAAAAGCAACTTTGAAACTGAGAAGTCAACTGTGTTGCCACAGATAACAAATGTCTGATCCACCTCACTTGCCTAAAATCCCCAGACAGACTGGAACAGGATTAGTGGGATCACAACTGGTTATCCTTCTCTAATCCATTCCAGCCAAGAATATCTGCCTTGCTAGCTCTGTTGGGATACAGAACTGCCCCTGAAATAATGTGGGCTAAGGCCACTTAAGGCCACTAAGCACACGTGGTGGGCTAAGTGTCAGTTTTTAACTGCCAGGCCAAAATCTGTTCTGCTGCTTAGAAGAGACTGTTTATTTGCTGGTTGCTATTGTTCTTGTCCTCCCTTTTTTTTACTGAGGTCAAATTCTGGTTTTATTGCCTATTCAGTGTTGCTGGTATTCTATCTACAGCAGTCACAGAGGTGCTTGTGACAGAAATAAGTCCATATAATCTCTATATCTAGTACATTACAGGTATTACTTTTTGCCAAAAAATAATTTCTTGTTACTGGAATACATCTTTCTATCCAGAGAGCAAAGCATTTTCTCTTTTTTCTCNTCAGAGCCTATTCTACTGCCTAATCAAAGTACAGTGCTAATTATGATGAATATACATTGGGTTGAGTGTAAACGGACTTTTAATTTCCCAAGAGAGTTGTATTTCTGCTCATACGTCACTCTCTCCAGGCATTGCATCAAGAGAGGAAAATCTTTTCTCCCCTTTGAGCACCAATGAATTCAGTGTAGTCTGTGATATAATGAACAGCTCAACACTCTGTAATCACTATACTGGAACCAACCTTAACAGACCAATTTCAATTAAGAGAGAGCTGAAATGCTCATGTGCATTTTTCTCTCTGAGAAGACACAAATGCCAGCACTTCTAGAGAAATCAATACTCTGAAAGAGAACAGTTTGGTTCTGAGAGTTATCAAAGTACTGGTGGTCTGCTCTGTTTTAGACAGTTTTAGCCAATAGGTTCAGAAATAAGATGAATTCTTATGAAATTCAGAGAAGCAGGTATTACCTATTTATACTAAATTAGAGTTTCCTAGTGGGAGACTACTATGGGGATCTAAAGAAGGAAGAAGGGTTCTGTATGAGATGTCATGTCCATCCACTGAAATCTCAGCACACATCAAGGTTGATTTGCTTCTTGTCTCAGGCAGTCCATTTCTGGAAGGACTGCAGCTCACTGCTGACTCGTGTGGAACCATGGGCTTGTGCATATCCACTGAGTTTAGTTTCCCATCAGCCTAGTTTCCTATGATGCCTAACGCATCAGTCCCACAGGACTGCTGCAGGCTGAGAAGTGTGAAGGCAAACCTTACTACTGGAAACTGAGGCAAATATCTTTGCCACTTCCATGTTCCTTGTCACTATTTTCTCTGACCTACTGATGGACATTTTCAGTAGCCACTTGTGCTGCGAATGAACTCAGAGAAGCTCTTTACTTTATATGCCTAGCGAGTTTCAACTCAAAACTGTTAACGCATTTCTCTGCATGCTCAAGCAATGTCTCTATTCTTCCAAGGTAGCCTGTTCCTGACTCCACCTTCTTTGTGCTTTCTTTTGCCATTCGAGGTCAGCCAGGTGTCCCTTCTCCATCCACACCTGCTTTCTGCCGTGCTTGCTCTGCTTTCTGCATGTTGGGAGGTTCTTGTGCTTTGAGGAAGCTACATTTGAAGATCAATCAACTCTCCTGAGCCATTGACATCAAGAATAGCTCGCCCTTCCATATGAGCAGTGATATCAGGTCACTGATTCCATCGTGTGGGGTATACAACAGCTACAGAAACGCAGTCGAATCTGTGGCTGCCTCCCCGCAGCAACAAAAGTCTTGACACTGACAGAAGTTTAATGCTACAATATTTTTTGTTTTTCTTGTTTCCGTTGTCCAGCAGCATGTCATTTGGTGACTCTTGCAGATACAAATTATATTACGTTGTACTGTGTCGTAACAAAAAAGTCTAAGAAAAGAAAGTGTATTCCACTAGAGGGCTCTCGGTACACGCGAAATGGAAATTGGCTTTTAGCGGGACGGGATCTTCCAGCAATTCTTCAGGTTAAAGACACCGGCTCTGGTTAATGTAACAAACACTGAAGTGCATCAGTATATTGGGTAGGACCCTGTTTGGAAGCTGTGGTTAGTTTGGTGATGTCATTTTCAGAAGAAGCGTGTTGATCCAACTGAATTATTTTCAGTCTGTAAGCGTGAATATTTTGGATAAATCCCAATTAAACATCTCATCCAAATGAATATCTTCCTGAGGTCAAGCAGATATTGGATTAGGCCAAAATTTTTATTTTCTGGGTTCTGCCAATATCAATAAAGTATTTTTGGTGGGGGCTTATTTTTACATACGCTGTCCTTTCTTATGTGAAGATAATCCTGCTATCTTTTTACCTGGAAGCCTAAGACCATATTTTACTAAAACAGACCTATGATGAGCAATGGTGTTTTCATCTCTATTCATATCCTAGCAGCAGCTGTTCCTTTTTTCACTTGAACACTGTTTAAAAATCTGTAAATAAGAAACATGGAGAACAGTTAACCATCGTTCCTACCTAATGGCACTGTGCGAGCAGCAGCAGCATTTCTAAAACACAGGTTGCATTCGTCCATAAGGAAGAGAATGAGGGATATGTTCGTGAGAGATGTAGGCATGAGAAGCACAGGAAGGTGCTTTTGAAAAGTCTAGTGGATTTAATCTCCTCTGGCAAGGTTTTGCTCTCCTGCAGGAACCAATTTTTCTTTAAGAGAAGTATGTCCAAAGCACAACTAATGTAGATGTGGGAATACCTGCCTGGAGTGCCATCTCTTACCCAAGGGACAGCCTGAACTACCCCCTCTCTCATCTCTAGTCTAGCCCTCGGCCTCTGCTCTCTGTTCCTTTGCCATTGTCTGCGTCATTTCTGGACAATCATTTCTCTTCACTCTCAGCCATGTTTTACCCTTATGTTGCTTTTGGTTCCAATCTTCTTGCTCACAGACCTCTTTTCTTCCAACTGACAGTTTTCAAATATTTTTCTCTTGTTCTCTGGAAACTCTAGTTGCTATAGAGACACCTGATGATTACCAAGACAGTGACTACTTTTGTTAGAACCTCGGTTGCTATAGCAATGACCGTTGGCTATGGGTTCAGTGAAATCTGCTACATGGTTCATGTCCTTTTACATAGCAATACAGCTTGTAAAGGCTTCTTTTAGTCGTTATGCTCAGTAATGAGACCGTGAGCCAAATTCTGCTCTAATTGAAGTCAGTGGGAGTTTTGCCATTACCTTTGGTGAGGCCACAGTTTGGTTCCAAACTCCCATGTGCATAAATAAGAAAAAGAAATCTACTTTCAGCACGGGGGTACATGGAGAATGGTTTCATTCAGTAACATCTGAACCCGGTAACAAAACTTGGGTGTCTGTGGCTGTAAAGACTGATTTCAGTGATAATCTCTTTTTGGAATATCATAGAAATAGTGAATTCTCATATCAAAAATACCATGCTCCTTGGGTGTGTTTGTGTATTCTTTCATAGAGAGCAATTGTGAAACAAAATGTTGTCTATAAAATTCTTAGCTATGTTTTTATTCAAGGAGAAATATTTCCTTATTGCTTTGTGGAAATAGTGACAAGAGAGGAAACATCTTCACATCACAGAAAGGATATCCCTGCTGAAAAGGCAGATATAATGCTGTTCTTCCCAAGCCCATTATTTCTTGGCAGATTCCCTAAATTATTTTTTTTTCTTTTTTGACATTATGGAAATGCTGTCTGAAGACTGTCTTAAAACCAGCTTTGCTTTTAAGCTATTTCTGTTCTATTTAAGATACTCTGGAGATAGTTTTAAAGTTGTGGGAATCCAATACAAGTACAAGCTGAGACTGGAAAGTGCTGTATTTCATGTGTCCTTCCACTTAGGTTTGTTTTGTTGGGTTGTACCCAAATTATCCTATATTGTGACTGCTATAGTAACTTCCTTCACCTGGCAGACTTTTCAGGAGCTCAGTACCATTTTGCCCTTTGTCCACCCTTTTTGTGAAGCTATGTGGAAATCTGCTGTGAGTTCATGTCATAAGAAGAGAAGTTCTTACCCTCGATCCCTTTATAAGATCTAAGTTCCAGGCAAGATTATAAAATGTCTGATTTTCAGCATGCTCAGAATAAAAATGACATGCCCACTTCAACAGCTGCTGCAAGATTAAAACCCTCAGAATTCCTCTTGCATCTACTATGCATATTTTGTATAAAACTCTGCTCGTTTTAAGCAGTTAGGAATAGATGAAAGAAAATCATGAAAGTACCTGGAATAACTGCCATTGATCACTTTCTAAAGATCTAGGCTAGAATGATCACAGTGGAGCTTTTTGTTTGCTAAGGGAAAAATACAGAATGGAGAAACATTGCTATTACAACAGAAAAACTTAAGTCTTTAGTAAATCACACCTCATATTAGCATATGCATTTTGTATAAACTCACTCCCCAGGTGCTGTCAGATACATGCAGAACACTACAGCTCTGCGTGTACTGCCATGGGTTTGGTGTGCTGGCTGCTCTCTAGCATTTTTTTGGGACCCAGGCCAAGACTTTGAGGGACTCCAGACTCACTTGTCATCCCTTTCCCTTCATATAATTTCCTCAGAATTTGGCATTTCTTCTTGCTGTAGCAGTCAGTGCTGTTCCTCTTCTGTTCTCCAAAGATAAGCTGTGGAAGACTCTTAAAATAAATAATAGTAAAAAGAAGTCCTCTGTTATGAATTCTGCTGTCCTCTGGTGATCAGTCTCATCTGATGATCAAAGTCTCTATCAGGCATTTCTTTGTCTTGATACAAGTCTGTTGAGTGGACTGGTTGTTCCTGCTAATTCCGCATGGCAGGTTTTCTGTGAATAGAAGCTAATGAATTGTTAACAACTGCCTATTATGAATCCCGTGCAATTTTCTCTTGGAATTTCTGATTGATTTAGCATCATAAAATTGGAATGAAGGAGTAATTCATGTTTGAAGGTCCTTTCTAGGCGTCATCTTGTCCGAAGTCTGAGGCAGCTTAGATCAGGCACCTAATTGCTCAATGACTTGATGGTTTTTTCTGAGTCTTCAATTTGCTGGTAGAGAAGAGAGGACGCAAACAAGTACTGCATTCAAATGAAGTGAGCAGTCCAAAGAAGTTATATACACAAAAAACCCATTTATAATGTAGATGTGAGATTCAAAAGTTAAACATAAATTCATGCTGATCTGAATCAGTTGATGTCTCAAACATTGTGTGAGGAACACTCTGAACGAGCTGACAGGAGAAGCAGCTTTGCAGTTAGAACAAGGGACAAGCTATGCTAGCTAAGGCACCCTCACTTTGATTGAGGGGGATGTGATGGGACCTCTAATTTTGGTGAGATTTTCTGCTGTGCAGGAAAAAGCTTTATGAATTAGGTGCTGACTAATCTGTTCTATTTCTGAGGCATGTGAGGAATTCNGGAAAATAAACCCAAACAGCTTTAATGAAAATAACAAAAATGAAATGAAATACGGACAAAACTGGTACCGAAGGCAGCCCCCCTGATGGCAATTGCATCACCATCACCACTGATGCAGTGGGCAGGCACTGGGGAAGTCCCAGACTGGGCTCAGTGGCAGA
>VWZY01002279.1:333827-348811 GCA_013399075.1 Chloroceryle aenea
TAGACGCCAGTAGAAAATGAAAATCACTGAAGGGAATTAGTTCTGTTCTAACTCAAAGCAGGACAGCATTACATGAACATTTTCTACCAGTCTGTTATGGGAGACACTGAGACTGAAATACTGAAAATTCTTGGGGACTGGCACATGCTGATCTGAATCAGTTGATGNCGTTTTAGGGAAAGCATCATATGGTGACTCCTGCATTTTCATTCCTTTGTCAGTCTGGTCATGGAATAACATTAGAACTCTTGTTCTTGTTGCTGAAGTATCACTTTCTTGGGCATTTATAAATGGAATGCTTAGGACTGGGTCAGCCCCCCGACAAATGACAGATGTTCTCTATTNGACAAGCTATGCTAGCTAAGGCACCCTCACTTTGATTGAGGGGGATGTGATGGGACCTCTAATTTTGGTGAGATTTTCTGCTGTGCAGGAAAAAGCTTTATGAATTAGGTGCTGACTAATCTGTTCTATTTCTGAGGCATGTGAGGAATTCTGTCCTGTCTTCTAACATGCATGCACAATGTATTTTGGACTATTCACATACTCTGCTTGGATGCCTAGTGCATTCTTGTATGATTTCCAGACAAACTATACTCTGGAATTTGAAAGAGATATATTCTTTAGCAATATAGCAAGAAATATACCTGAAATGGGGAACAAACAAACTTAAAGCCACGTCTGTTCCTGTCTGAGAGAGAATAGATAGTAATTCCCTGCTTGAGGATGTTCTTTCAATCTATGCCCCATGGTAAGAGTTACAGTAGTTCTATGGCACTGGTAGGGAGAGGAACTAGAGAGGTTTGCCACCCCAGTTTATTAAAGGCTTGGAACAAAGCTAGAACTGTGTGTTTTCAAATCACACATGTTAGCTTGGCAAGTGCTTCTTAAGTGATGAACCAGTGTGCTTCCAGGACACTGAGATTTCTGTGATTGTTCATGTCTCTCACACCTTGGGTGCTTCTTAGGAAAACCAGCGTATCTTCTCAACATCTTTAAAAGTAAAAGGAAGTAATTTTAGGAGAAATCAGGTAAGTATCCCAGACAGAAAATGGTAGAAATTTACTGAAGCTGAGCCAGCAGCTGTGGCATTGCTGCTTTGTCTCAGACTGTTAACATTGTTCTTTATCCACCTTGTTGTCCCCTCTTTTGCTAGTTCTCTTCCCTCTCCATGGGATGCAGGCAGGAGAAACAGTCGTTCCTTTTAAAGCAGCTTAGCAAAGAGAAAGAAAAAGTGTTGAACTTTGATTTACATGTTGCTGTTGCTTGACTTCTCTCCTCTGGAGCACTGTTTGAATTCTTCCATGAAGAATATTCTCTCCACCATGTCTGACAGTCTGAACCTTGTAACGCTCTACCTGCTGAGTACAGCCCTCCAGGTGTACAGAAGATAGCAGGGTAGGTGCTCACCTGCCAGAACTAAGAATCTAAAATGAGAAGAGTCATAAATAAGAGATTATCAGAGCAGTGTCTCTCAGCAGTCCATTTTTTTTTGTTTGGTTTAGTACAGCAAAACCCAGAACTTTCATGCATCCACCTATCCCATCACTCCAAAGTGGACTGAATTGAATAGGCCTTGGAAAAGAGGAAAAGTTGCAGTTTCCTGACCAGCTGTATCTTGCTGGATTTGGGAGACACAACAGTCGTAAAGATTCAGCACCCTTCTTGTTTACTCTTCCATCTTCTTCCCACCTTCTAAATATACAGAGACAAGTTTGCCAGGTTGAGCTAATGTGCAGGCTTAAAGGTTCTCTTTGTGACTGTGACACTGTCAGCAAAGCACGGGGTATTTTGTCTGAGTATTTGTTAAGTCTTGTTTTGAATATGTCCTTTTGTTGAACGACACATTGTGAGTGAGCAAAAGGTCTTGAGCTGCATTTGCATCCTGCAAGTTAATTAATTTGCAGGCGTTTTAAAAGAAGGAAACCTGAAAGCACACTCATCTGACTTCATGAGTTGTTCCTTTATCTAGGAACTATGCATTTCCAAATCTAACATTAAATATTTGGAATGTGAATATTGTAATGTTTTCTTTTTAAATGTTTTAATTTTTCACATCTTAAGATGGTAGAAGAAAAGTGAAGCCATGTTAGCATTCTCATAATATAATTGAGACAATTTTCCCAATGAAAATGGAGGTTTCAAAGTCTCCTCTTAAACCTCCCCCAGAAATAAGTGCCATGGGACTTTGCTCTGCAGTCAGATGTAGACTTAGCCTGATTGGTCATCTCATCCATAAATTATCATTATTCTGTTGGCTCTTTCTTTCTGTGCAGTCTAAATTGAATGCAGACACACCTGTTTTGCAGTTCATAAAGGTGATGCTGCCATAAAACAAGCAATTCACTACTTGCCACTTGTGTTATGTCATTCTACCTGGATTCATTATAAAAACCCCACCCTATTTCAGATTTTTCCATATGAATTTAGATACTTTAGGCCTGAACTTCCAAAAAATACTATCTAAAATGATTAAATAGGTATATACTTTGTCCTAAGGAAGCACTGAAATTTCTTTAAATTGTCTAAACATCTTCATGTGAGATAACATTTTCAAAAAGTACTGTAAATAATGGATTTTGTTTCCAGCATTCATATAAGTAAGCAAGAGTTGCTAGCAATGCTGCTCTTTGAGCTTCTGCTGCAAAGCAAATATAAGTTGCTACAATGTTATTTAATGGGGAAAAGGAATTTTATTTTGTAAATAATTCTAAATAATGTTGGGTTTTGTAAATAGGATTTTTTTTCCCCTCCCACTCTTTCCATGTGATCTGTTCAGGCTGAGCAAAATAGGGGGCTTTTCTTAAAAAAAAACAACAATGAAGCAAATGGAAAAAACAATGACAAAACCCAGTGATTAAGAAATCTTGAAGGAATATGTAAAAGGGTTTCTGAAATGAACTTTTGACTTGGGCACCATGTATTTTTCCAGATTGCTCTCCTGGAGACATTAGACAATTGTTACAATTTATACTAGCAAATCTACAGAGAAACTGGGAATTGGCCCCATCCCTCTTTCATGCAGAAGCAAAAAACTGTTTCCTCTGGGACAGTCATTTTGTCTTGAGAAAACTCCTAGAGCAAGGACAGACAAATTCAGCCAGTATGTAGAATCAAGGAAAAACTCTGAGCCCTCAGTACTGAGACTAGTGTTGAGATTGAAGCAGGAGGCAACATAATTCAAATGTACAGCTCCTGTAAGCATGAAGAAAATACTGCCCCAGTAGCACAGAGGTGTTAGGAAACCATTTCTGAAAACCTCCTCTGGGGTTTCTTTAAGGCAAAGGTTTCTTTGCCTTACTTTGCCACAAAGTTCCTGTAGGTATGTTATCATCTATGTCTTGTGTAATTTAATTTCCTCATGCTTCTGAATAGTTTTGAGCTCCCTGAATAATTACTATACAAGTTTTCACTAGTATTATTATGAATTGCCAAGTAGTTCAGGCAGAGGAATGGTTGAACTGTCTGAGTACAAAATTACTGTTGTTAAATGTGATTGCACACAATTTTTTTGTGTACCTCTGCAGTGTGAAGTGTATATTAACTCCACTGAACAATATTATATCATAAACAGGTTGAGGGAGAACATTCTGTTAACTTGAACACTGAATAGTGAAGACTAAATCAACACCTTTTAGTGCAGTATGATGGAATCTGGTTAAAAGGTACCTTTCAGAACTGCAGGCCTGGCTGTTCAGCATATCTGAATACAAGGTGCTCTGACTATAAACTCTGAAATCTTCTTCTTTCCTAGATATTAATGTTAGAAGGGAAAAATAAAATAGCAGTATCAGCAGCATTTAACCAGACCTTTCCAAATTTCACTGAAAGAAAAAAACCTGTCACAGCGAGTTGGTTTATGGGCCTGTTCCTGCTGCAGACCTCAGGTTGAACTCTGAGTTGGGTCACAAATGAAAGAGGAATTTTATGCTTGTCACCATCTGTGCAGCATCACAACATTACCACACAGTCTAGCATCATTCAGAACGCCACGAAATCAAAGTTACACACACATCCTTGCCTCAGTAGGGAGATGTAGTGATAGTGCTGCTTGGGAATGCTTAAGCACCACTACTGTATGATGGTTCATTTTGTTACTGTTTCACTTACTAAAAGCACATTCTCATCTCTCTTGCATCTGAGGAAATGAGATCACAATCTGGCCCCATAACAGTGAAATTACTCATTTGCTACCTAATGTGTTATTCCATTAAGCACCAATATACCAACCAGTCACAGATGTAATTCCCTGCTTCTTGTTTTAATCCTGCTACTTTCAAATGTATTTCTGATATTGGAGAATTTTTCTGCATGGAAATATAATTGCATCTTTAAGTTGGGACCTTGAAACATTTGCATGTGGCAATAGTGATTTCAATATCTATAGATAGGCTGCATTAAGCTAACTTTGCTACTGAAAAATGACAGGGCTTACAATTATGCTGTCACTAGATCTGCAGAAGCAGAGCAGGGAAGCAGCATTTGTAAGACTGCTTTGTGCCAGATGGCACACCATGTCAGAAAAATCTATCTGAGCCCTTGTGTTCTTGCATTATAACCAGCAGATTGTCAGCTGGAGGAAAGTACAGAAAGCATGTAATTTAACTGACCTTGTCTCTGTAGGAATTGATTCAGAATCAGAGGATGAAACTACTGAAGTTTTGATTTGGTGAGGCCATTTCCTTTTTCTTTTCTCTTTCATATGAAATCTATCAGGGATTGATAAGGACTGCTGCAAAACTTCTGAAATGTGAATGATTTGTGAACTCGAAAGACGTGCCATGTTAATGAAACAACACTCTCTGGTTCTGCTGCTCAGTCCTATGAACACAGACACCTAGAAAGAAGTTGCTTTGGATTGCGGATTACAAAATACAGCTCTATTAATTTTCATTGTTACATGCTATATTTTCAGATTGTATCTTGAAGTCAAACTTCAGACTCGTTATCAGGCTGCAAAATCAGATCTGCAAACTTCCCTGGATAAACCAGTTCAGTCTGAAGATGGAAAGCACAGTGTGACCAGTAAGCACCAACTTTGATGTTCTGGTTTTGGTGTTTTTTTTCTATGTTCTGTTTTTTTAACTTTCAGCCAGTTACAAAACACTCACAGGGGAACTATTTGTGAACCCTCAGGATTGGGCATGTAAAGAGGAAAAGAAGCAGCTCCCTCCCTTTCCACCTGCTTTGCTTGCCTGGGTTCATGCTCTTTATCACTTTATCTTGTAAGGGGGAAAGTTGCCCATTACCATCATGGCTGCACCCTGGGAGAGAGTTCTGTGATTCAGCTGAACTCAAGAGATTTAAAAAATACTTCAGAATCAACAAACCAATGTTTTCTAACTATGTAACTAGCAACATATTATGGTCTTTTAGGGAAGCCAGTTAAAAAAGCTGCAGGGTTATCTGTCAAACCAGTCACTAATGTTTGTTCCTGTGACCTACTAATTTTTCAAGCCAAACTAGTGAAAATCAAAATTGAAATAGATGAAAATGAAACAGAAAATGTTGCCTTAATTGTATTCCCTTAATTCTTCCAGTGCTTTCATTTTAAAAAATACGCTTTCCAGGAAATATGAGGCACCTTTTTATTTTTTATCTCACTGTTTATGACTAGAATAACACTGTAAACACTTTTAAGCTGCTTTGGAGCCTAGTAAATGTTCAAGGCTAATGCAATTTATGAAATCAAACTGGAGGTATTTACAGTGCAAGCAAGAAAAAGTCTTAATTAGGATAGAAACTTCAAAATATATATTACTGGTAAGGCTGTCTTTACTGTAGTCCAAATGTTTCACTTTGACAAGCAATTCTCCTTTCATTTGTACTTTAGTAAACAATTAAACAATAAGTGAATAATGGCTTTTTACAATATATTTGTTTGTCTTTGATCTCCATACCTTTTCCAGTTAAAATTTAGATCACACAGTGAATTGATAAGTAGAAAAGAGATAAACCTTTGCACACTCTTACCCTTCAGGCAAAGCCAGACTGAAGGCTCTTCATTTCAACTAGCTTTGGATTAAGTTTATACTTCTAGTTGTATTATTTAAACTGTAGCAAGTAAAATGATTTTCATGGCAGTTCTGATCGTGGTGCTTGCATGCCAAACCTATATTTGAACACAAGTGCTTCCTGCTGTAGTACTGAGGTGATTAATAGATGATCCCAAAGCTCTGGCTATCAGTCTGCTTTGCCTTTTTTTTACTATTGTCTCATTTATGTTTCCCAACTCCTGTTTAAAAAAGTCATTAACTTTTCTGTATGTCATATTCATAATAGTCTAGTTCCCATTTACTGTAAGTGAATTAAAATGAGTTTTTGTTTCATTTTTCATTCTATCTGTGACTATTTTTTTGTCTGTAGATCTGTATTGTGATTAGTGAATGTAAGCTTACTCATTTCTCTTGTTCTTCCCACCATGATAGCTCTCTAATTTGAGCCATATGGTAGTTTTTCCACTTTTAGACTGCTTCTATTTCTGTAAGAGTACATCTCAATACTCTTGCTTATTTTGAATATGCTACCGTGTCCGTGTTATCCGAGAATAAACTATGCCCATGTAAATCTATTAAGGTACATTTAAAAGGTATTTCTAGTTATACAAACCAACAGAGAGGATTGCTTCTGTAGACAAACCTATGTCAAAAGACATCAAAGAACTGTGGGCCACCATAACAACATTTACAGAGATAAAAGATCATTTCTAACATCACTGTATTTCAAGCTTGGGTGAAATCTTGCGTTGGGGTTCTACAAATAGTTTCAAGATGTTTTTCCTCAACGTTCCAGCTCTAGCAATGGTTATGGCTTTGCTCCCTATCTTTTAAAGATATCAATTAAATAACGAAAAGGGGAAAAGTATCGAACTGATATCTTTAAAGTGCCTGTTAACCTCCTGTGACAAGAGAATTTTAAATATCTGTGCATTAACAGATGAATCAGTGGACTTTACCACGTAGTTAAACCCATTTCTCTCTTAATGAATTTTCTGGTATTTTTTTTCTCAGTTGTTTTACTAGTGGGTTGGGGTTTTTTGCCTTTTAATTCTCTGCTCCCTATGAATTAATTTTTATCTTACTTGGTCTGCAGCCACCTTACTAAGCACTGCTTAATACTTTTTTTCTTGGTTTTGCTTACATATCTTTCTATATTTAAGATTAATTTGCTGTGGCTGTGATCTATGTAGGTCACAGTTATGTGGACTTTACCAACTTTCCTGAGAGTCTGGGGCATGGTTAACAACGATACTCCTTATTCTAGTCCTCTTTATTAGGAGGTCTGCAAACATGTAGACCTTGTTACAGTGTCCATCTGCAAAGCAGAGTAAGCACTGTATTTTTCTCATTATGAATAAATGTTGGCTGAAGGAAAAGCTTTCAAGTTTTACTTTTTTTTTCAGAACTGGCTTTTAAGTCATGCCAACTAGACAGTAATTTCTTAATTAATTCTCAGTGCTATGGATAAGTCCATGCTGCAGCAGGTACAACTTGCAACGTCAGTGGCTGTGCATGAGGTCATGCTGGAGCACCTCAAAGTTTATTTCTCAATAAAGCTTCAGTAGAGTGTGAAGCAGGTGACCATATATATCAAAGCCACTTTCTGCTGGTGGTATATCTAATGGTTGGAATTTTCATGAGCCTCATAGTTTCCTAGACCGGAAAGGACTCATCATCCAGTCTGGTGTCTTCCATATGGCATACAATGAATTTGCAGACAGTTACCCCTTTATTAAGCTAAATCTATTGCCTCATCAACCTACAGTTTATTCTGTAATTCAGAACTGGAAAAGTCAAGGAATCACAGATTAATTTAAAGGCAAAGGATGTCTGAAGATCACCTAGTCCATTTCCCTGATAAAAGCCTGTCCAGCTTGGGTTGTCTTCAGCTAATTTCCAAGGCCTCAGTCCTCCTCTCTAGGCTCGTTATCAACTTGCTGTAAGAACTTGGAAGAGCAGTGGTGTGGCTCTGAGGTACATTACAGGTGAAGAGGAACAAACTGTTAAGGAATCCTCAATGGAGGAGAGGAGAGGAGAGGAATATTTAGTCCTTAGCCTAATCTTGACTGCAACAGTTTTCTCATTAGAAGTAAATTTCAGATCTTTATTTAGCAAAAATTCTTAAAATGGTGCAGTGCCTTGATTCTAATTAGTCATTCAGTCCCTTGATTATAATTATTTACAAAGAAGTTTGCGATGTATTACAGAACCTCTCCTGAAAGACACAGTTATATTGGTAGCCCTGTTAAAACCATCTGAAGACAAAAAGGTACTTTGTTCAAGTCTTGTGTTTTTGTTTCTTTTGATTAACTTCTTGAGGTTTAAAATATTCCTGTAGGTTTTTATTTAGGAAATGAAGAAAAAAAAAACAGCAAAACCAAAGCAAACCAAACCTGCTAGGCCAAGATCACAGACTTTTCAATGGGGCAGATTCCAAAGGAAGAAGGTCTTTGGGTTGTTGTGGACTAAGACTTGAACTTACTTACCAATTCCTACCTCAGTTCTATCTTTTCCACATCAAACCTTAATTTTAAAACATGTTTATTGCCACACAGTTTGTTCTGGTTTTATTCTTCATATTTTACTCTCCTTATTTATGATGTTAATTAATTTCAAGTTGAATTTATTTCAGGGTTGAATTTGTAGCTGTTATTGCTGGTTAGATACTGACAGGCTTCTGTGCTTGCTTATGGGGCTTGGTTGCCTTACTGTATATGAGAGTTTGGTGCTTGCTAATGGCTGCTCTCTGCTTTCTCTGCTTACTGTACTGTTATCATCTTACTCTCCTGTGCCTGGGAACATTCTGATAGCAGCACTGGAGATGAGCCTGGGCTGGCAGCTGGCCAGGGCATCACTGCTGTTTCTCTGATGCTGTACTGGATAGGCTGGAAATCCAGTGTGAACTCAAGTCAAAGGGACTGTGACCTGTGGATGAGTCCATGTGAGAGCAGGACACCCTAAAGTGTCTGCATCCATGAGTAAGTCCCTGCCAGAGCAGGTACATCTCCAAGTGGCTGTGGCTGTGGTTATGTCTGTGCTGCAGCAGGTATACCTCTGAAGGATTGTGGCCCAAGGATAAGTCCATGCTGGAGAAGGTACACCCTGAATCCTCTGTGCTATGGATAAGTCCATGCTGCAGCAGGTACAACTTGAAGCATCGGTGGCTGTGCCTGAGGTCATGCTGGAGCACCTCAAAGTGTGTGGCCATGGAGAAGCCCACAGAAGACCAGGTACCCAGTCCTGGAGGGACTGCAGCCATGAGTAAGGCCATATCCATACCATCAGGTATATCTCTGAAGGCACTGGGACCCACGGGAAGGCCATGCTGGAATGGGTGCACCTCAAAGCCACTGTGGCTGTAGCTAAGTGTATGCTGCTGCAGGTACAGCCCTGAGGAGACAGCAGCCCATAGATAAGGCTCCCCTTGGAGCAGGTACACCCCTGGGGGACTGCAATCTGTGGATAAATCCATGCCAAAGCAGGAGCAAGGGGAGGAGTTCATCACAGTGTTAAACCCATGGTCTGGTCGAAAGGAATGAGAGGTGGACAACGTGCTGGTTTTGACATTTCAGTTTCTTTCTAGTAGCTAGTTAGAAGACTGTGTTTTGGAGTTGTGCTGAAAACAGTGTTGATAATGCAGAGATGTTTTTGTTACTGCCGAGCAGCGCTTACAAAGAGTCAAAGCTTTTTCTGCTTCTTACACCACCCCCCACAAGTAGGCTGGGGGTGCACAAGAAGTTGTGAGGGGACGTAGCTGGGACAGTTGACCCCTACTGACCAAAGGATATCCCATACCATATGACATCGTGCTCAGCGTATAAAGCTGGGGGAAGGAGAAGGAAAGGGGGGCACATTCAGAATTCAGACATTTCTCTTCCCAAGTAACTACGTGTGATGGGGCTCTGCTTTACTGGAGATGCCCAAACACCTCCCTCACAATGGGAAGCAGTGAATGAATTCCTTATTTTTGCTGTGCTTGTGCACACAGCTTTTGTTTTGCCTATTAAACTGTCTTTTTCTCAACCTACGAGTTTTCTCACTTGCTCCTCAGATTCTCACCCCCATTCCACTCAGGGAGGAGTTTGTGAGCAGCTGTGTGGTGCTGAGTTGCCAGCTGGGTTTAAACCACCAACCCCTCAGCTCTTCTCTGAACCTTTTCCAGCCCTAGTTTGCATTTTTTGATACAGCAGAAACAAGCCCAGCACACTGAACTGTAACATTGGATTTAAATTCTTTTGGCCCTCTTGTATGCCAAATAATATTCTACTTCTGTAAGTAATACTAGAGATCTCAATTTGACTTTTAATCTTTCTGTGGTCTATTTTCCTCACCTTTGAAGCAGGGTTAATGTAAAATACTTCTCTCACAAGATTGTTAATTAGATTAATGGCATTTTACTGACATAAGGAACACACTTTGTACTTCCTCTGCCTGCTGGAGCAAGGGACACGCTGTTGAGGAGAGTAGAATGGCATAGTTTAGATCTAAAGACATCTCTGAAAATGTAAAATAGAGCATAGAACAGGAGGATAACTGACTAGATTTTAATTCTCAGACTATGGACATTAAGAAAAAAATAGACAAGGAAAAAAAGGACTACAGCAACAGAAGCTTCAATTATATATTCTCCTGGAAAGGTTGGCAAGGGAGGAAAATGTCTTTATAACTATTGACTGTACTTACTCTGAAAATTGCTAAGTATTGATAATGAAGACATTTTCTGGAACTGGAAATTATATACTGGAAACTATTTTCATCTTTTGTATTTGACAAAACAATAAGGAAGACTTTGTTGTGTTACCCTTTGTGAAGTAATTTTTCACGGCTCAAAATCACATTAAAGCTAAGGTTTTAGCCAATTTTCAACAACTCCAAGACTGAATCAGAAAACCTAAATAAACCTAACTCATAGATTGGCTTAATTTGACATTAGACGCGTAGCTTTCAAAATGCTGTTGTCTTCTTTCAGGTTAAATACATTAAAATTGAAAGAAGAGGCATTATCATCTTTAACATATATATAGGCAAAAGCAATGTGCAGTAAGCAGCTGCTGTTGTGGATCACAGTTACCATAGCAATGCATTCCCACAGTCACTTAGATATCCATTTATAATAATAGCAGCTCGAGTAAAGAAGAATGCAGAAGTTGCCAATTGCATTCATGTGGTTTGCTGTATGACAGATTTTCCCTGTTTACAGTAGGAATTTCATTAACAGATGGACAGTCACCACTAAAGGAACATGCTGAAGGCAATCAGAGCTGGTTTTCAGCTCCTTTCTTCCAATCTGAGTAATTACTTGTAAATAATCCTCTGAAATCAGTAACATCGGAACGCAGGACTCACTGAAAGTCCAAGCCAATATCCAATCAATTGTCTTCTGTTAAATTTGGTGCAGTCTTATCAGGTTGATACTTACATAAAATAATACAAAAAGAAGAAGTTTCAGGGGCTCACAGTTTCCATGTTATGAAAATGCTTGTTACTAAAAGATAAAACTTGCAGACTTGTCATTGAGTGGTAAATAGCAAGAGAGGGAAAAAGAACCAAACAACCTTACACCTTCCCAGCAGACAATCCTGAAAATCCACATTAAGCAATGATAACTTAAATAAACAGGTGTATCAGATGCTGAATAACATTTTTACTCTTAGAACTAATTGAACAAAATCAAGCTACACAGAAAAGTAGAAAAATTCTGCACTGAAAGAAAAGATCTTAGGTGTTTATAGTAAAACTTTTGTGTAAAGTTTGAAGACAAAAACGAATCACTGTTTTCATTCAGATACTTCAAAATTTCCAGGAAACAAGATAAATAAACTTCACAGAATGACATAAGCCCTGTCACCTTATTGTTACACCAACATAAAGAACATACTGCATGAAATCAGAACAAAGCCAGATGTTCATTTAAAGGATACAAATAATGATCATCCTTAACCTATAGCTGAAGATGTGAGGGAAAGGAAAGGAGAACTTAAAAATACTTTTGCAGCTTTTGATATTGAAGTTCAGTGCTATCATCAGCAAATGTGCATATCATGATGACAAAGCACATTCGCTAGGATGTGGATTCAGCAAAATAACTTGTAATATTATTCAGCTGTTCAAAGCATGTAATACTTTAATACATTAATAGCAATTAAAAGGAAGAAGAAACTCTGGAAAACTGACACATTATTCAAGGCAAAAATTCTGCAGAGCCAGTACGTCTGTTGTGGTGCAGTATGTACAGTATGTTATGTCCATGAAACTCAACCCAATCACAGATTTTATGATTATTTATAAAAAAGTAACCTTGTCAGGTTTTTTTTGTTGTTTTTTACTTGCTTTCCATGCAGGAATTACTATAGTACCTTGACAAATAAACAACAATTTTACTGTTGGTTAAAGGAGAACACTCCCTCCCATTTATATATTAACTTAAATCACCTTTTAGGTGGTGTTGGTTGTTTTATTTTCCCCAGAAGCACTATACTAATTTCATTTTGCTGTACAGCATGTGTACTATTTACATGGTAAAATAGATTTTGAATGGGCAGCCTGTAGAACACAGAACAGAGGATATGCCACATGTCCTCGACAACTGCAGCGGCTCCCCTCTTGGTCTAAGGTGACTGGGAGAGATGATGGGCTGGATAGTTTACACAGCCCAGACTTATATCCCCATTTCTTCAGCTGTATTCTCTTTTTCTAACAAAAGATCAAATCTGAAAGATGTTTGAGGATATGGAACGTTTCTCCCAATCTCTGGCTATCCCTCAAAATACTCAGAAATCTCAAGTGTGCTCACTACAGCCCTTCCTGTGACACTGACTGCTGAGCTCTCTGAGGCACGCGGACAGAAACAGGTTAACTCTGGATTATAAAGGTGCAGAACACAGCACTGTGCTTCATGGCACATCTTTCAGACTTGCCTGGCTAAAGTCACAACAAAAAGTTGTTGTTTTGTATTTTGAAAGTGGCAAGATGGTTCTGTGATTGAATGTGGGAATGAGTCTCTAGACAATTTCAAACCAAACCAAACAAGAAACCACACACACGCACAAACCCCAAACAAAACACACACAGACCAACCAACCAAACCCCAACAAAAAGAACGATACTGCAGGCTCTGGTTTTGCAATATCTGCAAAGATTTTGAGACAGCTGTCATTTTGGACAGCTGCTCATTCTCTAGTTGGAAATAGACTGAAGAAGTGCCCTAGTGCACCAGAGTCTGTAATCAGACTTTCATGTAGAGTTATCCTTTCATTCTAAACTGTTTAGATT
This sequence comes from Chloroceryle aenea, assembly GCA_013399075.1. NCBI lineage: Eukaryota > Metazoa > Chordata > Aves > Coraciiformes > Cerylidae > Chloroceryle > Chloroceryle aenea. The sequence continues at coordinate 347,099 of VWZY01002279.1, forward strand.
CTGGGTAGTTGTTTGCTTTCTCATTATGGAGAGAAAAGGCATGGATCTATTCAAGTTTTCTTTCAAATCAATATACTAGGTAATTTAATGTTGTGTAAGATATCTCTGTAGCCATACAGCCTCTGATTTTCATGTAGCCTCTTATGCAGCTGAAAACAGCGGTATTATGTCCACTTAGATTAAGGTCTGTGCATAACTCCAACACAACCTTGTTCTGGGAGATGTAAAAAAATCTATATAGGGAGCCAGCAATCATAGGTAACTGCTAGAAGGGCACCTCACAGCAAACTGAGACCCTCTTGCTGAGCTACTGCAAAGAAGCCACCTGCACCTGAACTGACCTGCTGTACATCCCAGAGCTTCAGGCACTTTGATTGTCTGGATTTTCATCCCAGCCACTGGAACCTTTGATGAATTGCATTGTTGTATATAATTAGGTCTTCATAGGAAAACGAGTGTAATTGATTTTGAAGCTTTGTCAGAAGGCAACTCTAGAAAACCAGGAAATGCACATTTTAATAGTGCGTTATCGAGTTTATTTTGCATCCCTTTTGATTCACAAAGACAAGATACATTGGTCATTTTTGCAGAACTAACCATTTTTCTACTCGTTGTTCTCCTTCCTTTGCCTTTACTCACTAACTCTGCCTCAACTTTTTTTTTATTTTCCACTTTTCAGTCTTCCAAATAGAATCAGTTGCATCTGCCTTTCAGTTTTATTTCTTGAAGCAAAATTTATAATTCTGTGAAACCAAATGACAGCCACAGTGCATAAAAAGGCAGCACACACCTTCCTTTATCCCTCAGAAAAAAACCCCAAACAAATTCTCCAGTGAATACCAGTAAAACCAGAAATAATAGCAGCAGTTCTGTAAGCTGAACAAGTTTTCTGGTCTGTTTAGAAAGAGATTTGTTTATGGATTTGCAATGCAAATGTGTTAAGAACATTGTATTGTTCTTGGAAAAACTTGTTAGTTTAACTATTAAAAGATATTTGTACTTTAAAACTATGTTTTCATCTATTAAAGATTAAAATAATTTGTTAATATTCAGCAAAAAAATCAGTTGATCTTTCAAGATGTGTTATTATTTTAAATGGGGCATCAATGTGTCCCCAACTAAAGACTTAAGAATTAATTACATCTATTAATTTATCATGTATATATATTTTGTAATAAAACCAGTGGTTTGTACACTAGAAATTGCTGATCTGACCCTACAAACAGCACTTAACAAGGGACATTGAATGAGATATGATCATGTCTGATATACACCAAGAAGCTTCCCTGTACACATTCACACATCGCAGTGACAACATCTCAGTAGGGTGGATTCTTTAAGCTGTTTTTACATGTATTAAATGTCAACACACAGTACGTAAGAGGCAAAGACATGCTAATGTAAAAAGGCAAAGGTATTTCCAACATTCTGGATACTAAGTGCTTAATTTATATATGATGGAAGTGAAGTAACTGGAAATCGGCCAGTCTGCTCCCCGAAGATCATAGCCGCACCGCACTTCTGAGACTGAACAGGCCCTAGGAAGGTTGCAATGGACTGGGGAAGAGTACAGCCTTGCTTTAAGAAAAGTGTTGAAAGAATTACTTTTTTTTTTTTATTATTCCTCTTCTTAATCTGTTAGAGAATGGTTCTTAAAGCTGTGGCCGGCACCCTCCACACGAAAGCTTGAGGCAGCCGCTGCGTTCAGCTGGG
>VWZY01002279.1:350170-453837 GCA_013399075.1 Chloroceryle aenea
GGCCACGCAGAGGCCGGTGGGCCCCTTGATGGAAGCCCCGTCCCGGCCGAGCGCCCTCCGTCACCTGTCCCTTCCTTCGCCGTAGCCGGAGCCTCCTTTGCCGTCGCGCCCGACTCGCGCAACCGTGTCTCTGGGTGGGGGAGAGCACGAAGAGCAGGGCTTATGGGGAAGCTGGCCTTAAAAACAGCGGCGAAACGCAGGGGTCCTTCTCTAGGTCTCTGCACTAACAGTGACTCCTAGGTAAAGATGCCAGCTGGAGGGGCTGCGGAGAGGGTCTCCGCTTCCCACTCTGGGCAGGAGGCGGTTTTTTTGTCTCAGTCTCATAGTTTTTGTTTTTCCTCTCCCGAAGACTTTATGCTTTTTCCTGATTTGTCTTCCTCCTCGGTGCCACAGTGCCTCAGGCTTTCACTCGTTCTTCATTCTCGTTGCCTCTCATCTAGGTAGGGAGCTTGCTTTCCTGTTCGGGAGAGAGCGGTGAGAGCAAGCAGTTATTCTGCAGGAAGCAAGGCGGGGTGGCATGTTTCAGTGCAGCTCTGGTGGATTTATGCCTTTCTTACAGTCAGGCATTACACTTTAATCCTGTGGCATCTCCCGTAATACATATATTCCTAGGCAGCTATAGCAATTGGTGATTAGTCTCTTAGGGTCTAGTTTAACAGCTAATGGCTGGAGACTTTAATGCTATGGTGCGTTCCTTGGCAAAAAGTGACTTATGCTATGTCACGTTCTTATGTGAACTAAACGTAATTTTTGGTTTTCTCTTGGCAAAAATTAGAAATATGTAATTTTTTTTTGCCTGAAAATGGAGCGACAAATAAATGATCAGTGTTTTCTTTTCAGCAGTTACATATTTCATAGCCTCTAAGCAGGAGGAGGGGGTTATGTGTGTAGACATGAAATTTGTGCTTTAAGATGTTGTGTAAATTTTGGGGTGAAAAATTCGTGGGCCACTGTTTTACTTTGTGGAACCACTCTATTGCATATCTGTTTAGATTGGGAGCTTTGCGTTTTGGCTCAGCACTATCAAAGGAACTCCAAGTATGGCTTTAGTGTGTAAGCTTGGACCTGGAATTGTTTGGTCTAACTACTGAACTGTCCTTGCCTTTATCTGATGTATGATAAAAAGAATATTGGCAACTCTGTTTGAAAGCATCACGCATGATTACTGTTACAAACATCTGCTGTCTCTCTAGTGTGAGGCCAAGAAATGCTCAAAAAGCAGTGCTACAGGCTTTACCCTCCAGCAAATTAACTTACTGATTAATTTCTAGAGACTGCATTTAGAAACTCTGCTTAATTAAAAAAATAAGATTTTATTTAGTATGTCTTCAGCCATTTGGTCTCTTCAAAACCCTTAGGTTTTGAAAATCTTTGCACGTGAACTTAGCACTTAGCTCATCATTTATCGTAGTGAAGGTGCTGCTGGGAGCAGAAGAGGTTAAATTGGTGGGAAGCAAGGCAGCCTTTACCAATCCAGAGTGTGGTAAAATTGTCTGTCACCTTTTATCAGATCAAAAGTGTTTGCAGAGTCTTGTAAGTTTTGATGAAGAGGCATATCCTGGAACATATTTCTAGGAAACTTGAGGCCAGTTTTCTGTGTTGAAATGCTCTTAGTATCTCCTCCAGAAGAGTATTCATCAACTTTGGTAATGGGTACTGGAATTTTAGATGCTTTCCCTCAGTTGGCAGTGAAATATATTAAATATAAGGATCTGGCTGAACTCTTCTCATTTGTATAACATGTCACATACATCTGTTCTCAGCCTCTACCTGAGAAACATGTAAGGAATGGATAATTCTGTGTTAGGCAGCTATTGCAACAGCAAGATGCGAGGCACTCTGAGAGGTGGAGTTTTGTTGCAGAAGTGGTAACTGACTACTGAGAAGTTTGCTTGTATTTATAGATAAGATAGGTAAACCACTTTGTGGTATAGTGTCTATGTTTAGTTCTTATCTGGGGAGAAGTTGTTCTGTCTACGAGCTCTCACCAGCAGAGAAGGGGAATGGGGAAGAGGAGAGGAGACCTGCAGGTTGAAATGAGAATGGATTTAGTGGATCAGCCAAACTAGTGTCGAAGCCAGTATAAATTATACAAAGTTATTATACTCAGCCCAGTGCATGTACAATGGTCACAATAAAGGGGAAAGCAGCCCGCATGAGCAGAATGGTAAGCAAGGTCCTCCAGGGATGGGGAGAAGCAGGAAGAGAGGTAAGAGCAGGATCAGGAGCCCCCACTGAAAACTTCCCCCTTTACACTGACCATGATGTTTATGGTCTGAATACACTTGTGAGCCAGGTTGGGGCAGCTGCCCTGACTGACTCCAAATGGCCAGTGGCCTGCAGACCATGGCTAGCCTAGGATTCTGTCCCAGGGAGACCAGGGCATGCAGTTCTGCAGTATTGATGGGGTCAGATATTGGTATGGGAATGAGACTTACAAGCTTGTCCTAAAAATCAGCTGCAGAAAAGAAGAAAACCTGCATAAACCAGAAAAGAAAGGAAACCTGCATAATGTCATGTGAAGAATCAGATGATAATTTAAAATAAATAAATCATCTATGCACTTAATTGATGATGTCTGTCACCAGAAGCCACATGGAAAAAGTATTGCTAATTTTTGCCTTGAGCTTTTCATGAAACACTGTGAGGCTTTAAAACACTGCCAGGAATAACAGTTCTGATGTGGAAATGGAGATAACCTCTAACTCTTGGTGTTCAGTGCTTTAAAGTTCCGTGTTGTTTAATAACATAAAGCAACCTATAAAAAGATATGTTATTGAATATTATTATTTATAGGAGCAGCCAGATGTAGATAGGCGCTGAAATGAAAGCTTTGTCTTTGATTTATAAGAGCAGATTCACTGTAATCGTCTACTAGAGCTAGTAATTTGGGGATTATCAGAGATTGGGATTTCAGCTTGAAGCCTATTTGGAGGGTGGATTATTCCTGAAGTGTTGCTTACAAACTGAATGTTGTCACCACTGATTCACAGCCCTTGCTGGAGGAAGTTTTCAGGTAGTGCTTTAACCCATAGCATGGTACACTTTTCATTGCAAGTCTCTGCACAGTTTTGTATAGATTACCTATTACAACCCTAAATAATTTGTATTTTTATAGCTTTCCCCGTTAATCTTCTTTATCCACTCTAGTTAAACAGTTGCATAGGTGTACTCAATGAAGAATTCAGCCCCTTTTGCCATTTTACTTCATGAAGCAAATGGAGAGAGAGCTGCATTATTATTCAGTACAGTTTATGTATTTTCTGGTTGTTAAAATACTATTTTTTCCTTTGGTACAATCTTGCCAGACTAGTCAGTAGCTAAATCCTCTCATATTTATCTGAATTCACATTCAAATGAAACAACCCTGTGAGTGCTGAGAAAAGAATTACTTGACTTGAAGTGTAAATGTTTAAGATTTAACTTCTAAAAAGGTTTAGGTTTTTCCTTATTCTTTCTTACAGTCCTCTTCTGCAACAAAGGCAAACAGTTATTAGTGAAATAAGTCCTAATTTGTAATCAGAATTTGCTACATCTAAACCAGTATTTTATATTCACTTGAACAGCTTATTTGGACAAAAGCAACAACAAAACTTGCTGTTATTCCCTTCAGCTCATTTGATGGCAAACAGTATTTTAAACAGGAATCAGCTGGAGCATAGGATCCGTGCATGCATCTGACTGATAAACGAGCATGCTGACTGTATGCACTGAACACTTGCAGAGAGAGCTTGGTCAGAGTTGTCTTGTGAAGAAATAGCAAAATAGATCAGATTACAAACTGAGTACAGTGTGAATATTCACTTAGTTCAGAATTCATTGAACCACCGTGGATATAAGTAGATTTATCCTCACCCTATGACTTTTTATAAACCACTAACCTTCTACTTTGTCTTTTAAAAATAGATGTAGTGGAGGAACTGTTTTCACTTTTTTTTTCCCTAAACATGCATGTGCTCAAATAGTGGATGTTATCCAGCTTTATGATGTAACTGGATTACTTTTTTATTTTCACTGTCAAATACAAACAAACTTAGTGTTACAGAACCAAAAATGTTAGCTGCTTGTTAATTTCCATAGAGGTGAAGACTGTTGCTCAGTCTTTGACGCTTAGAAAAATTGTTCTTTTTCTTCCCCTGCTCCCCTCTTCCCTCCCCCCTGAGTTCCTTTCAAGGTTTTTTGTTTGTTCTGTTTTTTTTCCTCATACCAGGGCAGTTCACAGAAAGATTTGGGGGAACAGTTAAGGTTTCTCTACACATACACTTTATTTTCCATAGAGCTGCAATGGTCACTACCACCTTCTAGATTTCCTATTTAGAGCTGCAGTGGCTGTTTCTTAGCAGTTTCTGAGCTGCTGTTACTGTGCCACCGTAGCTGCCTTGTTGTGAGCCACGGTATGCAACCACTTGTTGTCCAACACATGCAGGTCTGTGGCAAAGTTTTCAGTTTTGTACTTAAAACAAAAACAGCACCCCAAACCAACAACACCAAAAACCAGGGCAAAGTGGAGAATTCCTTGTTGTGGGAGTTGGAAAAACTACAGAGGTTTAGATGTCCCAGCTTAAGGACTTAATTTTTCTAACAACTTCTGATCATTGTCATTCCTTGTGGGGGAAAAAAACCCAACCAACAAAACCTAAACAACAGAAGAATCCAAACCCAAGAGCTGTATCTCTATTCCCAGTATAATTACTCTGCATAAACAGTCTGTTGTCACACGACCTAAAATTATTCTGATTTCTCCTCATGTCATCCTTGAGGTTTCTGTTTGGTTTTGTTAATGGAAGAACAATAATTGATATCTGGTAAACATATATTAAACCATGAACTATGTTCTCTTTGAAACAATTTCTTGTGCTGAATTCAGTCAAAGTAGTAATTTAGCGAAATGTTTTACACAGTTATTTTGCTGATACGTACATAAAACTCAGTAAGAAATAAATGGGCAGATCTTCTTGTCTGTGATTTCCCTTTTTATCATGCACACTGTTCTAGTCATAGGTTATTTCCTGTATTTCTATTTTAAATCCATTGGTAGAAAGCCATCCAGTTTTAATACTTTGTGCCTTTTAATATTTATTACTAAAGTTGTTGTTTCTGGTAACGTAATTCCTATGCTAAATACTAAGCAGTGGTTTCAAGGTAGTAATCTGCACTACCTGCTATGTCCTCTAGTAGACTTGGATTAGTTAACCCCTGACTTACACAGGTCCTGGCATTTTGAAATACAGAGTAATATTTAGTGTAGGATTTTAAAATGTGGAACATTTTCCTCTGACCTTTATGGAAATGTTAAAACCTCATTTGAGATTGTCTGTTACCAGTAATGTTATCTCCAGCTTGCTACGGATGTTTATAAATCATTCCTGCAACTCCCCCATACCCACACATTCCCCAGTTACTCCCATGCAGTTGGACTATTTGTTTGTTTGTTTGCAAGCTGCTTTTTTCCAGTAAACAAACTAGGCTTAAGGAATATTTCTGCAAGTGCTACTTAATGGGTAAACTGATTTTTTTCTTTTTTTTTTTCCTTAGATCTTAACTTGTCTTAAAATTCTTTGTTTTTTTTCTTTCTTTTTTTCTTCCCACAAATCAGTTAACTAACACCTGCAGAACAGCTAATTTGGGGAGCAAATGGTTTACACTTTAGGTGTTAAAATTAGGTGAAACTTCCTAAAGTGAAGACATGTAAGTAAAGCATAAAGAATATTTTAGAATAGTCTTGAAATTTTTGAAGTTATTGTGGGGTATTTATTTTAGGGATGGCTAGCTTAGTCTAGTGGCTGCTGATAAATTGCTATACAGACTTGAAACTAAATTGTAACCCTTGGTATTTATCAGTAACACAAAGTGTGTTATCTCACATTGCAAACCTTGAAATACCAGTATTATCCGTTTGCTTCTGGTACGTCTCATGCAGAGGGGGAGCTGTGTTTTACTTCCCTGAATTAAATAATTGGGGCTTTGTTTTATAGTCTTTAATTTTGCAAATTAACTTTCAGAAATGAGTAGGCTGTCTCTGCTGGGATTTCTTTACAGTGACATATTCCAGACTCCTAACTGATGGGAGAGCAATTGCTTTTGCCTGTTGTGAATTTAATAGGAATAAACTTTAATAAACTACAGACTAATTTGAACAGGTGACCACCAATACAATATTAAATTTTCCTTAAGGCTCTTGTGTTACCTCTGCTAACACTGAAATAGATCTTTTATTGATCAACTTAACCATTGAGCAACTTCTGAGTATTTAGTTACCTGCCTATTTTTGTCCTGTAGTGCCTTGGTTAAGCCTCAGGTTGGCGTGAAGTGTACCTAGTAACTGGTTGAAATGTAGTAAGAATGAGCAAAGGTCAAACATATGAAAGAAACATCGTTTCAGTGGGAGCACTTCTGTTTTAAATACTCAATGAAATCCATTCTGCACTCTGTGGGTAGGCTATATATACACTTCACTTCTGTGGGAGTTTCAGCTGAATGTCAGATGATTTGGTGGAGTTGAGAATGAAGTTGTTTTCATCACACTCAGCAGCATTCACAGATAGACTGGAGGACACATCTTCTGGAATGCAGATCAGTTCCTGACAAAAGAAGGCCCCTGTGTTTACACCTTGCTTTTTAACCTTCCTTGACCTCAAGAGTTGCACTGTAAAATCTGATCTCCAGGTTTTTGTGGTTCCAGAGCTTTACTTATTTGCCTTGGTGACTAATCCAAGTGCTACTTCTGGTTACAGTGCAGAATTAACAGTACTTGGTGAGAGAGAACTAATTTTCTTCCTTTTGAGTAAGAGTGTATTATTTAAATTTTACTTGCCATGCCAGTTTGTGCCTGGGCAAGCACAGTTTAGTAGGAGAGTTTTAGTGAAGGCATCACAATTTTGCCATGAAAGTCTTGAGGGTTAGAAGTCCCCACTCTGTTTTGTGTGTTTTCTAATTTCATCATATTTAAGGTGTAACTCTTTCTGTTTTTTCATCATCATTGTTATTATTATTTTGGCTTAGTTTGGGGTTTTTCTTTTTTTTTCCAGATGAAACTCACTTTATACAGAAATTGCTAGTGCCATGTGGCATCTTCAGGAGTAGTTCTGAAAATGAAAAACGTCTTTCAGTGGTGCAGTAGAACAGGATCTCAGATGCCAGTTGTTAAACTGGTTTGGCTTTTTTTTTTGGACTTGATTATTAAGATGAATTATATACTTGATTATGGTAAACTAATATTCTTTGAAGTGTTTAATTCAAAGAAGCTCTCTGTTCCTGTGGCCTACGATAGACTTTATCAGCTTCAAGCTGGCGAGTCTTCGCTGCACGATCTGATTCACACTTTGAACATTCCAAAGCAGTGGTGGATTTGTCTGTGTTCTCATGTTTCCCTAGATGGAATGGAGGAAGGAAGATGTAGGCAGTGATAATGTGTTTTATGCTTCAGTGAAATGATAAATTCACCCTATTATTCTCAATATTTATTCCAAGACTGCAGTGTATTTTTTTCATTTTTAGACAGTACTGTTCTCTCAGGAACAGAATGTCTTTTGTCCCTTGGACAGGGTTTGTATGGGTTTAGAGGGCTGTCTTATAGCTACGCTAATTAAGGCGACTAAAATATTTATTTTTGATGTATGTGTCACTGGGAACAGAGGTAGCAGGAGGTTTTTGGATTTTTTTTACTGTTTTCCAGCGTTATGTCTGAAAATTACAGAAATATCTCCATGAGTAGAGAGAGAAAGATAACTTTAATCAAGGAAAACTTACTAAGCTACCTGTTTGTGGTTTTTCATATGCATTACTGTATTTTAAAACACTTTTTAAAGCTTAATTGTCTGTGGTTTCCATGATATTTGTGTGTATACACAGAGAAAACGTGAGCTGGTGATCAGAATTGCATATTCTTTTGTCAGGTAGCTGTTCCTGCTTTTGAACAGGAGCTTAGTTTTTATTTTAATTGTCAAATTTTAAAGTCTTCAAATAGCATTTTCAAGTACAAAATTATCTCATTACATATTTATACCAATAATAATTTGAGACTTAAACTGAAAGTCATGTTATGCATTACTCCCCAGAAATCTGATATTTTTTGGCAGCTATCTCCTAAGCCTTTTGTTTCTTAATGCAGCTTGTTCATGGAACATGTGTTTAATGACTGTACAAATCTGTGCTCATGTCTTACTGGCTTTCAAAATTTTAATTCATGAGGGAGAAGAAAAAAACCCTTCATGTTAAGTTAGCAGAAATTTCATCTCAAAAGATGTTTTCAAAACAAAATGGTACAAAAAGTTACAAATCTCTGCCTGCAAGGGCAACAGATCTGCACTTCAATTAATATTCTTGTCAATTCACCGAGTGAATAGAAAACTGCTGAGTGAGGCATTTGTACATATTTTTATTCCCTTCTCCTGCTCGTGGCTTGGGTAATGAAGTGGAGATGTGGCTGTTACATGCCAGTTGGAAGGGAGCCAAACAGACGATGTTTGTACATGTGCAGATGTTGGCAGGATTCTCTGCACTCCTGTTGTCAAAAGATCTTTTTATTGCCACGGAGTTATAAATATCTAAGTGTTACATTATGGCATGCAGGTATTGGAGTAGTAACCTTCGGGATGTTCACTTGGTCATAAATCAAACTGCTCCTAGAATTTCTTGTGTGAAACGAAAATCGGCGTACACGATGTAGGCAGCATCTAGGTGTGTTTTGAAGAAGGCTACCCAGACTCTCTGATGGCCAACCATGTCAACAGTGTATTACGATTTTAATTTCACATGTGGTGTATACACATAGAGAGATTTGCTCTTTAGAAACTTTGAAGAGTCCTTGGAAAAATTCTTGACGACACAGTGAGCCAGAAGAGTCTGGGATGGATGGTCAGGTTCCAGTAGGATCCAGTTATCAAACAGTGTTAACACAAACAAAGGGGTATTTTTACTGTCTCAAAATCATGTTTAAAAACTAAAACTGTAAGTGAACAAATTGCAATGTTGTTAAGTGTTGCAAGCAAGGACTGCTGGAAGCTAGGAACAAGTTAACCTTGTACTCGGCCTTCATTTTAGATATGGGCTCAACTGGGGCATCCATAATAGTTTATTAAATGCTTTAATTATAGCAAGTGTTTTAATGACTGTTAAGTCATGGCCTTTTAACAAAAGCCACTTAAATGTGAAAGTGAGCATTTCTCATTTGTGCAAACCAGAAAGCTCTTCCTCTTGATGAGAGTAGCTCAGTAATATTAAACATTAAATATTAAGGCAGAATAGAAATCCTAAAATGATAGTCTTGTATGCTCTGATGCTACCTTCTCTTAGGAATTTTTATGGTTTATTTATAAAAGCAGAAAAGCTTAAGGCAAGTATTAACTTCACTAAATTTTTATTTTGATAAAGATTGCCCTTTTGCTGGAGGGTTTAGCACTTGTGGTTCTTCCCTGCCACGTGATCAGCAGTACCTTGACTCCTGCGTATTCGTCAGGGACATGAACAATCCTTACCTGGCATTATGGAAACAAAGGTGGGCTCAGAGTCACTTAGTGTGGAAGTTGAGCAGAATCTTCGATCCTGAATCCTCTTTCTCTTTCTGAAGGCCTTTAGAAGGATGGAAATGAGCATGCTGTAGGTAGGTGAACTGGTTTGATGTGCTGGAGCTTCTCCAAAGAGAGAGCTGTATGGAGTGGCAGAGGCACCTCCTCCAGTATCAGTGGCACTGAAATGGAGGTGAATGCTCACGAAGAAGGAGCATCTACACACTGTGGTATCCCTTAGTTGTTAACAATAGGGTACATTATGTTAAAGTCCTAACTTATACGCATTTGGGGCTTCTTAATGTGGTATGGAGGATACCTTTTCAAAGCTTTCTGCTCTTACTAAGTCTTGGGGCACAACTGAAATAGGAAAAAATAGGATGGTGGTTTGGTTTGGTGTGTTTTTGTTGTGGTGTTTTGGTTTTTTTAACTGCGTGTAGTATGTTACTACTATTCAGTCTTATGTTAACTTCTAAGAAAGCTGCTAGTGGAGATAAATGTTATTTTTCCTAAAGATGTTATAAACACACAGAGGTTGTATGTAGCAGTTAATCAACAGGGAGATGGTTAATGAGCATCGGATTCAAAATTTAGGATTTCTTTTCTTTTCAACCCTACTCTGTTCTGTAACCCTTTCTGGGGGAGATCTTCAAGTGAGAAGATCCTCAAAGGAACCCAGTCAACTGGGGAAAAAAGGAAAGGAGGGGGTGTTGGAGAGAAGGCGGCGTCACGTTTTAAAGCTAACTCAAACCACTACAGACCTAAAAGGAAAACCAGAGCTAATGCTATCAGGGATTTTTGCTTTTCAGCTGAGTCTTTTCTAACTGCACTTTCTCAAGTTAATGGCACACTTTGCAGTGTCTGCTTCTAGCAGTGATAATGCTTGATGTTTAGAGGTATTACCAAGCCCTGGTGTGCAGAAATATCTAATATATATGTTATACTTGCTCCTATACAAGCCAAGGTCACTGCTAAATCTTGTGTGCCCCACTGAGGGGCTGTAAGAAAGAGGTTGCTCCTGTGGGGATGAGTGGACTGGACCCGTGACCTTAAATGGACCTACAAGGTGTTCCACTCTGTATATGGCATAGTTGCTATAAAGCTGAGGGATGACGAGGGTCAAGCTCTCCAGGGGCTGGCATCTGAGGAGGACTCTGCCCACTCTTCTGCCTTCCATCCACTTCGTGTGTTTCCCAAATCCAGTTGCAGAATCCAGCTCCTAGTTTGCTGCTAAATCCCATCTGGGACTTCCCCAGTGCTTGCCCTGCAGTGTCAGTGGTGATGGGTGACCCAATTCATCAGCAGTGTTGGGTTCAATGTGGTTTTTGTATACATTTCAGTTTATTGTAACTATTTTATCAAAGCTTTTCAGTTTTATTTTCCAACCTGTAAGTCTGTCTACCTTATTCCCTTTTTTCCCCTTTGGGAAGGAAGAGGAGTTAACAGAGAACATCTGCCATTTGTTTAGTGGCTACCTCACCTCTAACCCTGCACAAAGTTATGAAAAGAATTATTTCTAATTAAAAATAGCAAATGCAAAATTATCTCAACATGAAGTGTACTTGCATTAGTACAACAGATGTGTATAAAACACAGAAAGATTGTTGGTGGAATTCTGCATGTGTATATGAATGTAGATATAGTATATGGGAAGCTAGATATGGGTTGTATATTATTTGAATTCCTTCAACTCACAGCAGAGCCTCCTGCTCACGTAAATGTATTTGTGTTGTTTTTTCTTTCCGTTCAAAACTTCAAAGTATACTGAAATGTACTGTGGATGGCTATTTATGGGTGTCTCTCCTAAATTGTGTTGAACAGCCCTTTTCAATCAAAGCTGTGTTGTATTAATGAAAATGTTAAAAAATCTTTTTGTGTACAGAGTTTTCCATCTGATGAGGGTTGGCCGTTTGCAAAGTACTTAGGAGCCTGTGGAAGAATGGTGGCTGTCAATTACGTTGGAGAAGAGCTGTGGAGTTACTTTAATGCACCATGGGAGAAACGAGTGGATCTGGCCTGGCAATTAATGGAAATAGCAGAGCAGCTGACAAATAATGACTTTGAATTTGCACTCTACCTCCTTGATGTCAGCTTTGACAACTTTGCAGTTGGACCAAGAGATGGGAAGGTTATCATTGTAGATGCAGAAAATGTTCTGGTAGCAGACAAAAAGTTAATCAGACAGAGTAAGTGTCTTCTTTCCCTCCCCCTGCCCCATGTCTCTTGCTCTTTCTCTGCAAGTGCAATATTTTAAGTATATGCAGTTGCTAAATACCCATTTTGTTGACTTCACTTTATTTGTAGTCTAGTTATAATTAGCTTTCTTCTGCAATTAGGCTACTAATTAACTTGACCAATTTGTCAATTTTATGTCAGTTTTACTTACAATTTTAAGTGCTGTATTTACCTGAACTTGATTTATCTACACTTTAAATCTCTGTAATCCTGCTTAAATGGAGAGATGGGGTTGGGAGGAGAGGGTTGGAGTGTTGAATGGGTTTGTAGAGCTGGGTGGACCAGTGCAGACAGATGGACTGACTGATTTCCCTTCCTTAGCTGAAAGTTCCTTTCACTTTTTCCAGATATCTGTAAGGATGGAAGTCTTGGCATTCTATTTTCTGTGAATGCCAAGACAGTTTTGCTGCCTGCTTTGTGTTAGTTCCATAGCTGAGCTCTGGTTCAGTTGGTGTTTAGGTTGGTGCTGTGTAATAATGGAACCAAAGGCTTGGGGAATTTTAGTGCTGCTTCCAAATGGGAATAATGAAAGTGTGTTCACCTTTCTGTCAGCTGTAAAAGCTCCAAGCAGTGGCAGCAGGAGAGAGGTTTGACAGAGGGTTTATATGCCTTCTGAGCTTGTAAAGAAAACTACCAACCTAGGACCTAGAGACAGTGAGTATGATGCCCTAGATTCTGCAGAAGTTCATGGCAATAGACCAAGTGATTCCAGTTTGCTTTGGCTGAATGGCTTTTGATTTTTATTTTATTTTAATTCTTTTTTTAAGCTTTGCAGATAGACTTCATATGCTGTTCTGCTGAATTAACTTTAAGACTGTATTTTATATCCACACACTTTTCTACAAGGAAGTATGATTTTGGGTATTTTTGGTGGTGTGGGGTTTTTTGTGGTTTAGGGGTTTTTTGATTTATTTGTGGGCTTGGTTGTTAGTGTTTTTTTTTGTTAATTTGCTACATCTTCTTAAGGAGCTTAGATTAAAATCATCTGAGCCTACCAAGAAATCCTTTAATATATTAGATACCCAGTATGTATGGGCCACACAAACTTTTTCCTTCCCCCACCTTTTTTCTTTTCTTCTTTTTCTTTTTTTCCACTCTCTTGAGATTTGAATACTGAAGACTTCAGCTTGAGCACGTCTGAGTTGCTCAGTCACAAAGATGGCCAAATAAACTCAGAAAAGGTTTTATACTTGGAATGGGAGCACACAGCATCTTGAAGAAGCTGAATGCTGCACGTGTCACACTTACTTCTGCTGTCTCTAGTTCCCAGACTAAATTGGACCTAACTAGGATTTTGCTGCATAATTTGTAATCTAACAGTCAAGGACACAAAACAAATGAGGACATAAAAGTTCTCAGTCTTTGTATAAACCTGACATTTAATGCTAATTTAATTAATCTTCTGTTTCATTAGGCAGTCTCTGTCTACAGTGATTACTGTTCCTGGTCAGGTATTTCAATAAGTACATTGTCCAGTGGCCCTGCACAGTAATACCTCTCGTGCTCTGTGGGGGATACCATATCTGAATCTGCTGGAGTCCTTTTTTCCCATTCTCCTTAGCTGCTGGCTTTTTTTTCCCATGTTTTTTGCTTTTGTTGTATGAATTTTATATCCTATTTTCATACTTCTAGCCTCCATCCTTCAGTACCCTTTTTTTTCTCGACTGCCTTGCAGTGCCCGGTGAACAGGCAGACCAGTAGTCAGCTCAGAGACTGTGTTCCTCTGTGCATTGCAGTGCTGAAAAAGATCTGCAGGAGCATGAGCCTCAGGGTAAAGACCTCTTCTCAAAGCCAGCAGTAGTCCAGAAATTTAAGATGAAGGTTTTCTAACAAAGTAGTAAGTGCTCCAGAGATCTCACCCTTAGCAACCTTTTAATTACTATTATTGTGTAAGGTACTTTCTGTAAATCAGATTTTGAGTGAAAGAAAGCTTTGGGAAAAGACCACTGTCAACATTTGAAGGTGTTGCTAATTTTTTTACATACATGAGGAAGAGTTTATACGTGTATATAAATGCCATTTGGTTTAGTGGTATTTTTTTATTTCCTTGCTTTGAAGATTAATGTAGTGCTTTTTTATACCCACTTCTTAGTTGTTAACATGTCTGAAGTAAGAGGTTGGAAAATACTGTTTCAGAAGGTTATAGCAGTAACTTTTCAGTGTTTTGGTTTGGTGGTTTTGGTCATTGGTGAACCATCAGCCAGTGTTAGTTCCAAGGGTAATTGGAGAAACCAAATGTATGTTGCTAAAATAAATCCCATTGCTTGTTTGTATTTCTCTCAACTTCATCTGTAGATCATTCTCTTTGTACTTGTTTGTGCTGCCTTTTTTTCCTTCCTCTGTGTGAATGTAGATTTTATGTGTTTAGTGTGCTGCTTTTTATCTGCTTCCTTCTCTTTGCTATTATCTATTTTACCCTCTTTCTTTCTTTCCCTTATATTTTTTTTTCATTGCCTAGACTGTCTCAGCAGAAGGGTGTCTCAAACTGTCAGGTGCACTTCAGGCTAGAATATTCAAGATTCCATCTAAACACATTTGGTTTATATAAGTATTTGTTATGTATTGAGCTTCTGATTGCATTCAGACACACACGTGCTCTTTCCTCTTCTCTCACTTGATTTTGTTTTTACTGTCTCCTTCTATTTCACAGATAAACCTGAAAACTGGGATGTATGGTACGAAAGCAAATTTGATGACTGTGATAAAGAAGCTTGTCTGTCCTTCTCAAAAGAGATTCTTTGTGCTCGTGTCACTGTGGACCACAATTATTATGCTATTTGTCAGAACCTTTTATTAAGACATGCCACGTGGTGTGGCACTTCTGGAGGACAAATTCATGACCCCCCAGCTGAAATTGCCAAAGATGGCCAACTGGAGGCCTTGCTGGATGAGTGTGCCAACCCAAAGCAGCGATATGGTAGATTCCAAGCTGCAAAAGAGCTGTGTGAATACCTTGCACAATCGACTAACAATGTGAGGTAGTAGTTCACTATGAAAATTCTTTACAACACTGGCTAAAACACCATTGCAAAGACACGTAGACAAAGAAGTTTTGAACTTGTGTGTTAAAAAGAGGAAATAATAATAATAAAAAAAAAGAAACTAGTCTATCAGTTTTCTAAATACCATAAAAATAGAATTTTATGGTGTTGTAATGTTCCTTTGCAAACAGACAAGGTACTTAATGAATAAAAACTTGAGCTACTATTGACTGTCCTCCCTAACTATTTAAAAGGGAGTAGGTCAAAAAAGACTGATAGCTTAATTGAGAGCTTGTGTGTCAAAGGGTACTTTACATAAAACTGCATTAGTGTCACAGTTCTGTGAAGCTGATGTTCTTACTTGGAAATTCAAGTTAGACTTACGGCCTGTTTTAAAGGCCTTTTTCCTGACATCATTGTCTCATTTTTGTGTTTGTTTAAACACCTTGAAGTGACACTTACATCCAGGTAAATCTAGCTGTCTGCATTGTTTCAAATTTAACAGGCTTTCACGTTGATGCTGTGCAGTACATTCCTACTGTGAGTGCAGGATTCCCACTTTTCCTGTCTAATCTTAGGCAGGTTTACACTGTATTTTACTATGCATAGACCCTGTGTAATTTTTTTTTTTAGATTGCCATAAACTGAAATGTCATTTGAACTAACACTCATTTGATGTCTTCTGTATTTCTGCCATTGGAAACACTACTTCATGTAATTCTTGTACAAAATTCTTGTACAAATCCAACATGCCAGTTATATACAAATGGCTGGTTAGCAGGAAATCATGGTATGAGCAAACTCTTTGTTTTTAACAGAGGTAATTTGAGAACTACAATAAAAGGATCTGTATTAATTGAAATTGGGGATAGAAGCTTGACTAAATAAAAATTCACTTGTCCACTGCAGTTAAGCATCAACCAAAGAAAATGGTTTTACTAGTTTCTAAACAAATACTAAAGAAAAAAATGCTGTACTGCAGTGAAGCTAATCCTTCTCAAAATTCAGATTTCAGTGGTCTTGGTTACTCTTTGAAAAACTTCTAAAACTATGTGCTTATGCTAGAAGAAAACCCTAATTTGAATAATAATGTCTATGAGGTTAGCAGTTTGGTTTACATCATTCCTAAGTCTGTTGAATTCAAATGTAATGGAGTTTAAAGAATATTCATATTTTGTCTTAGCAGCTAAATTATTAAATTGTATTCACTGTAGACTCCTTTTCATGAACTGTTTTGACTCTTCTCAGTGCAGTTAAAATTGACATGTTGAGGTTTGTGTAAATCTGGAGTTGTTCTCATAAATTACAGTTTTTATCAAAACCTCAGTTACTGCTCCAAGAACTCACTTGAAAGCTTGCTCCTACTTTACTCTTCTTTAACAGCTCTTACAATGCTCCATTTCCTGAGGTCTTACTCATAAAAAGATACTCTTAGGAAGGGTATGGATATTGCTTCCTGTAACAGTAATGAAGGAAACTAATAGTTCTTAAATGCATGTATAAAATGGTATTTTGTACAAGCTAAAAGAATCCTGAGCAAGGTGGTACGTGCTGCTCCCTTGAGGAGCACTGTTAGTATGCCTCGTACTGCATCGGAGGATGGGTGCAAACTGTTGCCTTGCCAAACTGCTGCAAGCACAGGCTGAGGGAAATGGCAAGCTGGCTGACTGGCCCTTCTTTCTCAAAGCTCAAAAAGTGGAGCCCTGTAAAGATGCAGAGGGCTTTGTGATTTTTCAGACGACTATGTTGAGGATATTTTAGAATTCTAAATTCTTACCTTGTCATCGCTGCCTTTGTAAATCGAATTTGCTCCCAAACTCTTGCCTCAAGGCAGCTTTTGTTTTTAATTTCTCCCCTCATTTGAAAATGGTTTTACACGTTTGCTCTGGTGCAAGCTGTCAGGGAAGTTTCATGGGTGTGTTTTTTTGTTTTGGTTCTTTTTTTGTTGTCATAAAATCCACAGACTAGGTGAAACTACCCTACCATGAAAGCCTTATCACTACAGTTGATTTTTTAAACATCCCCCCCATTTCCCAGTGAGCGAGTGGAGTATGATAGTTAAAGTTGTGAAAGAAGCCAACACTGCCAGCTCTGGTTACTACTCGAGGCAGGTCGGTGACTGTCAGAATGTCCTGTCAGATCTGGATTGGGGGTTTAGTTCCCTCAGAAATAAGTTACTAAAGCCGATTAAAAAAGAAATTTGGAATTCAAAAAAACCCAACCCTAAAACACTACAGGGAAAACATTGTGGAGAGCAATAAATCTTGATCTGTTTGCACCTATCAAATATTTATTGTACAATAAGGATTTATATTTTTAGTCATTGCCCATTACTATTGATGAGCACGGTGAACTATTTTTGAATGAAATGTTTGGGGTTTGTATGTGCATTCCAATTGTCCTTTTGTACTGTAAGTTACTGTTTGATTGGAATATTTTATCAAAACTGTCTCCCTGTGCCTTTATATTACAAGTTGTTTTCTGCAACTTCTAATTATATTAATAAAGAATACTTCAAGAACCTCATCTCAGATACTCATTTGCAGATNGCTGGCTGACTGGCCCTTCTTTCTCAAAGCTCAAAAAGTGGAGCCCTGTAAAGATGCAGAGGGCTTTGTGATTTTTCAGACGACTATGTTGAGGATATTTTAGAATTCTAAATTCTTACCTTGTCATCTCTGCCTTTGTAAATCGAATTTGCTCCCAAACTCTTGCCTCAAGGCAGCTTTTGTTTTTAATTTCTCCCCTCATTTGAAAATGGTTTTACACGTTTGCTCTGGTGCAAGCTGTCAGGGAAGTTTCATGGGTGTGTTGTTTTGTTTTGGTTCTTTTTGTTGTCATAAAATCCACAGACTAGGTGAAACTACCCTACCATGAAAGCCTTATCACTACAGTTGATTTTTTAAACATCCCCCCCATTTCCCAGTGAGCGAGTGGAGTATGATAGTTAAAGTTGNATAGTTAGAGTTGTGAAAGAAGCCAACACTGCCAGCTCTGGTTAATACTCGAGGCAGGTCGGTGACTGTCAGAATGTCCTGTCAGATCTGGATTGAGGGTTTAGTTCCCTCAGAAATAAGTTACTAAAGCCGATTAAAAAAGAAATTTGGAATTCAAAAAAACCCAACCCTAAAACACTACAGGGAAAACATTGTGGAGAGCAATAAATCTTGATCTGTTTGCACCTATCAAATATTTATTGTACAATAAGGATTTATATTTTTAGTCATTGCCCATTACTATTGATGAGCACGGTGAACTATTTTTGAATGAAATGTTTGGGGTTTGTATGTGCATTCCAATTGTCCTTTTGTACTGTAAGTTACTGTTTGATTGGAATATTTTATCAAAACTGTCTCCCTGTGCCTTTATATTACAAGTTGTTTTCTGCAACTTCTAATTATATTAATAAAGAATACTTCAAGAACCTCATCTCAGATACTCATTTGCAGATGATAAACCTTAAGATTAACTTGTTCTATTACACAGTTCGATGCATCAAATGACTTAGCCTTTGTCGTGTTGCAGAATGCATCATTGTCTAAAGTGACTTTTTTTTACCCCTTCTTATTTATAGCAGGCTCATCCAAAGTGTGAATGATCTGTTGGGAATCTTGTTTTGGTGATTGCCATCTGCAGGACTCATTTTCTTTACCAACTTGATCGAGCCGTATCTTTCTGTTCTATTAGCTGAAAAAAAAGGATTTACCCATTAAACAAGTTGGTATCTCCTCTCTTTATTCATTGAGGAACTTCTTGTATTTAGAGTCACTCTTTTTGTTAGTACCTCTGTGTCTTCAGTCTATTCTAGCAGCTGATGCACTATAAATGCATAATGGTTTTTGACATTTCTTCTTTACGCTGGGTTTTTGAGTGACCATTGCCACTTGAATCCAAGTCCTGCAGTCATGAAAGCATATATTCCTTTTAGACTTTCTGAGCCTGTGTAAATAATAGGAAGAATTTATCTCAAAACCACTTGGAATTGGTTTTTTTTTTCAGTTGCACTCCTGCTGCCTCAACTTCCATCTCCAGGAACTGACAACAGAGAGATTTAGAATTTCCAGCGTGCCTCAGATGGCAAGATCACGATGATCTTTAGAAGAAACTAGTCTGCATAACTGCTGTAGCTTTTTTTAACAGTTTCCAGAGTATAGTATAATCTGGTCCCAGTTAGCTTGAATTTTAAGTCATGGTCTATCTGGAACTTCCCTACCAGGTACTTTCTCATTGGGAGATACTGTTTTATGAGACCCTTCAACAATGTTAAACTCTACACGCTGCTCTGATTTACCATAAAGACCAGGTTAAAATCAATTTTCTTTCCATTCATTAGAGTGAGAGCTTGGCTGCCTTTAAAAGGCACTAAAATGTTTTGCCTCTCCACACCGAGTCTCTTGGTTTTGTTGAAACCAGCATCATGCATTCATGGTTTCCTTTTTTTCACTTATGACATGTCTGAATTCAGTGCTAGCTTCTAGGTCTTCTAGTTACCTGGGTTGTCTGAAGCCTGAAATTTGGAGACTGGGGTAGACTGTGAAAGCTCTGTAAAATACAGGTGAGTATCAGAGAAAGGTTGGGTAGGGAGGTGTATTTCTCAATTTGAAGATGGGGTGTAAAGCCTGCTCAAACTGCTTTCCAAGTTCCTTTGGTTTCTTTCTATCTCACAGTCTTCCCAAGCCTTTAATAATCCAGTTTATTTGATAGTCTTCATCTTACCAGCTCACCCTATTTCTACTTCGAAATGTCTCTCAGTTGTTTTCTTTTCTGTTTCCTTTCTTTCAGATCAGGTTCTGAGATGTACAACTAGTTTAAATAAAGCTTGCTATCTTTCTCATTTCACTTCAGGGTGTTTTAAAGAAACTTTTCCAATGCTGATTTGTCACTTTTTAAATGTGACTCTTCAGAGGTGACAAGTGACAGTTTGCCTGGGATACTTCTAAGCATCAAATTCTTTTTGTATTTCATAATGAGTTAGTTGAACACAATTCATCCAGGCAAAAGTCTTTGGTACAAGTCTGACTTGTGCTGTGCACTACACGAATCAGCTTTTGCTAGATGCAGAAAGGCCCTGGGGCTGCCTGGTGTCTTTACAGAGTATTTGGTGTTAGGGCAAGGAAGAATCTGTTGTTGCCACGCTGGAAGTAAGAGAATTTTACCTGCTGCTGGCGATTCAGAAGCTAGGCCAATTTCAGGAGCATCAGTGAGGAACATTTGCCATGAATACTGACTTGCATGTTTAGGTCAGAGCAAGAAAAGTTCTGATTTTAAAAGGAAAAAAAATCTAAGGCTGTTCTTTATATCTGGTGGGTTAATTCCAGTCTTCTGAGAACAGAAATGTGAAAGCAAAATGTTTCAAAGCAAAATAGACTGCTTACTATACACTTGCAGTCAGCTGGAAAGAAGGGCATTTTGTGTTATGGGGGCAGGGTTTCAAATCTCTTGTCGGCTCTGATACTCATCTTGCTACTCTGAAAATGATGCTTTTGTGTATGCTTATCATTTACTACACATTCTAGCTCTGGAGGTTGTTAATGGAGGCTTAGAGCATCCGTTTAATTTGCTTTTGGTATATCCTGTGGATTCCCAATTCGATGCCCTGCATCTTTTTAAAGGAAAGAGGTTTTCCAAATGTAGTGCTTTTTCATTTTCTGCCTTTTTTTTTCCTCCAAAAATAGCTCCTCAAAAGGTGAGCAGCTGATTTCATTGTTGCCAGCTACTAATACAGTTTAATTTTGGCTTCAAAGTTCTTGCCTTCTTTGGTTGTTCAGGCCAGAGATAGGAATGGTTTGGGTTTTCTGTAAAATCTAGCACTTAAATCTGCAGTTCTGTCACTGGAACTTAATAGATATTTTGTTTGTTTTCCCTACAAGAAAACTTTGCTTTCTTATTTCTGGCAGTTTCATATATTAAAATCTTTTATTACCATTGCAAATGGACTTGCAGCTTCACTCTGGGAAGAAAGCCCTACCTCCATCTGTGGAGAGCAAGAGGAAATTACCAGAATTCTGAGGAAACAAAAAATAAGGGGAATATTTTGAACTTGCTGACTTCAGTGCCTTGCAGTAAAAAATTAGTATACTAACAATGGGCATAATTATTCCCCTGGAATATCAGGAGCAGTTCCAGCTGTATATGTAGATAGAATCATTTTAGAAACTTGCTGTTGAGATGGTTGAGCTTAACATGCTAATGCGTGCTTTTTAAGGGTAGATTTGGAGCTCTGGCAGAAAGTAGATGGAGTTGTCAGCAACTGTTTGGGTTTTGTCTGGTTGGCTTTTTGTTTGTTTGTGTGTTTTTTCTGTTTGTGTTTTTGGTTTGGTGTTTTTTTTAAGTTGGGCAACTCTCAGTTTATTTTAGAGGAAGATGAAACTTGACCATGGATGGAAAATCATGTTTATTTCTTAGACTAATGCCTTACATTCTTTGACTTATATGGTGCTCGTTGTGCTTGTTTTGATGGTGGTGATGTTTTGTTTAAAAACCTCCTAGCTTACAAAGGAGGACGACTTGACAGGGAAGATAAACAGTTCAGTGCTCTCCCTTCAGCTGTTTGCCTTCCAGTCCTCCTCAGCTGTACACACTGTAGCAGCTCTCCCCAGTTGTTTTTGCTGGTACTGTCAGCTAGTGCATGACACTGTTTTTCAAATCATTTTTTTGTAGTTCCTTGCAATACTGCAGTATTTCTCCAAAGGCTCCCGGCCCTTCACCAGCTTTGTTGCCCTTCCTTTGACATGCTCTTAGTGCCTCAGTGTCCTTCTTGTAGTGAGGGGCCCAAAACTGAACACAGTGCTTGAGATGCTGCCTCACCAGTGCCACGTACAGGGGTAGAATCGTTCCCTGGTCCCACTGGCTGCAGCATTCCGGATGCGGGCCTGGATCCCATTGGCTGTCCTGGCCACCTGGACACACTCCTGGCTCATGTTCAGATGCCTGGCTATCAGCACCCCCAGGTTCCTCTCTGCTGAGCAGCTTTTCAGCCACTCCTCCCCAAGCCTGTAGCACTGCCAGTGGTTGTAACCAAAATGCAGAACCCATCATTTGGCCGTGGTGAAATTCCTACCAGTGTCCTTGCCCCACTGATGCAGTCTGTCCAGACCCCTCTGCAGAGCCTCCCTCCCCTCCAGCAGATCAACACTTCCACAGCTTGGTGTCATCTACAAATGGTGTCATCTATTAAATGATGGCTCTTCTTTTTATGTCCTCTATTTTCAGCATAAAGTACAGTTGTAGTATAAATAGATGGGATTTGATTTCTACCAACATTGTATTTCTCCTTAGTAATTAACTGGCAGTTGAAGCAAGGTGTTGGGATCATCTCGTATCCCCTTCCTTTCAGGAAGGTGGGGATTGGGTAAGAAGAACCCGACTAATGGAAGTATGGTGGTGAAGCCATGACAAATTGTGCTCTACTACACAAGTGTGGATCAATACCTAGTTGTATAAGGTGTATACTTGCTATCTTTTACACCTGCCTCATAACCAAATAAATGCATTATCAGAAACCTTTTTTTGCTTCACCCAATTGAAACTTGTTTCCTCGACTGAAATTTTCACTATGTTTTTGAACTTGTCATGTATCTATTAGGGCTTGGAAGATGTTTGGCACACACACAGATTAGCACTTCTGGTTTAGTTTTCTCTTCAAGGAACCTGGTTCACGTGTATCAGCTCTGCTCTGCAACTAGACCACCTGGAAGGAGATGATTGAGCCATTCACTTCAAATCTGCTTTACTTTTCTGAAACAAAATACTCACATAAACCTAGACTCGATGGGTTCTTCATCTGACAGAACGAGGACCCTGCCGTGATAGATTTTTACAAATGTCATATTTAAATTTGATTTCTATATACATAGATACAGAAATGTTACTTCTATAAACATAAAAATGAAATTTGTATATATCTACACCCACGTGTATACATATGTATAGATATTTGTGTATATTTAGCATAAGCTGCTTTTGCAAAATTCTGACTGGACTCCCCAGTTCTCAATGAAAGCTGATTTTTAACTTAATGGAAGTATTTACTTATGAAGTCTGATAACTTAATTTCCCTGTTTGTGGTCTTTAAGTAACTTTATCAACAGATCTGATGCCTTTACCTAAAGGCTGCTCGAACACCAGTGTTCATCTGCAACCAGCTATTAGTTGGATGGTCTCTTCCAACCCCTCCCATCCCGTGATTCTGGGATCAGTTACCAGACTCCAACACAGCAGAAATCCAGAAATTAAAAATAGGGGTTTGAGGAGAGAAACAAACAAAAAAATGGTATCACTGTATGGAAGAAGCAAGCACCACTTGGGTAATTAAGCATTCATAAACAATGTTGGATTTACCCACTACACGTTTTTCCAGCTGAAGAAGAGGAAGGCTGTGACTGGGGTTTGTGTCTCAGCAGCCAAGGAGCATTGCAGGAGTTACAGATCAACAGCACTAGAATGTGCCCTTGGCTGCCACCCGTGCTCCTATGGACTTGCTCACTGGTCTGGATTTATTACTGTTTCTGTGAGATGCCACAGGCCCAGCCATACAAGAGTTGTATGGAAGCAGGGAGCTGTGCTGCTGGTTAATCTGCTGTTGCTGTACAGCAAAGTGCTTGGGGATGGTTCAGCTGTGACAGGTGGGTTTCTGTTAGTGATACATCTCACAGCACACACCACATAAGCTACCCTGTCTTGTCTGGCTTGTGTTGTGATCATGACAAGCAGACAAATTGAGCATCAGAGAAAGAAAAAAAAAGAAATCTACAACTGGTACAAATGTAAAACCTGAATCACAAAAGGAAAAAAACCTAGAGAAAGCATAAAGCAGGTCTTTTGTACATGGGGGATGAGATAATCTTTTAAAATAACTTTAAGAGGAACATGGCTTTCATCCTAGAGATTTTTACAGAATAAATAAATTGTTAAAACTTCTTTCTCTGTTTCTAATTAAGCTGAGGTTAGATGCAGAATAATGTTTAATGGATTGCAGGAACCAAACTGTAGCTCAGACACATTGATCCAGGTACAGTCGTGTGGAGCATAAATCAGATGAGGACCATTTGAAGGAGCTGCGTCTGTTTAGATTGANGTGTGATTCTGTACTGCTTGAGTAAGTGTATACAGTGGGGTGTAGTGTGCACACTGCAAGCAGCGTGCTGCCTTAGAATTTTACGAGTACCCAGGAAAGTCACAAGGTAAACCACAACAGTTGCATAGGACTCTCTTCTAACCATCCTACTATGGGATACTGCTTCATGAGACCCATATGACCTGTGTAATCTGGCACTGGGTGTAAAAGCACCCTTCAGATTCAGCAATCTCTAACCTGAACTGAAGAGGTGAGTTAAAACACAGGGAAAAGTGCTCAGGAATTGTGGAGCAAAGGTAGGTTTGGATTACTTGGCAGTTCCAAATGAAGTTAATAGTTTCAGGCTGGTACTGGGATGACTCATGAACCTCAGACGTGGTTTAAATTGATACTGACAGTGCTCCACTCATATAATATTAATAGTGGACTTTGGAATTGAGGAAGGTAACTTTCAAATTCAAGGTGTACTCTTTAAACTTGAAGACCACCCTTGACAAGATTGTAGTGGTTAAAGATTTATTCCAGCAAGAGCCAGACCCTGCTATTCTTTCATTTACATTTAATCTATTGAAAAGTCTACATTTTGAAAAATGCATCTCTAAGAAGGGAGTTCAGCTGGTGGATACATAACCTTTTATGGTCATTGTTGCCATTGGTTTTAAAGCTATTTTTGAAAGCTAGGTCAAATTGCTGTATTACTTATTTTTCTTTAGAGCCCATGTTGAAAGATAATTGAATTTAGATTACCAGATACTCTACTTCATAGCATTTCACAATAGTTTTAGACAGAGATTTAGGATTTCAAACATGGGTTTGGTCTCACTTGTACATTTTGTGATTTGCTTTACCTTTTCAATATTTTAGAAGTGAGCAAGATGGATTTAAACAGCTCTAAATTATGCTTTTGTTGAAAAAAAGTGAAGTGTTAAATGTGAACGTTTGGTTTCAGAGACAAAAAAAGAAAGTGTATCTCTTTCCCATTTCATATTCCTGAGAAGTATTGAAGGAATGTAAAGGGCACAGGATCTCATTTGTAATTTTTTCCTTTGTCTATCAACTGGTTTTAAAGAATACGTAAAAATCCTACCTAACAGTTGGAGGTGTGGGAGATCAGGCTGTAAAGGGGAACTGCAGATGACTGAGCAGCCTGTGAGCAGGACTGGCAGAATCCTGAGTGCCTGAATTCTAAGACCTTGTGTATTTGTTACAAGTTGTGTTACATATTTAAATTGTAAATATGATATTTGAGACAGGAGATTAAGATTTGAGCTATGAGATTAAGAGTGTTTTGATGTACCACCCATGAGTTGCTCACAGGATAGAAGCAGCACTTTGCCTTGCTAATGCTGTCCCTTTCAAAGGGCAAGGAAAGAACCTCAGAAATCATTTTGCATCTGCTTATGTTTGGTCCTCTCAGACATTTAAAATTTATATGTTCTGTTATCATTTCCCATCTTCCCTTTCAGAGGAGGTTAAACCTTCAAAGTACATGTACAATTAATTCAAGGTTATTGCTTAACCTCACATTGATTTTTGGAAAGGTAAAAAGGGAACTCATGTTCCTGTTTAGATACCAGATCAGTCACGGAGTGGACAGGAAGACTTGGGCTGCATAAAACCTGCAATTAAATCAATTCCCTACCAAAGGAAGGTCATCACACATCATCTTATTGCAGTAATTCAGACATATTCATAATTCATAGTCTTCCAGGTAGAGATATTTTTCCCACTATGTAAAAGTTATTAAAAATAAATCTTAAAATTTAATATTCTTTGGCCATTTCTAAGCTGTTGGACGAAATGTCAAGCCATGTGGGAAACTGTGCTCTGGGTTTAGGCAAGTGACAGGAAGATGTGTGGAAAAAATGGGACTTGACTGTCTGCTAAAGACATCTGGGAGATTTATGTATCTACAGAAGACCATTTGGTAATTTATATTTCACCATGTTATGGTGAGATTAAGAGTCTTTTGATGTAACATGAGAGTGTTACAATAAGGATCTTTAAAAAAAAAAGTCATTCCTACTCTACTTTTAAATTCTATTGGAAACATTTGTCAAGCCCTTTCTCCTTTTACAGCTTTCTGGTGGTTTCCCCAAAGGCAGTGTGGGGTGGGAGGAAGGTGCTGCACAGTCCAAATATGGTCCCTTACCAGATGTGTTCTGGCTCTATAAGAATATTGAGGCTAAGTTGGAAATGTATTAATAGTATGGTATCTGAGTGATAAATGGTTTCCAAGTGCATATGGTGATTTAAGAAGTAGTGCAGTAAGCTGAACATAGTTGTTTAAGAGAAAATGGGCTAATTGAAAATAAGCCATTAGCAGTGGGGTTGTAAATCAAAGTTCTCCAACTTCCCATGCAGTGTAGAGAGAGTGAACCACGTTTAAAAACCCCACACATGGTGTAAAGTCATCTAGAGAGAAGAGAACATATCCGTAGGGGCTTTTGTTCCCAGTGAGCAAAACATGTTAATTTGCATCTGGAATATATGGTATCAGTGCCCTGAATCACAGGAAGAGCAGGTATTGGGGGGTCAGCATCTGTTTTTGAGATTTATTTATGCTCAGTATTTAGCAAAAAGAAGAGAAATAGAAGACTGTGAACTAGGGTAAGGGTTGTTTCTTCCAAAGAAAAACAATGAGGGAGGATGTCTGCTGAAATAGCATCTCAGTCCAGGCAGCTGGGAGATTTCCATGGAAGGAAATCTGTTCAGCAGACCATAATTGCCCTGAGTTCCAGGTAGATGTTGATCTTTTGTTCTACCAGTTTCCTTTTGTAACTGTTTTTTGCTTTGCAATCAAGAGCCAGAATAAAGTTGACTGATATTTTTCCTTACTAGTGACAAAGGAGTCTAAGGCCAAGTGTTGGTGGATGCTGGTTGCTCTACAGGAGCACAGATGGGTACAGAAAAAGTAATTCTGGAAGAGGTGCTAAACCCAGAATTCTGAAAGCATTCTTATTGTGACCACATTATGGTTGGTTTTTTTTATTACTTTTTTTTTAATGGAAAATATATTTTTTTTAGCTAAGAGACACAGGATTTTTTTAAGGTATTAAGTGACTTAAACTTGTTTGCTATGGACATGTTGTACCATAAACTCCCAGAAGAAGTTGGTTTCCCCTTCTCTCCAGCCCACTGCAAGACAGGGACAGAAGTGTTACAATCTTATGATATCCCATTATCATCAACCATCTTAATGGTTGAATTCTGCTAATCTTCCCTCTTGAGAAGAACTAATTTGGGTCTCTCCTCTACAGGCACAAGTTGACAAGAAAGCTTGAGGAGTACAAATAAGTTTGAAGCCACAGCTCCTTTTTCAGAATTGCCTGGAACCAGCCCAAGGCTTAAAACCTGTGCTGTGTAAGCATTGCCTTTGTGGGAAAACAGACTAACCCGAACTCCTCCACAGGTCTCCTTCCTGAACCTACTACCAGAGAAAAACTTTTTCCCTGTAATTTATTTTTTTTCAACTCCCACCCCCCTCCCTTACACAAGTCTAAGTCTTTGCCAGGTCTGAAGCCAGGTGCAATAGTTTGCTCTTTTACAAATAAAACTCACTCTTGCAGAAAGTGCTGACAGTAGATACAATGGCTCAGTACTGCAGCTGGGCCATAGTTTAGATTTTGTTTGAGTTTTAGATGTCCTGTGGCATTTAGGGAACACAATGAGATCCTGTTATTGCGTTGGATGGATTGAAATGTATCATTTTGGTCTTGTGAAGTCATATAATGAAGCCACATAAAACACATAAAGTGTTTTATAAATGACATTGTTTCTATTCAAACAAAATGCAATAGTTTTGTCTTGTCTTGCTTTGATATCCCCAACCCCCCCCTAGATATGTAAATATTTTCTTGCTCTGAATAGGAAAGTTGTTTCTGGTAATGTGTTAGAATATATTTGCTTTCCCTAGGGTATAAATGAGTTCTTCCTTATCCTGTGTAAGGAGTATTGCAACTTGTCCTCTGCAAGAAGCACATTCTGTAAGAAGTTAATAACAGTAGGAAATTTAGCTAAGAAGCAAGTGCCAAATAATCCAACTGTACTTTTCACAGTTACGAGTAATCTGCACTTCTCTTTCCTAATGTGTGTACTAAAAAGGCTTATTTAGTGTGTGTGCTTCAAACTATAATATAGTGCTTCATTTCCCTCATCATTTCTGAAGCTGGGAGCTAAAATAATGTTTTTCTGGGCCTTAGCACATTGCTTGATCTTGCAAAGTCTATTTCATGGTCTGCTAGATCCTAATGGAGATTGTTGGTAATGAGAGAACATTTATTTATATGAAAGTAAATTTACTGCCAACTGCCTAAAACCTACAAGCAATTGAAGTGACAGGTTGGTTTACATTTTTAGTTTATTTTATAAGTACATAAGGAGATAGACAGAGGTTTCAATTTCAACCCCCTAAAAATTCCCTACCAAATCCTGCATGTTTGTATCTCATGGTATGGAGACCTCCTGGCTTTGTAAACTTCTAACTGAAGCTCTAGGTTAACGTTTCTGTTGGAGATACATTTATGTTTGGATCTTCTGCTTCCCGAGCCATTCAAATCATTTGGCAGTAAATGTTAGACCTGATTGGGCAAAATCCGATCTGATCTGCAGCTGTTAATGTGATCAACCTTAAAGCAAAACTGTGTGTGTGCGAGAAGATGAGGAACTTCTATAGCTGCTCTTGACAGCCTTGAGAGTGACCTTGGTTTAGCTGTGTTAACAGCATTTCTAACAGGCAGCCTGCAGTAGGCTTTTTGCCTAGAGCCCTGGTGTAAATTATTGCTGCAATGCAGATTATGGTTTAATTGTTCGAGGGAAAAATTACCATTCTAAATTCCCAGGTGGGATCTACAGTACTTCAGGGAAGGCCAAACTGAAAAGTCTAATAGGACAATAGAGATGCTGTACAAACCAGAGAGAATCGAAAGCTTATTCTTCCCCCCCGGGGTGGACATTGTGCAGTGTACACCACCTATGCTTTAATGTATGGGATGTGTCCCTTTAGTATGCACATGTCAAAGGGTGGTAATGTGGATGCTCCAGCTGAGATGTTTTGAGGATGTTTTGTTTAGAAGTTGCCAGTTTCTGAGTGGTTTTCTGAGTGNTCCCAGACATCTCTGTTGCCCTCCACTGGACTCTCTCCAGTAGTTCCCTGTCTTTCCTGAACTGGGGAACCCAGAACTGGACACAGCACTCCAGATGTAGCCTCACCAGGGTGGAATAGAAGGCAGAATCGAAGCCCTCCATGTTCACCTGTCCTGTAATTCTTACCCATAACCTCTCTCCAGGTGGTTCTTTCTCTCCTAGGCAGAGCTTGGTGNTGGAAACACGGAACAAGTGATAAGCAACTAGACATAAAAATGTTTATTAACCCATGTATGCATTTACAGTGTGTGTGGGGGAATACTGGGAAGGATCACAGAATTTGAGTTAGGAGGAACCTCTAGAGATATCTCGTCCAACCCNTGCTCTCTCACCTCAAGAGCCACTCCACCATCCCACTTTGCTGGTCTGCCTTTCCCAAACAGTCCGTAGCTGCCCATGACAGCATTCCAGTCACAGGAGCTATCCCACCATGTCTCAGTAACTGCAAGGAGATCGTGGCCCTGCGGCCGCACCCAAATCTCTTGTTCTTCTTGTGCACATTGGTTCAGAGGCGTTTCAGAGAGGTGGTCAAGCATGCAGATGACCCTGGAGGAGAGGGGGAGAATATACAACACTCATATGCAGCCCCAGGATGGGTTGGCTTCTGCTTCTTGCCTTTGGAGGTAGCTGAGGACTGTTTGTGGCAAGTTTGGTTGACCTGACTTACTCCCCAGGTGGATGCATTTACATGAGCATTTCCATTTTGGACCCCACCCCCAAATCCTTCAGTTTAAAGCTCGTTACACTAATTTGGCCAGCCTGATACCAAAGATTCTCTTCTTCTTCCAGACAGGTGTATCCCATCCCTCTCTAACAGGTTGTACTCCTTGAAGAGCGTTCCATTGCCATAAAAACCAAGACCCTCTCCCTGGTGCCAGCTCTGTAACTCAATGTGCACTACAGGGCTATTTCTGGCTACCCCATTTCCTCCAGCTAGTAAGACTGAGGAAAAGATAACTTGTGCACCAGCATTTTTTTACCTGTACCCCTAGGTCTTTATAGTCTTCCTTGATTCTGCTCAGCTTAAGGTTTGCTGTGCCATTGATGCCCACATGACAGAGTCCCAGGGGATAGCAGTCAGGGCTTTTGATCAGCTGTGGTACCCTTTCAGTAATGCCTCTGATCTGAGCTCCCAGGAGGGAGCAGACTTCTGGTGGCTCTGTCAGGGTGGCAGAGGGGTACCTCAGTGCCCTTTAACAGAGTCACCCACTGTGAGTACTCGTCAGTTCTTTTTGGGGTGTTTACTGCACGCTGCTTTTACACCTCCTTCCTGCATCCCTTGTTTGTGGAGGTCTGTGGCTGTTAAAACTTCACACCTGCTTGTGGTTGCAGTTGGGGAAGGTGGAGACTGAATGAGAGCTTTGTTTTTGGTCTGAGGTGCCTCATTCACCGTGGTGTCTTCAACAGGAACGTGCTTGTGAAACCCCCTGTCTATCTCCATCTCAACCATACTGATGCTGTGATCTACCCGTTGTTCACAAGGTTAGTAACTGGATTATACAGTGATTTTAAGTTCAGTTCTCTATCTATAGACCAGAGTGATAATGTAATGAGTTCAAATGTTTCATGAGTTCACGTCTGAAATGGTGAAGCCATGGCTTAACTTTGTAGGTCATATTAAATCTGTGCAATTAATTCTTCAGATGATGGCATGTTATGTGTGCAACTGCTACTTTTAAAGGCGTGGAGACTCTTAAAAATGTCTATTAGCTCTGGTTTATGTCTCTTAGCTCTGTTTTATTAAAACCTTCATATCCAGAGTGCTGGAGACACCGTTGATTAAGATTTTAAGGGTAGTGGCCTCAGGGAACACTGGAGGTAATTTTGTGAAACATTTCCAAATTGACTAAAATAAAAACTTCTTCATTATGTGTGAGACCACATCTGGAGTACTGTGTCCAGTTCTGGGCTCCCTGGTTCAAGAAGGACAGGGAACTACTGGAGAGGGTACAGCAAAGAGCTACGAAGAATTGTTAGGGGACTAGAACATCTCTAGAGGAAAGGCTGAGGGAGTTGGGTCTTTTTAGTCTGGAGAAGACTGAGGGGAGATGTTATCAGTGGTTGTAAATACCCAAAAGGAGGGTGTCAGGAGGATGTGACCAGTCTTTTTTCAGTGGTGGCTAGTGACAGCACAAGAGGTAATGGACACAAACTTGAACATAGGAAGTTTCATCTAAACAGAAGGAGGAACTTCTTTACTGTTAGGGTGACAGAGCCTGGAACAGGCTGCCCAGAGAGGTGGTGGAGTCTCCTTCTCTGGAGACCTTCAAAACCCACCTGGTGGACCTGTTCATGTGTGATGCTCTCTAGGTGAAACTGCTTTGGTGGGTGGGGTAGACTAGATGATTTCTAGAGGTCCCTTCCAGCCCCTGTCATTTTGTGATTCTCTCTGTGATTCTGAGATTTCTGAGATGAAACCCAGTCTAGCACTGTAACAGCCAAGGCTCTCATCCATACTTGTGGGGTTTTTTAAATAAATGACACTTCAGATTTTGAGTTTGATTTCAGTAGAGCCATCATCACCATGCTAGCCAGCTCCAAAGAGGAGCACAAATCTATCAACATCAGTAGAGACTGCACAGACACAATTTTGTATGCCTAAAGGTGAGTGCTTCCCCGAGGTTAGTTGTGAGACCCTCTCCACTCCAGTATTAGCAATGCCCTGGTGTGGATTTAGGGCACTACACTGACACTGTTAGTGAATTTCCAACTTCAGCTGGCTAAATTACTCTCTATTTTCTGTGGAAGGTTGCTATCTGTTATTGAATGATTCCTGTATTCAGCATCTGAAGTAACAGTGGCAAGCAAACTAACTCCTGCACAATCTATAAAACTACTCTTAATTTTCCTGGATGAGGTATTACAGAAATGTAAATTATTACTATTTTCTCAACATATATCTGGAGTTTTTGTATTTAAGCAAATGGCTTTAATAGAGTAGAAAATGAATAGGCCAGGTCATACTGAAATGTTAGATTAACAGTTCTAGAAACAAGTAGCATTGATTAAAATGTTAAGTATCTATTTTATATCTGAAATAGTTGCTTTTCAAAGTAATAGAAGTTCATATTTTAATTGAGAGATGAAGAACTTTATCTGAAAACAGTGTGTTCTAGGAACTGCAGTACTTTATGCTGAGCTTTCCTAAAATACTGCATAATTCAACATTCTTTTAAAAATTATGCTATTTAAAAAGTAGTTTAATCAGTTTAGGTTGATTTTTGAGCTCAAAAAAAACACATCGGTGCAAAAGGCAGATGGAATTATAGAGCTGTATTGGAAAAGAGCTCGTATGGTGAAATATTAATAAGAATGATTTTAATCTACTGTGCATTGCCAAGAACCATTAGCTGGAGAGAAAGCTGTCACAAAGATGTGATATAGTACAAGTGGTAGATGGAATTGAGAATGTTAAACAAAATTATATGCAAAACAGAACTGAAATGACAATTCTACAGTGGTATCTGTGTGTGAAACTCAAATTGAAGGTTATGGATGAAAGTCAAAACAACAGATGTAGGACTAGCATAATTATTGTGCTGTGCTATTATTGTAAACTCGTCGTTCAGCTGAGCCTTCCAGAGTACCACATATAATGAAGTTTAGATGCTCTTCCTTAATTTAAGGCAGCATGCTCATATAGGTCAATTCCTCTTGGCAATGCTGCCAAGCCTCACTGAATCTTAAGAGAGCATCAGGCGTTAGATGTTGGATGTGAGTGACCTCAGTGGGTCCAGATGGATTTAGAGGGTTTCTTGTGTAGAAGGAAGGTAGAACGATACCGTGTCTCATGCTTCATGGGGCTGTGAGCAGGTGAGGTGAGCACAACCCTCAGCTGAGTAGAGATATTTGAATGTGTGTGCATCTGAGGACAGCACCCGACTGAGATGAAGCTGAGCAAGGTGTCCTTCCTTTGCTACTCAGATTCAGCACTCTGCTGTAAAAAGCAAGCATACCTGTTTAGTATGGACTTTGAAGCATTTGATACATGGGGAATATTGGAGCCTTTAATGA
This sequence comes from Chloroceryle aenea, assembly GCA_013399075.1. NCBI lineage: Eukaryota > Metazoa > Chordata > Aves > Coraciiformes > Cerylidae > Chloroceryle > Chloroceryle aenea. The sequence goes on from VWZY01002279.1 coordinate 383,128, forward strand.
TACTTGTACTATTAAGCTTTGACACACACTGGGTTAAACTCTACACACAAAACTCTAAACTCAAGTTCCAAACACAAAAATATTGATGGGGGGTTAAAAAGATGTTTCAGAATGATTTGGAGAGAACTTTGCAAAAGTCACTGGTACATTTGGGTTTAAAAGCAAGTCCTCTTTTTGAGGACAAGGAAGAGTGGAGTTGTGAATAGTGTTTAAGTCAGATTCCAGTTTACATTTGAAAATTGTATAGCTACAGCTGTCTGGGAATTGGCTCACTTTGTGTGTCCATGTGTTTTCAAATGATAGATGAGAAACCACTTTGGACCATTTGTTTTCAGGCCACGGTGAAATACAGCTGCTTATGGCAGACAGTAATTTCTAGAGGCAATGTATTTTCCTTCAGTACGAATTGACTTATCCTATAAAGCTTAAAACTTCAAGAACTGGTCTTGTTCTGGTCATCCTTGTCACATTTTCTTTCCTGGTGTAATTTAGGTTTGTAGCCCAATAGTAGGGTTTCTATGGTGGTTCTGTTTCAAGAACTGTGAATGCCCTCCAAAATGTAAGTGGGACTCCCTTGTAAAAAATAAGAGGCTTTGTTACATTTATTCTGTTTGGAGGAAGTAGTAGTCCTGGAAAAAGTCTTCCTAAAGGAAGATCTTGGGAAACAAGATGCAGCGACCTCATGCTTGGCTACAGTAATGTAAAAGAACTCTACAGGGCAGAGAAAGTTCAGATATTTCTGCCCTCAGCTCTTCATGATTGCTAGAATGCCCTATGTTCATCAGAATTCACTAGAAGTGAGAGGCTGCCAGTTTTGATAGAAATAACCAGAAAGCTGGCGTGAAGGGTGAGAAGAGCGTAGCGGAGTTGCTGCAATGACTACTGAAATCAGAATGAAGGCTGAGTGACACTGATGCCTACATGGTAAACACCAGAGGGTCAAAATCTGGGTGCTACTACACCCTAGGAAATTGCAGTTATATTTAGGACAGAGAAAATAAAGAAGAAAAAAAAAAAAAAGCAAGCCTGAAACTTGCTTGTCAAGTTGCATTTCTCTTAGTTAGGTTTATTCTTTCACTGTTGTCTCTTCAGCTTTTCCTTTACTCTGTGTTTCCTGCCAAGCCTTGATGAGATAGGCAATATTGTTGTGTTGATGCATTAGGGTAGAATAAGAAATTCAGAAAAGTATTGTGTGGAAATGGTTGTCAGCACAACTTTTCTGATGTTCTTCTAGACTTTTAGTTAAAATATGAGGTACTGGAAGTTCCTTTCTAGCTCTTACCTCATAATTTATCAGCTTACTCTGTGGGCCACAGCAGCAGCATTCTATGGCTATTCCTTTTCTCATTCACTATAAATTCTCTTTCACACTTGGACTCTTTCATAAAAGAAAAATCAGCAGTGTTCTTCTTCCCACAAGGGATTGTCCTAGGTTGTCTTGCACGTGCCTGTCTTTGATGACATGTGTCAATCTTTTGGTTGTGGCAATCCCTCTTGTGTCAGCAAACTGGTTCTCAATAAAATGCCTGGGTAAAATTCTTAAAAATAAAAAAGCAGAATGCTGATGCAACAGCAGATGCAACATGGGGCTGCCGAAGGAATAAGTGGATTTGAAAACTGTTACTTCATGCCACCGCCTGCTCACGTGCCCAGCTTAGTTTTAGGAAGACCTCTATTCCCAGTGGCATTCAAGTGAAGATGTCAGTGCTTTACTGAGTCAAGAATTTCAGTGACCTGGTTTTTAAATTATACTAAATTATATAAGTTACTCACCCATGGCTTTGCAGCATAAGTCACCTTTTTGAGATGTTAACCTTCAAATATAAACAAAACTAAACTCCAGAGGGAAGAAAATCTACATTCCTTTTCCATGTTTTAGGTACAGGATTCTACTGCAGCTAGGACTTCTTCTTCCATTAAAAACCCCTGCACTCAGTTCAAGTATACGTGTGTGTATATATATTTCTTTCCTCTCTACTATGGTCTTGGTGATTTGGAGAACCTGGAATTCATTCTCTTCATCTCACTGGAAACCTTACATATATTACTTTCTTGTGGTGGAATGGCACAGGTCTGCAGGCCAGGAGACCTGCACACATTTTTTCTTGCCTCTTGGAGGTGAAAGAAATGTAATTCCACATCAGACTTTTTTTATCCAGAATGGAAGTGGATTTGAAATCAAAATGACATTCTTGGAAATTTCTTTCCTTGAAACAGGCTCTTGAGGCTTTCTTTGCTTGTCTGAGTAATGAACCAGGAGTTGTACCAGAGTAGTAAGCACAACCCTAAGAGTTTCACTGAAGAGGTTTAGGATTAATAACATGCTTAGAATTGAACTGGTGTGTACTTGATTTGCAGTGTTGTCAATCAAGGATCATCCCATCCTAGTACTTGCCTTTTATGCTAAAAAATGACTACCAAGCAGTGCTACTTCTTTGACTCTTTTTCGTTAGCCCAAATAACTACTTTAAAATCCTTATCAACATAATGAATCTCACATAATGCAGGCTTCTGTTAGGAAGCTGTAGTCATGTGTCTTTTCTCACTCAAGCTGACGATTCTGCAAGTATAGACAAGATGAATGTGCATCATTCTGTCTGGGATTCTGTCCATTCCTTATTTCTCACAGCTCCTTCACTTCTAGGATGGACATTAGCTTAATCAGAGCAGTCCTGCCATTCCTACTTAGTCATTCCTGGAGACCTAACCTTGGCTAGCAATTAATTATGCTCTGTATTTGTTAATGAATTCAGGTTCAGGACATCTTTATATTCCTCATTCATATCACACGCTGTACCTACAGCCTAGTCAAACAGTGTCTTTCGTAGGCTGATAGTCATGTCATGTTTGGAAAGATGGCTGAGTTCTTTGATGCTGGATCCTGTAAGGTTAGGATCCCTATCAGCTCCTGGACTAATGGCAAGTGATATCTGATAGAATACATTGATGCTTTCTGTGCTTTTTATTATCAAATATCTCCATACTGCATAAGGTAAATACGCTCCTTTTTCAGAAGCACAAACTGAAGAGCAGTGGTGTTCTTCATGACTGGTGTCATTTGGAATGGAGTCCGGGGACTGAAGTTAACACCTTTCTGGCTGTCTCAGGCCAGCAAGTCACACTTCAGTCCTTGTTCCCCCTTTGTTTGGTGGAGGAATTCACTGTGCTAACTGGTGCATTGGTGCAGAAGAATCAGCACTAAAGCTGTCCTCATTTTCTGCCCACCATCTACTCAGGGAGCAAGCAGTCTGGCAGGAAAAGCTTTCCTTCTAACTGAAAGCAGATTGAAGCCTTCATGGAAGAGTTAATGCATTTTTATTCTTCTGTGAGAATTTATCTCAGTTTTCAGCCTATGAATATAAGCATTAGTTGGGGAAAATGAAAGATTTTCTTATTGATAAGCCATGAAATAAAACAAAATTAAATCTTTGCTGGAAATTATCATATACATAGGTTTCTCTGTTTATAGAAAATGGAGGATTTGTTGCATTAAACATCTAGAAAATAAAACAATAATGGTAAAATAATACAATAAAATATTTTCCTAGGGAATAATGGTGTCAAGTTGTGCTTTATCAGAGTAATTTATTTATGTTTTATGTAGAAAATAAATCCTTTTAAAGGCTATTGTGAGGAATAATTAAATATGTGAAAAAAGTGCCACTATTAAAAGTATTCAACAGAGTTTTCTGTCAGCTGTGGCCAGATCCAGAACCTGTTGAAGTCAATGAAATGCTTTACACTGATTTAAGTTGGCTTCATATAATCATAGAATCATATAATTGGTCTGGGTGGGAGAGACTTCTAAGATCAAGTCCAACCAGCGCTGCCAGCTCACAGCTAAACCATGTCCCTAAGCATCATATCTTTTAAATACCTCCAGGGGTGGCAATTCCAACACTTGCCTGGGCAGCCTGTTCCAGGACTTTATAACCCTTTCTGTGAAGAAATTTTTCCTAATGCCCAATCTAAACCTCCTCTGGTGCAGCTTGAGGCTAACTCTTAGATTATCTCTGGAATATCTCTTAGATTATTAACTTTACCTTTTTTGCTCCCTTCTTAATGTTGCTTGTACATCTGGGGTGGCATTTGAAGGTTTCTAGAAGTACTTTGTTGGCTGAGAGAAAATTTGGAATTAGTGAAGCCAGGGCATGTAATACAATGCTACCATCTGTGGAAACTACATTTGTGTGTTATTGGATATTCCCAGAAGGCTCCTGGGTATAAGGTTTAAAGTTAAATAGTGAGTCAATGTAAAAGCAATGTAATCTTTAGAACTGTGGAATGAGGAAAGCTGTCAAAGGGCCAAGACAAATGCAGCTCCCTTTTGGTAGTCGTTCTCAAGCATATTCTAGGACTTTTGTATACCATCTTCTACCCATAATTTATGAGATGCAGTTTAATGTGCTTTATTTTCTGTTGTTGACCTGTGCAAATAAAACATGTGGAATTTACTACAATCAAATTAATGACTCGGGCAACATTAAAGATTATATAGCATTGAAATGCTTTGTGTGTCAAGAGCACTCTCTTGTGTGAGTACTGTTTGTATTTAAGCTTTCTGAAATTATTTTATTCTCAGGAGAAACTGTTTAACAATGGAAGCCTTATTTTTCAGTAGCCAGGCAGAGCTGTGTGTACCCAGTAAACCTAGCAATTAATGCAGTGTAGTTTACAAAGGTGATGCACACATACAACGTTGGGCATGTAATTATATTATATGAGATTATATTGCACTTGTTGCATTGTACTTCAACATTTCTGAAGGTACAGTCACTCGCTGCACAACCTGATCAGTGAAACAGAGGTCCTCTTGCCACCACCTCCTAAAAATAAGCAAGCCCTAGGAATGGCACTGCAGCCCCCAGCTGCCCACAAAAGGCAGCTGGTCTATTTGAAAGGTGAGTTAAAAGGGATGAATTCTGTACAGAACCTGGATGTTACCTGTTAGCATTCATCAGCAATAACTGTGTATAAATGCAGCCTAGTTACTGGGAAAGTGAATACAAATCACCTCCACTAGAGACCACTCATTAGACCTCAGAGGGAAGGAACTGAACTACTTTTATGCCGATTTCTCTCTTATCTTTTTTCCTTTGAGGAAGGGAACGGGTGAGAAGACCACATTCAGTAAATGTGGAACTAAAGATGCAGTGACTCTTAGCTGTAAAAAAGCAACCAACTCTAGTCCCCTACTGTCAAATGTGTCTAGTATGTTTTACTGTTGTCAGGATAAACATCTACCTGGTCAAGTTAATTAAAAACAGGTTTAAAGCCTCACATAAACCTTTTGCTTCTCACATGCAGAATCTTAAATGAATCTTAAAGGATCCTGCTGAAATCTTGATCATTTATTTATTATCAGCTGAACAGCCTGTTGACTGATGGCTGCTGAAACCTCTGTGATGAACAGGACATGGCTTGGGTTAAGAAATGGCCAAGAAAATGACAAAATAAACAGGCCAGTCTTTATTAACGTCAAGGGAAACAGTGTAGAGTGCCCAGATATAGTTGTGGAGGTTGCCAGAGTCCCACATAGCTACCAGTTAACCTCTGTGGGCTTTTCCACTTAAGGGATGGCAGTGAGTTACCCATAGTTTGAGAGCATTTTGGCTGGGAAAATTCAAGTATTTCACTCCCACAGAATCTGAGCATCCAATCTGCTATTTAAACCTGTAATTTAATCTGAGATGTATCTGATTTCTAGCCATAATCAAGCAACAGAATGCAAGTGCCTTTTGTCTTTTCGGTATCCATTATCCACATGGAAACTGAGAAGGGCCAAATTTAGGGAAAATTATCTTGCAAAATATGGAGATGGACTTGTAATTAAAGCACAAAAATCTCCAGTCTTTTTTTTTCAGCCTCAACCAGAGGTTATAGCTCCTTTTCTGCACCACTTTGTGACACAGGGCACAAGAGCAAGCTTAGTATTTGGGTTTAGCAGTGGCTGACAATATTGCTGCTTGTGGCTGCACTGCAGTTATCTTTAGACTTCACAGCAGAGATGACCTACCCAAAATGTTCTTCCCTATGTAGACTGAACTCTGCTGACAGGAATCGCTAAAAGCTACAATGCGAAGCAGTTATTGCTTAGCTGTGTGAAGTAAGATCACAAAATGCTTTAGAACAGCAAGTGAAATGCTTAGTTAAAATTTTAGAGGAAATGCTTACTTCAGATATAATGTACTTAGAGATTTAGCTAAACTTTGATTTTTTTTCATTGTAAAAAATGCTATAAAATCTTTAATAACTTCAAAGGTTGAGGGCTTCAGTTTTACAGTAGCAAAATGCTTACTGAGCCTTTCTTCAGGATAACTTCAAAAGCAAGAGTACTACTTGCTTTGATCAGAGACATCTTCTTAATTATATTACGGTTCTAGTTAAGTCTGCATTGCCTTGATAACTGCAACTGGCAAATTTTACCCTTCCATTCCTCCACTGTACTACATAGAATAGTCACCTTCCATATGTAACACATGAGTTAGTAAATTATCTCCTACATTGCTTGGCCTGGCCTCTGATTTCTGAATAGAAGATGAAGGTTTTCAGTGTATTGATGGAAAGTTTTCTATTCCTACACATCCTGGCAGAAAACAGAAAGGGAAAAGAGCCCTTCCTAGGTGTTGTGTATCTGGGTCAACCACTTAAAATTTCTGAAACCTGCAAATTTTAGAACTTTTTTTTTTTTCCATTTAATAACTAACAACTATGCTCAGGTCTAGTAGGTCATGATCATATTCACCACCTGACAATAAATTACACCTACATGAGAAGGGAGAAACTAAAGCCTGCTGAGAACAAGAGAACAAAAGACTACTATTATGCAATTTAATGCCCCTTACTGGGACTAAATATCTGCCAAGGGGCTGCCTGCTCTTATCATCCTTAAAAATGTCAGAAAATATTTCACCTTTTATGAATGTAGGTTAGGCAAAAAGCTATGCTGCTGAACTATTGGTCTCTACCTTATTACAAGTTTTCTGCAGGTGAGACCGAATGCAGTGAAAGAATTTATACAAATTGGTTTGGCTCCAAAGCATCACAGATTCTCATGGAAATGATGAAGGTCTGATAATTTGCCTGTATTAGCACATGTCTGTCTAGGATGTCATCTGTTCTGATGACAGTTTCCTGAACTGGAACCTTGTCACTATCTTTCCTACCCCATCCTCTTGCTGTGTTTCTACCTACCCTGTTTCCAGTCTGTTCCCCCCTTGTTCCTTCCCTTCTAAAGTCTATTCTATTTTTCTATTTTCTTCACCCTTTTTTCCCCTATATTGTTTTTCCTTCTCTCTGTTACTTTCAAGTCTTTCTAACTTGCTGTCGCTTCCAATTCTTCCCAGCTCTTTTCATCTGAATTTCAGAGCTCACTATTTTCTTCACTACCAAAGCTACAGAAATATAGGAGGAGTTTTTTCTCTTTTCTTGTTTCTCAAGAATGATGATAAATTACTTGTGGCAATTATGCAATTACAGAAAAAAATCCAAAGACTTCTTTAGTTCAGGTTAGAAGTTGCATATTCAAAGCATTTTATTGTCAGGCTCTACAAAAGCCTCAACTGTTCTCATGGGAACTAAAGTTTTGGAAACTTAAGTATCACTGATACTTTCCCACCACCAAATTTCAATTTCTTACCCTCTAGCTTGATAGTGTTAAAATTTAAAATGAAATTTTCTTCTTATTTTTCAAATAGTGAATCATTATTTACTTGCATCATTCCTGAATTTGGCTCATCTGTTTAAACTGATACTTTCCAAACTCTTTCAGCCTCAGGCACAGCACCCGGGAGCACAGGAAATTCCTAGGAATGGTCAACACTAGCAAAGTATGTAAACAACTAAAAATAGGTCTTATTGTGGAAGAGTTTGAACATGCTCCCTGTAAGAGCTCTGTACTGTCAGCTCCATGTGTGAGAGACAAAACAGAGAGCTTGGCTTTCTTTAGAGGTACCTTGGGAAAGGCCTGCTCATCTCCTGAGGCAGTTCACATGCACACTGTTTCTGGGCATAGTTCCAAACACTGCAGTAAATGCTACTCCACAAGCCAGGACAGGATTGAAAAACTTGCTCTGTAGCCCCTGTGGTCTGAGAGAAATAAGCAAAAATGGTAGGGAGGGCTTGTGGTTTATATCCTCTTTAGAGATCCCTGAGATTACTGTCTCCAGCTGCTCATCGCCACCTCTTTGGAGTTCATAACCTCTGCTGATTTGCCAGTGGCAGACACAAGTGGAGGGTTAGATCAGCTGGCTCACCAATATATCAAATTTGAAGGAAAAAAACAAATCAAAAAGCTGGAGAAACTTAGTTTGTTGTTTGTTATCTTGATTTCTTTGTTTGATTTGTTGTCGTTTATTTTGTTGTGTGTTTGTTTGGGTGTTTTTTATCCTGGAAGGACACCAGCATAGTTACTATACGTTGGTGTAAAGGCCAATTTACTACGTTTGGTTTACAGAATTTATTGTCACAGAAATGTTAATGTTACGCAGTTCATCTTCAAGTGCTGGTAGATTAAGCACTATGGTGTTCTTCAACTCAGGTCACCAGCACCAAATCGATATGAGCCAATGGTTTTCTGATTAGTCCTTTATTGATTTACCTTAATCTAAATGTAATGATTCTCTCTACTAAGAGTAATCCCTCAGGAAGGCCATGACTTCCTCGATGATAGATGACATAATTTCATTACCTTCTTTTTGTTGTTTGTTTGTGTTCTGTGGCATGACTACAGTTCATAAAGAGGGTATGTTCCATGAAGAACATGCCTGACTCCTTTAGTGTGACCTTAGTGACATCAACATTAAGAAGATTAGTTAATTTCTAAAGCTTTTTATGTAGGTAATCTGTAATTTTTACTTTGGTGGCATAAAGAAATTTTAGGTCTTTAGTATTTATGATCTGAATGAAAATAGTTTCTAGAGAGATGAATATGGAATGTCAGCGTGGACAGGGAAGGACTGCATGAGTGTATTTTTGCCTTCTAAGAAGTGGGTCTCCTGAAAAAAAGCTATCTCAAGCCTAATTGAAACCTAGTTATGTGATGTCCATAAAGGAAGTGTCAATGACCTTTTATATTGTCACAGAGTTTTATCAGGTGTGCTCTGCTTATGTATGAAAGATTTTCCCTGATCCCTGTTAGCTCTGTAAACACCTCCTAAGATCTGTAAACCAAGGTGGATAACTTTGCTTTTCAATCTTACTGCTATTAGTAAAGCACCGTGGGTTAAATTACACCATCATTTAAATTCTTTGCTCCCATTTATTTCTTTCTTAAAAGACATCTTTGGATAAACTTGTCCAAATCTCTTAACTTTCAGTGGGAGTTGCACAGGTGTATCTGAGGACAGGCTGGCCTGCAGCAGGAGACAGCACATGAAAGCACGCATGACCTCAACATCTGGGTCTTTCCCTGTTCTTTACTGAATAGAAGTTCATTTTTGGTACCACAAATCAATGTGATTGTCACTGCTTCAATAATGCAATTGAATTGATTTAATACGAATGTAATGAATATTCAGTTACTGTAACCAGAAAGATTATCTTCCTTTTCTAGATTAATTTCCTGCCAGGAGAAGATTGCTATGTACTGACTTGGGTGTTTTGGCTGCTGCAGTTTTAAATTCTCAAAGCAACAAGCAACCCATTTTTTTTGCTATTTAAAGACTATTTCATTTCAATAGCTTCTACTAAGGGGAGTTTGCAGTTTTCTTATTTTTTAACCTCACATTAGCCAAACTTGTTCACTTAACAGGGAATAACAAATTAAAGAAGCTTTATTCTCAGTTCTCAGCTCAAATTACTGTTAAAACACAGCAGTCTGGGGCCCTTGGGTGCTTACAGGAATCAAACTTCTTTAAGAAGTGTGGAACAACTACAAGGTCTATTTATTTGGTTATGTTTTATTTAAACCCATTTAGTGTATTCCTTAAAATACATCTTGCTGAGAAAATGACTTCTGATCCAAGGCTGGCTTAGCATGTTTTGGGACTCCCTAATCTGGCACTTTGAGACATATTTTGCATTAAAATGCAATTATGCTATGGGTGCCTGAATTCATACCTGGAAACCAGTGACTATTTAAAATACGGTTACCATTCAGGGGCTGGTTTATGCCATGCAGACTTTAATGGGAGAAGCAAAAGAGGTGGTAATTAGTGCTTGCAGAATCAGCTACGCTAGAGGAGGGGTTAACACCTTTGTGACTATGGCAGCTGTGTAGCTGAGGGTTTTTTTGGAAGAGGAGGTTTAGATACTTCCTGCCTAGTTGAGGTGCTCTTCTAGCAGTGGCTGCCTGGAGGGAGGGTGCTTCTGTCTTGCCCTCGCTCTACTTTTCTTTAGTTGCTTAAGAATTCTAAGTTAGATAAATCAGAATTCAGTGTCACAGGTAAGACTGGGAACGATTTTGCCTTTTCCTGTTCTGAGAGGTGATTTGTATATGTGCCTATTTAATGGTTTGAGGTTAAATATCTGGGGGTGTTACCAACACTGACAGCATGCTTGTCTGGGCCTCCCCAGCCCCCCTGGGGTTTACTGGTTTTTGTCTGCCTGGGTACATCTTCCATTCATCTGAGCTTGGTTCAATTGGTAGGCGAGTATGTTTGTCACAGTCTCCTCTACTTAGTTTTACTTAGCTGAGCTGTCCTGAAAGCAGCTTAGAGGTGTTGTCTAAACCTTGGTAGAGAGAGCTAATGGGGTTACCTGAGGGACTAACTGGTTTTGCTGGCCTGTGTGCTGCTTTTAGCTTTTGCTGGCTTCGGCACAAGGAAATGTGGGTGCATTCTGCTGCTGCAGCTTTCTTGGTCTGTCTACGGTGAGGGTGAGCTAGAGCTTAACCCTAGAGTTGAGGTGAATCTTATTACTAAGGTCTACATTAATCTTTCTGACAAGGGTGCTGTATACCTCAGTGCCTTTCTACTGGATCCAAATGAAGTATTTTTCCTATGGACAGTAATCTGCTTTAAATACAGCAAGCACCTACACAGCACATGAAGAGACAAGCAGGATCTTATGCCAGCATGCTTCAGCTATGTATTAGTGGGATAGTTCTTGCCAAAAGCTAGCTCAGCAAACAGGAAAGAAATGTTTTGCCAATCCCATACTGGATCTGTCTACCCTTATTATAGATATAAATTTGAGTAAGTCATAAATCAGGGGCAAGTAAATTGTACGAAGGCAGAAAGCAAGTCAATCATTTCTAATCATTGTGTTATGCCTGACAATATCTTTAGAAACTGCTTCTGTTATGATGGGGATGAAGGGAAACTTCCTAGCACAGTATCTCCCAGCTACTGTGCTTTTAGTGGTCTGATAAGATGATCCTATGTTTGAACGATAAACATCTGATTTATGGGTGTTTTTCTTTTTTTTAAAAAAGGAACAAGTAAATCTGACAAATGTGGTAGTTGGTTTGAGAGAGATTTGGGAACAAAGCATGTGGTAGAAAAACATTTGTTAGGCTTCACAGAAGCAGAAAATCAATTTGCCTCCTACAAGAATGGTTGTTATCTCTAGTGTGCATATGTCAGTCCATCATTTCTTTGGCCTCTCAGTTAAGATATTATCTCCTTTAATGAAATTTAATTCCTTTCCCCAAATGATCTCAAAGTCAATGATTATTTAAAATACACACTAAATGCACTTCTGTTTTATGTTTGAGAAGATTACTCTCATTCTGCTAGTATAAAGGGTCTACCAGTGAGAATATTTTGTGGACTGCATAGAGAAACAAAGATCAGTAAATCAAAAGGCATATATTCCTTTTGCCTTTTCTCTCTACTTCTCCCATAAGCTACTTTCTCATGGTGACCCTCCCCTTTGGAATAATATCCTTTTTAACGTATGCCAAGTCTCTTCTTTCTTCTTCACAAACAATCTTAAAACCTGTCAGCAAATGTTTCCAGTCTTAATAGCAGTGTACCTTTTCTGGAATCATTGCCTCATGAGGCGTCTGGTTCTTTGCCTGAAGTTATGTGTGGAATTTTACCTTTAGTGAAATGCTGTACAAACTATTGGGGTTTTGTATGAAGCGTGAGAGGGTCATTTCTGTATAATCTGTGACATCTTAATCTCGCGAGATGGTTGTGCAATGACTGTTCTGGTTTCTAGATTGTCAAACTCACCCTGAAGACACATCACTTTTAAAATTTGCAGTAAGAGCTGAATCAGCAGCTGTCTAGGTTGAAAGGCAGAGTGAACAGCATATATTTATCACCACACACAAACTGGTTGAAGATCATCATTATCTTCTCAGGATTATTTATTTGACCAAATCAATTAGCACTTTTGCCTTGCTCTTTCCTCTGTCACTCTTTTTTACATAGTTGTGGACAAAAGCACCATATGGCTCCTTACCAGAGAAGGATGCTCCTTGACATCATTGCAATGAAAAAAAAATGCTGTTAGTTATGTAAACAGTCAGATTCTGGAGATTGCCGGTGAGTTTTCCAGTACTAGTTTTGACTTCTCAGAGTTTGATAAACTTGCTAACTGGGAGATAAAAATTAATACTGCAATAAATCCCTGGTAATGCATATATTTCTGTGAAATGGTGTGGTTCACAAATCCATTTGATTGTCAGTCACCTCTAGGAGCAATTATTTTTAAAACAAGAAGGCTAATTATTTATAGAGTTTTGTCTATCTTCAGCTTTTGGCCTGTCCCTAAAGGTTATCAGTTCTTTTCTCTACACCACTACTGTGGCCAAAACTGGTTCTGAAAAACTCAGCATGGACACCCTTTCTCACTCTGTCTGTTAAAACCTTGATTTTTTTTTTTTTTTTTCCCACACCATTCTCCTTCATTTATGTTTATTGCTGCTGTGTGTTCTTCCTTGGGCTCCGGCTGGGCCACCTCTCCCCTTGCCCTACTGAGCAAGGCCCCAGGCTGTGGTGGTGCCATGTTGGTCTTTGCCTAGAACAGTCTAGTTCTGGGCACAGACACACAGATGTCACGGTGAAGAGTATTGCTTGAAAGCACAAAAACCTGACAGGAATGCTGAGGGGTGTCTCCGTGGCCTGGTTATGCCCATTGGTGGCAGGGCTGCCTCCAACCTGAGGCTGGCAGAGGAGATGTGCTGAGGGAAGGAGAGGGAGGTGGGATGGCCTGGGGAAAGCAGGAAGGGAGAAGAAGAAGAAGAAAGGTCCCCGATGGTGTTTGGCAGCTCTTCTACGCTTGTCTGTCTCATCTGGAGAGCTGTGCACCCCAGGGACTGGGGTCATGCGCAGCCCCCCCGCCATGCTGTTGTTTAAGATGGCTGTCACTGTGGAGACTGCCTGCCAGCCTGCGATTGCACCCCGCCACAACCAGCTGCCTGTGACATGTCTCACAGTGAGCAGAGTGTGATCTGGCAGCACGACTCCCCTGGGGACATGTGCTGTGCGTAGGTGTGAGGCCTGGGATGGAGGGCTCGTTTCCTGAGCAGGGTCCTCCTTGTCACCACCGTGACAACCCTGACGGTGCGCCATGGCTGAGGGGGAAGCGGAGGAGTCCTCAGGGAGGGCAGTGGGCACAACTCTTCTGAGAGCGCCGAGCAGGGAAGCTGCCAGTGTAAGTTTATCTTGGAGACATCCTTTAGATAATTCCTTTTTTTTTTTTAGTGTACAGAATACACACTTTGTGTGAAATCCATAACAAGGGGTTTTTAATGATTTTTTGCCTGCTGTCTTGCTAAAAAAGAAATAATCCTAAAGCAACATACTGAAAGTGGTGCTTTAGTTGAAGCTCATGAATACTTCATCATTGAATATCTAACCAGGTGACTTGAGCAGTCATCAGAAAACAAGAATAGTCTGGAGAGCAATATATTCTTTGGTCATCATTTCAGATTATATAGGTAATTTAATAAACTTCAGTTTTTTTACATATTGGCACAATACGAACATATCTTCCTGGGTGAAAACAGAATGCCTTTTATTGCTAGCTTCAATCGAGAGCAGTAATTTGTTTTGTTATCATGTCAAAATGTTAATATACCTTACTGCTTTGTTCCCTGTATACATGTGGTGATTTTAGTCTGGATTTAGTTTCCAAAGTTGTCTCTTGAATCTTTCATTATTATCTAAAGATACAGGTTACATTAAATTACTGTTCGTACCAGGTAAGACTTGTTGAGACGTTGTTTGGAAGTAACTGCATGACCTTAAATGTTAGGACTACTATGGAGTAAAACCATATGATGCCACCAGATAAAATAGAAGAGGACAAGGTACTTAATTATTGTCTGCCTGAGTTATACTGCTGGGATCACCAGAGAGATAATAAATTTTATTAATTTGTGTTAACTCCAGTCATCTTATGGCCGTTCTATTTTAATTGTGGTTGCTTGTTTGCAGACAAGACATGTTTAGTAATTCTGGTCTTAGAGTGTTGTTACTTGTTCCTTAAGGCAATCTTGGACTGAATTTATCTAAGGAATATTGATAATGTAAGAAAACTCCCCATCCTTGCGTTGAAAATTGTCATAGAGTTCTGAGCAGCCAAAACACACATGGCAATCTTCTCCCTTGAAAACAATGCTGGCATAATTGAAGGTCTCTTTGTTAGTACAGGCTAATAATCTTGTCTATACATTTTTAGTAGGAATCTTACTGCCTGACCTCATATATCATGAGGAAAGATTTCACAGATAGCTCCAGTGTCATGCCCACTGCTTAAAAATAATCACTGATCTGTAAACTTTGGGTTTTGATCTGAAGATATAGAGAGTGTTGGAAGCCTGCCACATATCTTGATAAGCTGTTATAAAGGTTAATTACACATTGTTTTACTGTTTCATTTTCTGGTCTGAAATTTCCAGCTGCTGTTGTAAGGGGGAGATTCCTGTATAAAGAATGATCCAGTGGGAACATGCGTGGGGCCAGAGTTCACTGTGTTAGTGCCTTTCCTCTAGGATGAAGTCAGGCAAGGCACCTATGAGAGGCTTGCAGCAGGTAATGTAAGTCTAGTGAGAAAGACCACAAGAAGCTGAGAGATGTAGACTGGAGGTGAGGGGGTAGAGAGTAAGAGGCTAGTTCAGTATGAGCCTTTTTTAGGGTATTTCTCCATTTTGATTTGATTAGAATTTGTACTACGCACTTCTGCAGAAACTG
Source organism: Chloroceryle aenea (assembly GCA_013399075.1). Classification (NCBI taxonomy): domain Eukaryota; kingdom Metazoa; phylum Chordata; class Aves; order Coraciiformes; family Cerylidae; genus Chloroceryle; species Chloroceryle aenea. The sequence continues at coordinate 398,214 of VWZY01002279.1, forward strand.
CCTTAATCAAGAAACATAATGCACAGTCTAAGATTGGAGCTCTGTGAACTCTGTTGTTCAGACTAGCAGTGCAGATCTGAACAGCTTGAATTCTGCATGAGAGAGAACGTGGTTTGAATTGACAGTTTTGATGATAATCTCTTAGCAGCTTTCTGCAGTGTGATAGGACATAACCTCCTCTGCCAAATGAGGCATTATCCTGCTCACAGACAGACGGGAAAAGGAGTTCCTAGTGAACAGAAATAAGAAACTACAGCTAAAAAGGCAAACCTATTGTATTCAGTTCATCAACTTGAAAATTACTCTGGAACTCCACCCTCATTTGAGATGGTGGCAGAGTTATCGTAGCTGAGTAACGTTGCCCAAACACTTTACCTGTGCAGGCCAGACACAGGCTGAATACCTTAGGGACAACTGAGGAAGGGCATCACTTCAACAGGTTAACATGTAGTGTCTGTCCTGCTCTGGCTGGTCTGACCACAGCTTTTCCTGCTTGTTGTGCTGGGCAGTACCAGCTTGTCCAGGAGCAACTCTTCACCTTAGTAGCCAGAGCAGTCTTGTGCTGAACATTGCCTACAGTAGGAGCCTGCTTGTGAAATTGTTTGAACAATGTTGCTTTTATCTACATCTTTTATGTCTTTTATCTAGTAATGAAGGTTCCTTTTCTTGCACTCCCCATCCTGTATGAATAAAATTGCAGTATATACAAGTATTTCCATATTTCTTCTACATTTTTGCATAGGTGGGACAGTGAGCATAGTGGTATATTGATACAGGTCTGACAGTGGTTCTGGCAGTGATATGACCCTTTTGGTGAGAAAATTTGATGAGACTAATATCATTGCTGAGTTTCAGGTTTTCAGATATAGACCAGACCTAAATACTGTACTTATAAAAGGGGAATAGATTTAAAGGCTTTGCTCAGACTCATTCAAAATGGCTTTAAAATATCTTTTGGGTTTTGCCTTGATTGTTTCATTGTTTTCAACACTGCAATATGGATGCTGTGCAAAAGAAAGCATGGGTTTTGGAAAAGGTTAATTTGCAGTTAGGTGCTATTTGGTTGGAAACTTAACTAGAAATGTGGTCAAGAGTGTGAACCTCTTCTGCAAAACCTGCAAGCCTGCTGAAGTGTACCCTGTGTTTGATGAACACCAAGGAGTTTTATGCTAGAAAAAGTCACTCATTTGGGAAATATTTGCATTCAAGCAAACAATGCTGCTGCTTGGACCACGCTCACTATTGCCCTACGCCCTGCGGTCAAGTATCTTCCTCCCTGCTTGTGTTAATGTAAAACAGTTCCCCTCTAAAGTGGTAGTTACTCTGTAGTGGTTTAAAAGGCTGTGTAAGACACAGTGCAATGGTTGTTAAGGCCTCGTGCAATCCAAATTTAGGAAAACTTTTCTGACAGAGGGTTTCAAAGTCTACAATTATTTATTTTTTTTTAGCTTTAAAAAGGAATCACTAAGTCCTGTGAAAACAACCTGACAAGGCATGGAAAATCTGAGGCACACTTTAAAAGAGAAAGCAAAATGCCTTCTGGCATTTTACTATATAAAAATGCCTATTGAGTTTATATTCAGTTGCAACTCTTGTTGACTCTAATAGGAGTTGGATTTATTTATATGTCAGGACTTCTATAGTTCAATATTTTCAAAGATATCAAAGCATATGAAACAATCACATGTGTTTTGAACTTAATGTGAGGTTTGAAAACTTGTTTTCTTCATAGTGCCCCATTTGCAACCAGGAGATTTAAACTTTCAAACCTGAAATTCACAGTCTGAAGATGAGCTTCTGTTCTCTTTCTGTCTCATTCTCTTGTGAATATAGTTTGGGTTTCTATAAAAGAAAAATATCTAGCCTCACTAGGTGGATGCTAAGGTTGATAGCATTTTGAAACTTAAGTTTGAACAAGCAGAAGCATATAGCTACAAGGTGCAGACACTTGTGCCATTGCATTTTGTGATACAAAAGGTTTCTGAATCTTAAGCTCATATACTAAAATTTTCCCATGGAAAACCCGTTTCTTCCACATATCACAGAATCAATCATCCAGTTCAATACCCCTGCAATAATCAGGGACATCTTCCACTAGATTTGGTTGCCCAGAGCCCCATCCAACTGACCTCAAATGTTTCTAGAGATGAAGCATCTACCACTCCTCTGGGCAACCTGTTCCAGTGTGTCATCGCTCTTGGGAAAAATTTCTTCCTTCTATCTAGTCTGAATCTACATGCTTTTAGTTTACAACCATTGCCCCTTGTCCTGATGCAACATGCCCTACTAAATGATGATTTTTGCACAGCTTGGCAGATACCATGCCATTCATTTATTGGTGTAAGCAATATTGCATTCTAAAATTTAGCAGAGCTCTTTTAATTTTGACCCAGAAAGAAATTAGTTTTAGTTTCTGGGATTTTCTCTCGTTTGATTTTCAGATCTTAAGGCAAAGAATACAAATCCAAAACCCATAAGTCTACAACTTTCTTCAGCTTTTCAGAGTATAAGTGAAATGACAGAATTTTCTTCCAGGTGTTAAATCTGGAAGTAGAGGTGTGAGCTTCAGTTTGAATGTTCTTGAAGTCATGTGCTTATCAAATGTACCGGGTGGAACTCCACAGACCAGCATTCTGCAGGTGATTATGTTTTGGGGAAACCAGTGTGGAGATGGAAGGGATCCATCTTTAAAGTTAAATACAGAATGTACACTACTTTGGAAACCTCTGTTATTAAGATAGAGAAGCAATGCTGATCTCTTTAGTTTCAAACACTAGAAGAGGGTAGTTGTTGTAAAGAATGCTATAGTGCAATGTACTTCAACCTGAGATCTCTGATCTCACTGAACTGCAAGTGATCACAGATGCATCAAAATATTATCTGTGAAATGTTTGCCAAAAACTAAAGTGCTGACAGGCTTTGCTGGAATCTGACTCCTGTGATTGTTAGCACTTGCTGGCATCAAAAGCTACAGATTGCTAGAAATTGCCAGTGAGCAATTTTAACACTAAAATTACAGTTCTGTGTACCAAATGTGTTCTGTTTAGCTTAGTGATAGGTACTGTCCTAGTCATGTTTCCAACAAAGGATGGGGACCACACCTCTTCTAAGGCAAGTCAAAGCAGCTAAACTTGTCCCTCCCTCCCCTCGTCCCTCCCTCTCTCCTGTTCCCTCGTCTAATTTTAAGGTTTCAACAATAAGTGTCCAGAATAAAAAGCACATTACTTGCCCTTGCTATTTGAGAATGCATTCAGCTTCCCATAGGATTTGGAATCTTGTTGATACAGGAATGGGCAATTTAAATAGGTGTTTTAATTGAAAGAGATATCATTCCATAACACTGCCACCTTTTCAAATAAACAGAAAACTATCAGTGAGTGAGGGGAAAAAAATTAGGAATATATATCAGATGAACTGCCTTAGTTACATATAGCTTCAGACACTACATTCCATCTCAGGAGATAAACACAGTGTATTTCTGGTCAGGATCTGATATTTTGATAGGACAAGGGGAAGCTTGTCAAGCTGCATCAGGGGCGTTAGGAGAAATTTCTTCACAAAAAGGGTTGTAAAGCCCTGGAACAGGCTGCCCAGGCAAGTGGTGGGGTCACCATCCCTGGAAGTATTTAAAAGATGTGTAGGGGTAAGGCTTGGGGACACGATTTAGTGGTAGGCAGTGCTGGGTTAGCAGCTGGAATTGATGATCTTGAAGGTCTTTTCCAGCCTAAATGATGCTATGATACTACAAAGATTATAGTAGAATACAGTGGTTTTTGCATGACTTTTACTATTCACATACGACAATGAATTTTTCTCTTTTATATAGCTCTCTAGATGCTGCAGTTAACACAGCTCTTAAAGCAGTCCTCATCTTTGCTGTCTTCCTTCTTCACTCTTGATTATTCTTGAACTCTGTAGTTTTACAGATAGTTCTGCCTGCAGTGATTTGTGGCTGATGTGAGGAAAAAGTACTTCATCCTTTGTTCAGCAAGGCTATAGCACAGGATACATTTTTGTCTATGTATAGCTTCTTGATACCTTAACTGCATTGTGCCCAAACTTTCAAGAATATTGTGAAAACACAGGACTTGTAGTCATTTTTGTTAAGTAGATTTGTATATATCCACATTGTTCTTCCCCTTTGCCCTCCTGGTTACCCCATGATCCTCTTTCCCAACTGCTTCTTCTGTTTCTTTCAATTTTTCCCATCTCGCAAATCCTTATTGTAGTAGCAGTGCCTCTGGCAATCTTTGTCCCGTTGTCTTGCTTTAATAACATCACAACTTCCCTGGAGCACAGCCTTGCATTGCTGACTTCTGCCAAGCTCAGTGCACCAAGGTCACTCAGCCACGCTGCCTCCGCCCGCTCCTCCCCGGGGAGGTGCGGCATTGTGTACGACTGGAAATGTGCCACTCGCTCCGGCTGTGATTTCTGACCCAAGCAGATGTGGTTTCAGATCAGTGCATTCTGTACGTCACCAGCACTGATACGTTTTGCAGGCATCGTTTAGGGCTGGCTCCCAAAATTCTACGGTGCTCTTTAGAGGAAAGCAGACTTTATTAGAGTGCTGAAGTAATTGGAATTGTCCTTCATGCCAGAAGTTCTTCACTGGTCACAAGAACCATCAATTTACAATTTCAGCATTGTTTCATTAGTGATTTTTGGCCAAAATGGAACTGCTTTTGTAACAGGATTAAGCATTCTAATTCTTTTAGGAAGGAATTTGATGTCTAGAAGGGAGGCTGAATTTTTGTTATATAATGCCACCTCTTTTTTTGAATGGCTCTTAAATGGACAAAGATGTATAATGTGAAATTAACATTTGTGTATTTACATGTGTGAAATATTTTAATACTGTTTGCTTTTGCCTTTCCATTCAGAAACTAGTGCTGTAGCTTGTAGTGACATTCATTTAAACAATGCCTAATGTTAAAAATGAATATTGCTAGTTGAGATCAGCAAGGGCTACCTTGAGTTGAAATGCTTCTCTGGATTTGGTCCAGAGGGGCAGAGTGTGGGAGGTGTTTAACTCCTGGTGTATTCCTAAGAGAGGAAAATGCCTTAGTTGCCCTGATGTAATTGCAACACCCCCCCACACACACACACTTTGTCAAGCCTGGTCACCTGTAAGTGTGGGATAAAGCATCATCATGCTAGTGGCACATTCCTTGTAATTCTTCAACTTTTTTGGACAGGAGGAGATATAGAAAAATTCCTAGAAGGTTTTCACTGCAGATCTTCCATTGAAAGCCTGTTATTCACAACTGCAGATACTGTTAGGAAGTTAAAATCATTTGACTACACTGATGATCAGGGGCTTAAAGGCACTAAACCAGTGACCTGGTAAAAATTATTGGTGTCAGATAAAGGCATGCCTACATTAACAGAGCTGGGGCCTTTTAACAGCTTTTAGGTGAAATGTGTTAAAAGAATGGTAAAAATGACCCTTCAGAGAGCAGAGTAGCCAAAGTCATTTGCAAAGAGAGACAGTGTGATATTTTCACATGCAGAATTCAGTTGTTGCAATGTAGTAATCTAGGGCCACAGCAGCAATGAGATGAAAGCTGGAGAAAAATAAATCCCCAGCATTTTTTTTTTTTTAAGAAAAACTATAATTCTTTCTATATTAAATATTTGGGTAATAGGAAATCCATCTCTTCTTGCAGTTTTGGATTCCTGCATTGATCTGAAGCCTCATGTAAGCTCTTCCCAGCAAAAGTGTTGTCCTTTGAACTGTACATTTTAGTAAAGGGGCTGCATTCTGGAATCTGCTCGTATTCCCTAAGACTATTTGGTCCTCTGATAGTGCTGCTTGTCTCCTGGATCATACCTGTTCATAAGATACTTACATAAAGAATTTCTGTAAAGTCTTCACCATTTAGTCTTGATTAAGTACAAACTGGATTTCTGTGTGTTAAGCAATTCAAAAGACATTGTGGGAAGGTGAATTTTTTTTTAACAGATTAGCTAATCTCTTTTGTTCAACAGTCCAAGAAACTCGTAATTGTGAAGCATGTCTGCCTTCATACATCAGCCTGACTTCCCAAATCCTTTGCCATGCAATATTCTGAGCTAGCTTTCTGAGGACAGAAGGTAGTCAACTTGCATTTCTTTACAGACTGACTGTGTCACAGCCTGTATCGGGTAGGGTCTGTCAGGGTCATGGCCCACAGGCAGCACTGTACCAATGTGACAGTATGGCTTCAAATGCTGAGGCTGATTCTTTGCAGACCTGAACATTGCAGGAAGAGCCATCCCCAATTCTGCACACCACCCATTTGATTTGAATGGGATTTTGCTCCTGTCTAATGACCACAGGGGTTTTTTTGCTGATTTTGCTCTTTACAATGACTGTATCTTGTTGTGTTCTGTGTATTGTAAGGTTGTGACTGTCACAGCACTACTTCTTTCTTCCTTTACATTTAAAATAGCCTGAGATAGTGTAAATTTGTCTGCTCCAAGGAAAGTTTGCACCAATTAGATATTAATGATTATATGTAAAACTAAAGCCACTAGTCCCTATCTAGAAAATGCCTACTGTGATAAGTCCATTATTGCAAGCAGATAAGAAATAACAATTCACATTTGTAGTTGTTAAATGACAATAGACAGTAACCTGCCATCTGTACATTGACTCTAGAGAAGGTTTTGTGTAATATGTTATTTCAGAGGACACTGCAGTTGGAGCTTGGGTTACAGTTTACCATGGCAATCTGTCAGAGAAACCTCCTGTCAAGAGGATGTGTGTTAATCTTTTCATTTTGTTTATTTTTTTTAATTAATATTTTTAAAGGTTTGTGTTTATCACTGACATGCTGAACAACCACATAAGACAGTTTTGCTGTCTATAGAAAAATGTTTACACAGTCATTTATAAGATTCTAAATTAGCAAAGTATTGATTGCTCTTGAATGTACGAAGTAGTAAATTGTTGGGATTTTTCCTGTTGCCTTCAACCATCTTTTTATATTGCTATAGTGGTATATGTTACATCTTTTCAAAAGATTCATTTATTAATAGTAGTTGTCACAAGAAAACTGAGCTATCACCTCTTGTCACAGAGTAAATCTGGAATGGAATGTTACAGAAAAGATCTTATAGGGTTTTTTTGTGTTGCTTGGTTCTTCCTCGTTAGACATCTGCCACAAATGTTTTAAACTTAAATTCAAACTATTCCTTCTCTGTAGTCTTAAATTAGTAACTTCAGTTTATATTTTAATTTTCATAGTTTATAAATTCCATTTTTTTTACTTATTAACTTATTAACAATTTATTGCACAGATGTCCACGCTGATGTAGGACTTGTGACTTGAGCTCCTTGAATGAGGCATCACACACAAAAGAAAGATAACCCTGTTACCCAGAGAGCCCCCAGGATTCTTCCTCTGCCTTTTACACCCCACCTACTCTGTGTATTCTTTAGATTCAGTTTGTTCAGACTGAAGCTAAGCACATGGAGTCAATTTTTATTTACCTCGAGAGTANTTATTAACAACTTATTTTACTTATTAACTTAACAATTTATTGCACAGATGTCCACGCTGATGTAGGACTTGTGACTTGAGCTCCTTGAATGAGGCATCACACACAAAAGTAAGATAACCCTGTTACCCAGAGAGCCCCCAGGATTCTTCCTCTGCCTTTTACACCCCACCTACTCTGTGTATTCTTTAGATTCAGTTTGTTCAGACTGAAGCTAAGCACATGGAGTCAATTTTTATTTACCTCGAGAGTATTGTTAAAAATGTGGCAGAAATTATTTAACAACTAGGAGAAACTGAATTAAAGTTGAAAAGTTTATTTCATTTTCAAAAAAGTTCCAGTGGTATTAGGCAAGGAATGTCAATAAAATGTTGAATGGCTTGTGCAAATAGCATAGCTACTTTCAATTATGCACATAAAATTCCAATAACTTGAAGAAAAAATTTAATATGTTATAGAGTATATTAATTTTATTCAAGTATACTTGAGAGAGTAGTTTCAGCAGTAAGGTGCCTTCTCTTACAATACTTTTGTTTACTCTTCCTTACCTCACACAAGATGCACATTTCTGTGAAACCCCCTACATCTAATCTTTAAGCTGAGCCCTTCAGAGTTTAACTTTTGGGATTTTCTGCCTTCCCTGTTCTACAGATGAGTAGCATTTTCAGCATTATTTCTAGGTCTCTTCTCTCTGCTGATGGTGTCCTCCTCTAAGGCAGGCCTATCTCTTCCTTTTTTTTATACTAATATGCTCTGAATGTGGCAGCATCTTTGAGCTCAAGTGGGGCCCCTAGTCAGTCTCTTGGTGCCAATACTAAGTAGTCAAGCTCATGGGCATCAGACTGCAGTCCAGCATTGCTGAAGTGCATTTTTAAGTTATCCCTGAATTGCATTAGCTTCAAAAGTTGAGCTTTCTTCCTTCAGTAGTAAATGCTTCTTATCATTTTTAATGGGGAAAGGGCTGAGACACAGGAGGCTGCTGGATTCAGCATTTCCACCTTCTTTCCCTGTGTACCATTTTCTAAACATAGCAACTACTTCTAACAGCACTTGGTTACCATCTCTTTGTTGGTTTTTTTTTTTTGGTTGGTTGGTTTGGGTTTTTTATTTGTTTGTTTGTTTTTTAAGACCTAATAAAAGCATATTCAGGTATTTGGCTTCTTTTGGGAGCTGAATGATTGGCGAAAAAAATTTTGCAATTTGTGACAGCCACCTGCTCTCTTGGTCATGGATTAATACCACCTGACCAAGCATGAAAATATGCTGAGGCCATCTGCCTCTCCCCATAGTAGGCTGGGGGGAAGGGTGCAGTGCAGTGCTGGCAGTTGATTAACTCCACAGCACAGCATCCCTTTCAGAACCACCTTCTCCATCCCGTGCGACCCAGTTCATCTGAGAATGTGGGATCTGTTCACACAAGACCTTGGCAAACAGTGGTCTTTCTTGTGACTTCTTTTGCCATAGTGCTGCAAAATCCTCTGTGTGTTTTTGAAGAGGGCTTATTGTTAATATTCTATAGAGATTCTTATTGAAACTCTTTGAATGAACCACAGGGATGCTGCCTGTGTCCATCTCACCATGTATCATGGGACCACCTCTGGTTCTATTTATTTATTTTCTTGCTTAATTCTGCAAAGTGATAAAATATGTTTTCAGCTTTAAACACAGAAGTGATTCTATTGAAATAAGTACCAAAATTTAAAAAAAAAAGGAAAAATAACCCCCCCAACAACCTTTCTTAAAGCCCAAATTCCCCTAAGATACCTGTAGCAAGAAAACTGTATGAAGTGGTGGCTTATATCCACACAGAAGATGTTGCTTTAAATAGTAATGATAATTAGTACCTTCAGGAGCCATCAGCCTGTTCTGTACTTATATAACACCTAGCTATATAATTAAGTGATCTTATTTTCATTTTGTTCCTTGCTTTTTGCACAAGTATCTGTTTAAGTCTTGCAATTCAGTCTGTGGAGCTTGGCACTTGTGTTTGCATTAGTCAACTAAAGCTTGAGCCTTTGTTGTACAGGTAGCTCAGTATGTGCAGAACAGCTTATAGTATTAGTCCAAAAGCTTAATCTCCTTGGGCCAAAGGCTGCTACCAATGTATTTTGTTGTTTCTAGACCAGATTCTGACTGTGACCTTATGTGCTATAAAAAAGCTCATGGAAAACAAAAGCTTTGTGTTCTATAAGGCTTTTCCAAATCTGAATAGATAACAAACAGAAGAATAATGCATGAGCTATAATAATGATGGAGCTATAAGAATAATGAAGGATATAAGTAAAAGATTCTTTGGGCACTAAAGATGAACTATAAAGCTGAAAGAACACATCTACTATTTTGGAATGAAGCAGCTGCCTGCTCTTTCAGGAGGCTGTAGTCCCCCTGATTTTTCCTCTGTGTCAATACTGAAATTTTCTCTAAGAAATATATAACTTTTTTAAAATGAAAAACCCCAAACTGCAGTAATACAGTGAATTAGAATCTGTCCAGTACAGTTTGTAGATACTAGAGGGACCGTGAAGGGCTTTGCTAATCTTTCCCACTGCACACCTCAGCTTTTCAGATTGTTTCTGTTTGGAATTTAATGCTCCAACTTGTGGTCAAATGAACATCTGGAAACAAGCACTCTATGTGGTCCTATCCCACACTGACTACTTATTTCCAAAGATTTTCCTGCTGTTCTTAAAATTCTGGAAAGGGAGAAAAATATTTTGAGGGGAGAAAATGCAACATTTTGCTTAAAAAATGTTTGCTTGATGTTTTTATTTGTGGAAACAAAGAAAGTACTCATATTTCTCTGCAACAACACTTTTGTAAAATAGAAATATTATGGTAGTAGCATAGCTGAAGTGCCTAGTTAGTAAAGAAATGTTGGGGACATATTCATGTGTCCACTCTTACTTACATTTGCTATGCAGTTTCTTTCCTGGTCAGTGGAGAAAAGACATGATACACTTCTGGGGAACTTCATCTGGGGGAAAAGTCACTTGTTTAAAGGAAAGTGCAGTTGCAAGTAATGAGTTGAAGTCCATGCTTAGACATGTGCCATTGTTCATTTTAGAATGTGACATCAAAAATTAATTTCCACCCCATTTTCACTAAATGCTTGAAAAATTTGCAAGATGTAATTCTTTTGATGATGGATTTAATTTCATTATTAAAAAGAAATTAAGCTGGTTGCTTCTATGGGTTTTATTATGCAGTGTTTCATTATGCTTTGATAAATACTCTTGTGATATTTAGGCTCATTTATGTGCTGGCTTGTCAAAACATGAGTCATTCTGAAATGTTTATGTTCTAGGAAGGCAGGAACTGCTCTCCCTTTAGAAAAGAGAATTGGAGGAGAATATTGATCAATTTATGAAGCTAAGAACAATCTTATCCAATATATCCTCCCAAAACAGTGTTCAAATCCAGGGAATTCATTCTTATATGGAAACAAAAAAATGTATGGAAGTGATTTTGCAGTTGCTCATTTTCTGGTGCCTCCTTCTCATGAATGTTCTCCCCACCTCCCCAGGCTGGGATCTCATTTCAGAGCCAAGGCAGGCAGCAGCTAGGTTGGGACTGATACCAGGTTTGCTAGCCTTTTGTGTGTCTTACTGTTTCTTTCTTAACTTTCATAACAAAACCCAATCATACAGGTCAAAAAAGTAGGTTAAATGCATGACAGAACTAGCTGAAGGTTGGTCTGATGAAATAGAATATTCTGCTGGGAATAGGATGCTAATGAAATTTGAAACTCTTAAAATTAAACAAAGTAATTAATTAGTGAATTTAACTTTACATTTACATTCTAAGAAAAATTAAAATGTGCTTTTTTTCCTCAAAATGGAGCAATGGAATTGGAAACTATAACCTTAATGAAATAAGTGATTTGGTTTTAAAAAAATAAACTATCAAGAGTGTATAATTTGGGATGAAACTATTTCAAAGTCTCAGAAATTTTCACTGGATGGAAATTATTGGTGGCCTCTTTTTTTGAATGCAGCTGACATAGATAAAAGGCTAGGTGGCTATGAAAAATGCTATTAGTAGTAGGCTCATTGTTCATATATATCTCAAGCTGTATTTCTCCCTTCAAACCTACCACACTCTCTAGTCTCTTTCGAAATAAAAAAGTTAAAAGGCTACATAATTCATATTCTTAATCAATCAGTGTTGCAGAGTAGAAAGGCCACACGCCTGAGACTTTTGTTAACTCTGAGGCCTGTGTTTGCCCTGCCACTGACCTAGAATTACAGAAGAATAGTTCTGTTACTGCTGACAGACACAGTTATTCCTTTTCTCTCCACCCTCTGACTTCTGCTCCTCTTTTTCCTTCCGCTTTACAGACTCTGCCTTCTTCATCTTAAACAGTGACACCTTTATCTGACACCAGAATGCCTTCTTAGCACTCCATGAGACCATGTATGGTTTGGGTTTGCTTTCAGACTTCTTCCAGATGACTCTCTGGGGCTGGTAAAACTGTTAAGTAGAAATTAGATTTAGTTTTGAGTAACTTTCAGCTGCCTTGCAACACTTAAAGGTTATTATATCCCCCACAAAGGCTAAAATACTCTCATCTGAAGTAATTTTCACTGTTGGGCAGATGACAGGCGAAGCTGCTTGTTGAGTCCCAAACAGCTATCATTCTGCTGCTGACAGCAGCTATTTACCACGCCTCCTTCAAGGTGGGAATTAGGCTTACAGCCTTGGTCTACCTAGAAACTCAGCTTTTGTTGTTGTGGTGTTTGTCTGATCACAAAAATTTCTTTTTATAGGCTTACAGGATGTAGATCCTCATTAATTTCAGTGAGACTTTGAATTTGGCCTTTATTTGGAGATCATTCTACAACTTTAACTTGTTAAAAATATAGATTGTCTATTATGCCTGGGTTTTAATTATTATGATTTACTGAAATCAAGGCTTTTAAATTAGAACACCATTAGAAAGCAGTTATACAACAGAATCCATGAGAATGTCCAGTCTCTGCTTATAGGCTTGTATTTCACAACTGGGCTCTGGTGTGTTGGTATTTCAGTCTAGAATCTGCCTGGCTACCCTTTGGTGAGTCTACAGGTATCTGCAAGCTTTCTGAATATCTCCCAAACACATTGGTTGTCAGATCCATCAGATTGCCATTCTTGGTCTATCTTGGCCCACATGTTTTTTACCAGTGCAAAATCTCTACAAATGTTTAGCCTCCAGTATATTTACTTTTGAATCTTGGAGTCTTTGTACTTTTGAGTACTTCTGAGTCTTTGTACAGCAGCATGTTTTGCAACTAGGTGAAGATCTTGTATTCTTTTCCTTTAAAATTAATGCTCTTCCAACCTAATTTCACTTGTTTTCTAATTGCTGAACTACAGTCAGTTGACAGCTCCCTGTACAGTTTCCCATGCAAGGTTTTCCTACACAGAAGGAAGCTCTCTGCTTTGTTTTGCAGCAGTATTTTCCACAGAGCTCTGTCATCCCTTAAAACTCTCTGTGTTGACCAATGTTATGGTAAATATATTGTGACTTTTGTTTCTCTCTCAGTACCCATGGCCTTTTCAAGAACATTCTTGTTTGTATAATGAGAACTTAACCTTAACATCAGTTTGGCACTGTTTACCTGTTGTGCTCCTACGTGCAATGTGCTAAGGTCACACAAAAATAGATGTGCATACTCATAAAAGGATAGCTCATCTAGAGTCTGATCTAAAGAATGTTCTAATTACTGTAGTTTGTGTAAAATTGCTCTAGGGATTAAATGCTTGAAAGAATGAAAGATATATGCTTACTCTCGCAAGTAAATGGTGTTGAATTAATATTTGAATTGAAACAAGGATTATATAATCTCCTCCTCAGGGTCAGAATCTGGTATTCCTAATAACACTGATTATGAGCAGCCTTTAGGGAAACTGTAGAATGAAGTACTATTCACTGTAAGGAAGAATTGCAGAGCATTTCCCCAGGATACTAAATGTAAGCTAGAATTTTCCATGCATTTATCTGACATACAGTTGTATTGTTTTAGGGAAATCTGTTTATATTGTAGTTTATGGATGGAGAAGGCCAGTAAAGCACTCAGTAGACTATCTGCCATTTTCTGAATTGTTGCCAACAGTTATGTCTCTCTTTTGAAATGATCTACTAGTAATTCAAACTGATGAGAATGTGAGATGTGCCAAATGATTTGGCAAAATATCAGGTACCTCTGAACATGGCAGTTCCTGCTGACCTCCTGTATAAAATGACATAATGTGGTGTGACTGACATTGTAGAACATTAAGCAGCATGTATGAAACTGGAAAATACAGTGACTTCAAGGCCAGGGTAGTGAGAAAAATACATTTTTGTTGGATATCTACTTAAAAAGAAAGCTTGCTGGTTTTGGAACGTCTTTTTGGTCTGGTATTGGAGGATGGAGAATGGGTTTGTGGCTGGATATTAGCCTTGGCTCTGATCAGCTAAAAGATGCTGTTGAAGATATGAAGGTAAATTATAGGGTAAACAGCTGGATCTACTTAGAGTCTGGGATTTTTTTTCTGGATAGAGAGAGAAAAGGAAATGAAATTTCCTTTAATAGGCTGAATCAAATTATTAAAGAAAAACATAATGCCATTAGCTATTATCAGAGACTGGGCTTCTCTCCTGGGCTCAGGATTTCATGCTTTAACTTTAAATAATAAATTCCAAGTAATGATATTTAAATATCCTTTCTCTCACCTGTTAGTACCTTGCCCCATACACTGATCTCACTGACGTGAACCAAGCTGCTTTCAGAGCAGGGGGACAAAGGGTGACAGTCTGGTCTATGGAGAGATGCATGTGCTGGCTCTAAACTGAAGAGTATTTACAGTTATGAATAGGCAAAAGCAGGTTTGGGAAAACAGGCTGATGGAAATGCATTACCAGCCTGCCAAAATGCCTTAAGAAGTGGTTAATTGTCTCTGTGAAATACATAGTGCATCTATTTCATATTTTCATTCTTGTTGTGGTTAAAGAAAAGGGATGAGTAGAAGCTGTAGAGCTAACAGAACCTTACAGCCTGAGATTCGGATTAAGAGCCAGTGGAAATGGACAGAAACCTTTGACCTAAAATTTATGATGTCAGCTTAAAAGTTTAAGACTAATAATTTAGTTGTGCAAGGAACTAAAGTGATTGAGTGTGGTATTAATATACTACTGCTAATGTAATTTGTGTTTCTAATAACTTTGATTTTTCAGTAGTGCAAATAAACCCTTTTTTCCCCCATGTTTTTTATCATGATTTTTTGATTTTTTTTTTTNTTTTTTTTTTTTTTTTTTTTTTTTTTTTGCTTTTATTTAAGCAAAACCCTGATCAAGTTGTAAGTCCTGCAGAAGGAATTCAGGAAGCATTAGTTCAGAAACAGTCATGATTTGTTTCCTGCCCTTGTTTGGGGGCTATGGTATAGTACAAGACAGTGATAATGATATTTCACTTAGACTTCAGTGCTAATTCAGCTGCCCTTCTTGAAAAAGGAGAGTGGGACAAGCCCCTCTCCAGTGCTTACCTCTCTCTTTCAGTACTTACGTAGGTGTTCTGCTGCATTTTGTGTGCTACAGTTTGAGATCTGAATAGAACACCAAATGAAAGGGAAATTGTACCTTGGTTTATTCTCCAGGAAGGGAGTCCAGTCTACATTTCAGTTCAGGTCAGTAAGATTAGACCATTGCACAAGAGATTCCTGAGGGGAATGGGAGCAGCTGAAAGTATAAATGAGGCAGGAAGGGACACTGTCACCTACATCAAAAAATGTCCTACATTGACAGTGAGAACAGCAGTGAATGACGTAATACTGCTATTATCCATGTCTCATTTCTCTTATTGGATACCCTAGCTGGAAACACTTCAAGAGCTATAACACCACCTGAACACATCCACCTGCTTGGACTAACACAGGCCTATACTTGAGCACAGGCTTTCACACCACTCAACCTTGTGTAGCATAAATTTTTGCACTCTCTTGTATTTTTTTGTCCAATACTTGCAGCTCTGGGGATATTTTTGCTGATATATTGGATGTACAGATAGCTCTCTACAACTACCTGCAAGGAGGTTGTAGTGAGGTGGGTGTTGGCCTCTTCTCCCCGGTCACCAGTGATAGGACAAGAGGAAATGGGCTTAAGTTGTGCCAAGGGAGGTTTAGGTTGGACATTAGCACAATTTTTTTTTACTGAGAGAGTGGTGAGGCCTTGGAATGGGCCACCCAGGGAGAAGATGGAATCACCATCCCTGGAGGTGTTTAATAAACATCTAAATGTGGCACTTCAGGACATGGTTTAGCATTCCTGATAATATTTAGTGGGTGGATGGACTTGAAGGTCGTTTCCAACTTTAATGATTCAATTCTATTCTATTAGCTAAGTAAAATGAAACTGCTGTGGATATGAAAGCATTGATCTGAGACAGGATGAGGTGGCAGACAGGTAGGATTATTACAATGTTTTACCAGAAACACAGTCTCAGATTTCAGGTAATTCCTATTCTGATAAGGCCTCTCATGCTTTCACCATGTGCATGTATAGGCTGATGAGAATTAAAGCATAGGTAGCATAGTATTCAAGCTACAGAAAATTATAGCTCCCAGCTTCAAGAGGAGAGACAGAACTGTCAATCAAGATCACTTCTTCACTGAAGAGGACAATGGTGACTAGTTGTTTTGAGGTAACCCTGGTAGGCAGCTAAGCCTCACCCAACCACTTGCTCACTCCCCCTCTGCCCCTCAGTGGGATGGAGGAGAGAATAGAAAGGGTAAAAGTGAGAAAACGTGGGGGCTGAGATAGATCTTAATAGGTAAAGCAAAAGCTCTGTGTGCAAGCAAAGACAAGTTGGGAATTCATTCACGCCTTCCTATGGAAGGTAGATGTTTAGCCTTTTCCAGTAAAGAAGGGTTTATCGGGAATAGCAAGGCTGTAACACTGAATGTCCTGCTCTTCCTCCTTCCTTCCACCACCTTTAATTGCTAGCACAACATCATAGGGTATGAAATAACCCTTTGGTCAGCTGGGGACAGCTGTCCCACTGTGTCCCCTCGCAGCCTCTTGTGCACCCCCATCCTACTTGGTTGCAGAGCAGCGTGAGAAACAGAAGAGAGCTTGATGCTGTGTAAGTACTGACCAGCAACATCTAAAACACCCCTGTTTATTCACATTGTTTTGGTCACAGATCCAAAACACAGCACCATATGGGCTACTCTGAAGAAAATTAACTCTATCTCAGCCAAAACTAGTACATCAGTTGTTTGCTAAACTTGTGTCACTCAGCAGGTGCCCAATGAATCACCAATGCAATTGCAGCTTATCATAGAAGGGTTTGGGTTGGAAATGAAAGTATGAAATGGACAAAGTATGATAATGTTAGCTAACAAAAACTAAGGTATAATCTATGGTAATCATGGGTATAAACAAAGCTCATTTATTTTTCAATTAGGGAAATGGAATTTACTACTTTTTATTGTCCAGGCTGGAACAACACTTGGGTTACCCAGTTTTCTTTCTTTACAGTTATTAGGCCATAGCAATGATGAATTTGTGCCAAACAATTAACAGTGTAGTTCCTGTTTTAGGTTTTTTTTTCTTAATTTAGTTTTAATTTTTCTCATGCTTAGTGATCTTGGCCAGCTAAAGCTTTATGTCCCATTTAATTCTGAGTCAAGGACTGGGCTCAGTCATGCCTGTGAACACTTGTCAGCTTTCCAACCATTCATCTTCATAGCCAAGGAGCAGGGAAAATATCTGCAGCTGAAGGCTGTTCCTCCTCCAGATTGCTTTTTTCTCTTGTTTTACAAAACTCTCCTTATGCAACAGCCTTATGCTGTGACGTAGTGCTAACTCCAGTGAGACTTTCTCAATTCTAAGTCATTATTGCCTATTATAGTCTTCCTGCCTTGAGAGCTGTTCTAATTATATAAAGAGAACTGGCTGTTCATAAAACCAGACAAATACAAATCACAGCATGCAAAAACTTTCATAAGGAAAAAGCAAGCTTTTGTCATTTGCTATTAATTTCCATCATATGCCTTCTGTATAAAGGGATTAATGGTTTTGATTTCACACAGTTAGATTCTTTTCATAGTTACAGTTCTGTTTTGCCCATTCATAACAATGGGTGTGCAGTGGTCATGCTCAAAGGACAAAGCAGTCAATGCTGTTCAAGGAAAACTTCAGTACAGGTGCCACCAAGAAAGAGACAGGTGATAGCCGTGGGTGACCCTCCTCAGGAACACATCCATGTGGGATGAGTAGTTTGAGAGAAGCTTGAACACAAGAGGTAGGGTAAGGAAGTAGCATCTCTCTCCCTGCTGTCACACACTGTAATGCACACACTGCATTTCAAATTTAGGAAAAGTATGTTAGTGTGGACTGCACTGATCAACGCAGATGGCATAGAAATGTACCATAGAACTTGTTCTTGAGCAAGCATTCTCTCTTGTTCCCCACCCTGCTTACAGCCTGCTTACAAATGAAGTGCTTGAAAACTCCCGTACCTTGTTCCTCTGCAGAAAACCCCCCTGACAAATTCTTCCCCCGAGTGAGAGTTCCCTAGGAAATTCCAGTGATGCTCTGGGTAGTTGTGTGTTGTGTAAACTCCTCTCATAACCCCTGAACTCTGCTGCTTCTAATTTCAGCTGAACACGTGTGACAGGCCAGAGCTGTGGCTCATGAAACCAGCTCTTTTTGTGCTAACACTGCAGCTGTGCTAGGCCACCAGGCACTGTGCCTTATTCCTTTGGATAAAGCAATTGTTTATTCATGTACTCTGGTCTTGAAGTGGCAATGGTCAGGATGGAGCCATAGTACTGCTCATGGAAGCTTTCCTTTCTTACATTCCTGTGTTTGTTAGAGATATGTTACAATTCAGACAAATGGTTCAAAAATAAAATGATTCCTTCCATAGTCAAACTCCTGCTGGCTGTTGTTGATGTCTAGCTGCAGCTGAAACTTAGCTCTGAAAAAGGAAGAAAAAAAAAGGCAGAAATGTTGCTTTTCTGTCTAGAGCTGGTCAAGTGACTTGAATTTCACAATATTTCTTTCCAAATAGGATGTTTCTATCATTGGCATAATTGGCATAGTTTTGCTGACACAGACACTTGTCTAGGGTAGGAAATTCCTTTAGGTAATGTCTGGTTGTTCTGTTTAAAATCCAGCAGAATCCCAGGCTTACTGTTTAGACTGAATAATTAGAGGTATTAAGTTGTATTTGTGCATCTGAACACAATTAAGTTCTACAACTATTTAGCTTTCCTTCTCTTCTTGTTATCTGTAGCTTTGCTGCTTTCTGTGCAAAGAAAAGGTAAGAGAATTGACTATTCAGCATTTTTTTCTTTATTTCTCCTGGAATTTGGTGAATTGTGTTTAATAAGTAGCTGTATTCTTCCTCAGATCAACTTCCTTCTTATTCTAGCTCATGACTCAGCTGTATTTCCAAAGGCAGCATCTGGTGTGTGTACTTCCCCCACCTTCTGGAGTGAAGGTTATTTTTATAAAGAGAGATCACTTTTAAAAATACATTTCTAGTTCAGTTGTTTGAAATTCTGAGCTTTAATTGGCAAGGCCAAACTCAAGTTCATGGCATCCAAGCATACAGCAATGACTCACTCTTAGTTTAAAACTGTACACACCAAATCTGGCTGTGATTTAATATGCCAGTTATTAAACTTCTGTGTGCTGCCTACTGCTAGGGTAATAGTTCTACTGCCCTCCCAGTTTAATTATGCTGCTGCCTATTTATTTTTATTTCTGATGACCACCTATTTTCTACACTATGCATGTGAGTATTTTCTTGCATGGAGTCAGGCTGCAAGGCAGGCCCCTCCTCTTGCTAGGAATCTACAAATACTTGAAGAACACTTTGGGTTTTTTACTTCTACACAAAGTCAGGTGGTTTTGACTTTTTTTTTTTATATGAGAGTTTTGGGGTTAAAAACTGTTGCACTTAGACTGTCATTTTGGTTGAAGTAGAGCTCTGCTTTCTCTCAGGTCCTCATTTTACAGTACACACTGTCTGCTGAAGAAAAAGTCCAAACCCAGCCTTATAAAGATGAAGTACTTTCTGATGCATATGCTGCTGGTAGTCTGATTTTGTGTGCTGCATCTTTTCCTAGGTCTTTAGATGCCTATTAAGGTCATATGAAGTAGACAGAAAGGGGAAAAAAAAAACCCCAAAACTATTTATAGGGGAGAGCTGTTTCAGCTTCCTTCATCTAGTTGTATGAGGAATAAAAACTGGACAGCAGGTTATAATGGTGGAAGTAGAAAATAATGCTAAAAGGTTTGAAGGATTTCAGTATTAGTATAAAAGAGAGCAGCAAACCCTAACGAAGCTGTCGTGCCATTGTACAGCAGTAGCTAATATTGACCTGAGAGAAAGGTTTGGGGATCTAATGACCTCAGAATCCTGACTTGCATTTGGAGTAGAGAATAGAGTGAAGTGATAGTGTGAGTTCTCTCTCCACTGCTTGCAAATCAATTTCCTTGCTCTTCTTACACATTCACTTTCTGCAAGCAACTTCTATCTTCTGCTTTCCTTGCCCTCTGTCTCTGCCCAGGTGGCTGATGGTTTTCTGGGGAACTTCTTAAAGCCACGCTCCTTATTTAATCTTTGCAGACGTGTAGCATCAATCTATGAATTTTTCTGGCTTAAGTATGTAGCAAGAATCTATGAAGCGTTCTGATTTAAAATACAAGCTTCCCTTAAAAGTTTTCATGAGTGTAGAGAGAGTGCATTTGACCTGGTACCAGATCAATTATTCTTTGTTTAATGGCAACTTTTTTAAAGCCTATGTTGTGACAGCTTTGTTATCCTTTAGTGGTAAGGACAGTGAGCACAATAATTTTAAGCCTTGGTAGGTTTATGGAGTTAGATGTGTCACCATACATTATAAAAGCAATGAAAACTATTTTTAATAAGCTTCAGTGGAGTGCAAATCCCAGCTTCATACAGCTCATACTAGAGAGAGTCTTCTAACAGAGCATGCTTTCCTGCTCTGGAAACCCACTACAGGAGGAAATGTCATCTTCTGTCACTGAACACGGGCCCTCTGACTCTACCAGGGAGTCGAAGTCTTGTGCAGGGGTAATAGAAGTTGAATGAAGCTGACTGGCATTTGCAGACATGTTTTAGGTGGCCACCTTCTGTACTCTGTATTTGTAATGGCTGAAAACTACGACTGAAACAGAATAGAGTAAACTCCAGGATTGTTTTGTTTTGACTTGCCACAAATTGGGTTTTGTGTGGGCAATTCAAGCCAGAGAGAATCTACAAACATTGTTAAATAATAGTTAGAGTAGGATGTTTCCTAGAATACTCACAATACTGTAAGGAAAGTCCTGCTATTTGAAGTTGTGAAGTATTCCTGAATAGGCTGCTGTTAATTTTGGTTGCTTTACATCAAGTGCCATTTGCTGTTTTAGGATAATTGTCTCAAGTGATCCTGCAGGAATGGCAGTACTCACATGCCTTGCCACAATATTTAATGTATTCTGCATTGCAGCTACCACAATGCTGTTGCATGTGACTTACTCCTGAGGTCTGTGGGAGAAATCCACAATTCCTTTAGTGCCTAGGTATCTAAAGATTTTGAAGATCTAATCATGTGACTTCCCAAAGGACCTATTTCTAATCAAGGCTAGGCTCGTGCCCTAACACACTAGACACACCTCTGTTTTCCTAAGCATTGTCACTGGACTTGATAATGTCTATACCTTGCTATTTTGCCATTCCCTATCTGGTCTTATATTGATCCAGCTTCCTTTTTCACATCCTTCTGGGCTAAAATATAAAATTACTCCCATCTGTGGGAGAGGGAGTTGAGGAAGAGCTTCCTGCTTACTTGAAATAGGATGACTTATCTAGTGGCAATGAAACCTGCAGGAGCTGTCATCACTGGGTAGATATTCCTTGCTGGTAGATATTCCTTGCTGCTTGCCTCTGCTCTTAAGGCATTCATCCTGATTTCTGTCGATGTTGTCTTTGAATAATTTTCTGACTAATTTCATGTTTTGATTCCAGCTTTGTAATTATAGCATGGCAGCTGCATACAGATGTGGTGATGGCTGAATTGTTATTTTCCTGTAATTTGGGTGATAAAGTCACTTTCTTTCAAGGCCCTTTTCTGAGATGGTTATAATTTTCTGAATAAGTTATTTATCCTGAAAACTTGCATTACTTGTGGCTCACCAAATGAGATTTTAAAAATGAATTCTATCAATATCTTTATGCTATTTAGGATTTCCTGACTCTGAAAACTTGTGCATTGAGAAAATTATTCAGGTCTCTTTATAATTCCCTCATATTATCACCTTTATAACATTTCACATTTATGTGTATATAATAGGTTTATTCTGATGCTCAAATTTCATGTGACTGGTGCAGAGGAAGATGTATGAGAGTCACATTTGGACCACAAGATCTGGAGCTCAGCATACTTAAAATTACTTCAGATGAGAATCCTACTTAATGGAGATGAGGTCTCGTTGTGATACTCCTGGGAAATGGTGTGCCCTTCCTAGTTGCTTAAATGCAAAGTCATAGAATTGTAGAATCATTAGAGTTGGAAAGGACCTCTAGGATCATCAAGTCAAAACTTCATCCTAACATCTCTCTATCCATTAGACCAGAGCCTCAAGTGCTACATCCACTGATTTTTTAAACACCTCCAGGGATGATGACTCCACTACCTCCCTGGGCAGCCTGTTCCAGCACCCAATCACTCTCTCAGTGAAGAATTTCTTCCTAATATCCAATCTAAACCTCCCTTAATGCAACTCGAGGCCATTTCCTCTCATTTTAGCATTAGTAATCTGGGAGAAGAGACCTACACCAGCCTCGCTACAACCTCCTTTTAGGAGAGTTCACTGGCAACTCATTCTGTAAGTAATTGTTGACTTCATTTCCGTGGTGGTACATGCTAGAAGAGATGACTTTTCTGTGTATTGGATTTCTAATTCAGCTGGGGGAAACACCTTTACCTGTCAATCAGGTGCCTGAGAAATTTTCAGATCTTAAGGTTTACAGTGTTGTCTCTTTGCAGATGCTGATGATGTGTTATCCACACTCCTCCTAGCAGCTGTCTCTGCTCCACTTTTTCCTCCTCTCTCAAATGCCAGCTACTATTTATCTCAAATTTACCAGTTATTAATTATCATGTAACTTAAGTAGGTTAAATCACGGTCTTGGAGTTTGTGATACAGAGGAACCTTTTCTTGGCAGTTCTTTTTCACTCGAGCAGTTCCTGTGCTTGTTCTTCCTGCTTCTCACCACTTATTTTCACTGCTGCAGGATATTGTAAGCAGAGTCACGTAGGTCAAAGAATCTCTCCTGCCTTTTCTTAAAACCCTGAGCAATTAAATGGCCAGGGTCACAGAGTAGCCACACAAATGGTTGCTTTGGCACAACTAGAGGGTGACAGCAAATGGACAAGTGGACAGAAACTCTTGGAACACTTGGAAGAAAAGGCCTAGCCTACCATTGCTGCTAAAAAAGAGGTCCTTATATATTTGAGATCTGCTGCTATTTTGTCAGAGCTTTTGAAGAGAGACATCCCAAAGTTTGGTGATTTTCACAAGGTTTCAGTGTGTTAATGTTAAAAAAATCTCAGCCCCCCAACAAATGAAATGTATGGAGCAATTGGAGGCTATAAAAGGGAGAGATTTCTTAGAGCTACTCTGGCTGTACACACACCCGAAGGCAGAAAAGCCTTTCATGTTGGCTGTCCTTTGTGACTTGCTGGATGAGCACCAGTGAGTGATCTCTGAAATGCAGACCTGATTGAGTGCAATGTGTGCTTGTCTGCAGATGTAAAGCCACAACTCTTTGTTCATATCTTATGCTGCATCATGGGGAGGGGGGAGGAGGATGGTGTGGGGGTTTTGTTTAGTTTTGTTTTTTCCTTTCAATTCTCTGATGCTAACTTTGAAGCCACTCTAGTTCTGCAAAAAATTAAACATTCACTTCTGGGGGGCAATGTAGAAGCCTAAATATTTCTTCTTTCAAATTCTTAAGCCATTGCTTGCTTTATCTGTAGCCTTCATATATACAATTTGGTCTGAAATAATGTCTTTTCATATAATTGCACTTCATTTAAAAAAAAAACAAACAAGAACTATAAACATGGAAGTCTTGGGGGGAATTTTCTGTCATCCTTTTCTTCTTTGCCATATGGTTGATATCATTTTATACATAACTGTGGCCTTAGCATAATTGAAAGGTTCCTCTGATGTCTTTGCACTTGCACCTCTTTTCACCAAGGCTGAATTTCACTTTGTGTTTCATGGTTTTGGTGCCCTGTGGGACAAAAAAATGTTAAAGGATTTGGCCCAATAAACTACGGGAGGTTTAGCAA
This sequence comes from Chloroceryle aenea, assembly GCA_013399075.1. NCBI lineage: Eukaryota > Metazoa > Chordata > Aves > Coraciiformes > Cerylidae > Chloroceryle > Chloroceryle aenea. The sequence goes on from VWZY01002279.1 coordinate 422,034, forward strand.
TGAGAGATTAAGACATTATTCCCTCCAGTTGCCTGCCCATCCCCTCAGCTGACATTACAGCCAGGAGAACAAAGCTGGCAGCATAAAACTTGTCCCCAGGCAAAGCACCCCCGTGCTCTGGCATCCTTTGAGAGTTTGTGCCGGACTCTGACTGCCAGCGGCCGAGATGCGCGTGCCGTGGGATGCCAGCGGGGCAGTAACTCCTGGCAGAGGAGCTGGAGAGTTTCATCTGTAACTACCTCAGTATCCCCTGATTTTACCTTTGGAAATGCCATCCCTGTTTGTTTTAACGTCACTTCTCTCAGCCTGCCCTTGAAAATAGGAGGTGGCAAAGTCCCTGACAGAGAAACCAGTCTATCCCATATTTTTACAGGAAGAAATAGAGCCCAGTATTTCTAAATAAATATTTTAGTAATAATTCTAATGCCTTGGAATTGATCTTTAAGTGAAGAATATAGTGTAATTTTTATCATGTGTAATGATTTTTGTGTTATCAATGACAGTGCTGCACAGAGAACATTGTGTGTTCTCTTTTTATAAAAATAACTTATTTTTTTCCTGTTCACTTGAAGCATCATTTTAAATCCTTCTTATTCACATCTTACTGGGACTGTCATACTTTATTTTAACTGGCTGTACTTGGGAAGGTTTTTCAGTCTTCCCAATGATCTCAAGTCTCCAATTCTTGAAGCATTTTTCCTTTCTCATCCTTATCTTTGCTTTCTATGTATACGATCCTGCCAGATCAGAGTTGTGTAGCTTGCTCTTGCAGAAGATTGAAGAACTAATGGCTCCATAGCAGTGGCCCTTGCAGCACAGACCTGCAGAACAAGGGAGGGCTTCTCACTTTTAATTCATACAGAACAAATTGTTCCTGTCAAGGGGCATGTAAGAGTAGTGCTGGTTTATAACTACAGCAACTAACAATGGATTGGTCCTTTAAAATCAAATAGCTTGCTCTGTTCTACAGTATCATACTGACACTGGCAAATCTTCCCACAGCAAACCTCAAGACTCTTCACCCTGACTGGACTTCTATTTCTCTCCTCTTTTCCCATTCCTGTTGTCTTAGAAACAGTCAGCTACGGGCTGGAGGCTACGTGCACATTCTCTACAGGCAAGGCAGTGGTGTAAGTTTGGCTTATTTTTTGAATACTTTAATTCTGAATCCTGTGAGTTTTATCCCCCTTTAATCACTCCAGCCACATCTATATTCAGTGAATTCTGAGGTTTGGACACAGGATTGTCCAGTCTTCATCCTAGCAATGTAGTTGTGCTTTGGTTATTAGTGTTCCTCAAAGTAGTTTTAGAAACTATCTCAGAATTAGCTTGCATGATTTCTTTTGATTTAGTCTTTTCTTTCTTCTTTTTTCCCTCATTATATGTATCCTGCATCCTGTCTGGGAGTGCAGGAAATGACATTGCTAATTGTTACAGAAGATGGTGGTACATCTTTATTAGATCAACACTTTTCCACGAGACATTTAAGGAATTTCATTAAATCCATTTGAAAAGGTGATGACTTTTAAGTATAACTAACAGAGGGCAGAATCTTCAATTAGATCCTTATTGCAAATTTTCACGTTCTGTGTAATAGAAATAATCACACTAAACATGAGCACTTAATTCTAAATCAGTTGGAAATGTTCAAATTTTGCATCTACAGACAAATGTATGTCTCTAGTTATTATTTAATACATCATTGTTTCTTTTCTTTGTGGACTCTGGATCAGAACGACACGTTTCTTCCTGTGGGTAATCACTTCAATCTGCAATATCTAATTTATGTGGCTGAGTATGAATTTTAGCAGTCTAGTATCAAGTGTGTGCATTTCCCTGTACTGACCTTGAGAATACTTTTCTTAATTTAATGTAAAATTGTAACCTTTTACTTAATTTTACTTATTTTTTTTTCATTTTGGCTTATTTCAAAAAAGAGTGGTTTCACACTCTTTCATGCTGATAGCTCTTTGTATCCTCAGTGGGACTAAAATAATACTCTGTTGTGAACGTGCCACACCTTTTTCCCCCACAGCACCAGGTAGAAAGTAGTCAAAATCTATGTGAGTATTATTTTGTTCAGTTTTAAGTAGTTTTCCACTCTCCTTTGTGCTCAGCAGAATGAACCAGACCCATCTGACCCAGAGCCAAGAATAATAGTAAATCCTCCTCTTTCTTCTCCCTTCTCTTCCTTCTTCTCTCACAGAAAGAAAAAAAAATATAAAATCTATATTATTTGGGTGCCCAAACAAGTCAAGGCTCCACATCAAGTATCTTTTGAACCCTTTAACATTTCTGAAGTATGACAACGTATTTTGGCTGATTATATGACAGGTTAACTTAAGTTATGCTTGCAAAAATCTCCATTATCTACCTTGCTGGTTAGAAATGCTGCTAATATGCATAAGCAATCACAATAAGAGCCATCTACAACTTCAGACTTCAGCTGAAGACCAGTATTTTTGTGCAGGAGCTTAAAATAGTGTCTGTAGATGCTACATAGCCATCTTTATCTGGAACACAATAGCAGCTAAGGTGGTGGTAGAAGCACTGTATTCCAATTGTACACAAAAGCTGTGCTCCTTACTCTGTCTCTTACAAAACATGACACTGAATTAAAAGTAAACTTCCATGATTTCCACTTTAATGTTAGTGAAGTCTTAAGGGAGTATAGAGAAGAAACAAATCTCAAGAAATGCTAACGTGTTAATACAAAAATTAAAACTTACTATTATAACTTAATAAATCTGGCCAGAAAATCTTTCTGGTGATGTTTCAGATCTTTTTTTTTTATAGTTTTCCCCTATCTTTTCATAAGCACAATTAGAAAGTATGGTGGGGTGCAAGAAAGGAAAAATCTGAGGCATGTTTAGATCCTGGCTTATGGTCTTCTGCATTTCACTTTTGGAGGGGATTTGAGGGATGAGCTGAGCCTGGAAGGTTCATATGTTCAATGTTCATTTCTGCTTCTGGCAAGAGGAAAAAATCAAGACTGTTCAATATTTTAATTGTACACTGAAATAAAAAAGGGGATGGAGTTGGGGGTGAAAAACTCTGATGGTATCTACTGCAACACAAATTTGCATACATATGAGATCTCTGGCATATGAGCAGGAGCTTTCACAGCCATCTGTTCTTTTGTTGCAGTTGCAGCAGTTCCAAATATTCACTGATGTGGTCTAAACATGTTTAATAAGCACCTATTGAAAGCACAGGTTGCAGGAAGCAAATTCTGTGTTGTTTCTAGACTAATCTTGATGATTATTGTGCTATGTGTCCAGTCAGCTAGCTTTTGTCCATGCTTTTTTGTTTTTTCTTTGAGAGAATTGTGGCTGTTCTCACATGTTTATCTGCTGGGAGTGGCATATTCAGAGATCAGGGAGTCTCCTTGTGGTGAGAAAAAGAGCTCTACTCTAGCTGGGGTCAAGAGGCTGGCAAAAATCTAGGGAGAGGGGAGAAGATGACAACATGATGTCATCTGTCTTTACAGGGGAAAAACAGGTTTGAGGAAGGATACAATCCAAGTATCTCTCAAACTCAACCTCCATCTCTTTGGTTGCTCCTGTAAATTAATGTTAGGAAAGGATTCAGCTCAGATCCTCTCCTATTGAATTTGGGTAAGTCCAACAAGCAAACCATTCAAAACAGAAAAAGACTGCTGGAGAGCTTCAAGGTCATTTGTGTTGGCTATTGATTATTCTAGGAGGAAAGAGAAAGGATGGGCTCTTTGCCTCACCACCAGTCCCACTCCCCACCCCTTGCCCCCCAGTTTCTGGTTGAATTTCTCATTTTGGAAATGTGAAATATTCAGGCAGACAACCTAAACCAAATGTTACTTGCTGGAGGAATACTGTCTTAATTTATTTTCTCTTCAGATCTTTACTCTGGGCTAACACAGGAAGGGGAAGTAAGATAATAGTGCTATATTTAGTTGATGTTGCTAACTTTCTCCCAGTTCCTGGCTGTTGGTAGTTACAGATTTCATACTATCTGTCTGTAACTGTGAACCTGTCAGAAGTTGCTAACAAGCACTTGTAAGTGCGAAAACTGAAGTATAAATATTTTTAGTCAAAATAATTCCTAGATTATGGTGAATAAATAAGTGTCTAGTTAGTCATTACAATTTTTCTAATGACATCCATGCTGGAGAAAACTCTGACCAACCTGTGACCAAGGGAAGAATGCTTCAGAGTTGAAGAGTTTGAGGTTTATATTTTCACTGAGCTTATAAAATTTTCAAAATATAGCACTGTATTAAACCTCCTTCCTTGCCCTTGAAGGCACTTAATCTAAGGAATATAAAGTACTAATGAAGGACTGGATGCCCATTTAAGACACATCTGAAGAGGGTATGAACATAGTCATCATACTTGCAGACATATCAGCACCTTAAAACACAGGAAGGTCCTTATCAAAATATATGGCATGGTGAAAATTTATTTCATATTACAATCAACATCTATGAAAAGAATAATAAATCCGTGATGGAATGAGATTCAAACTGTTCTGACTGTTTGTGCTCTTCAGGATTCAGTTGCCATATCAATATGAATACTGTGGTAATCTGGTTAAAAGACAAATGAATTTGTCCCAGCTCTGGAATTACAAAAAGAGACAAAAGTGTGCAATTTGGAGAAAAGTGCAGGTCAGGATTGTTTTCAGTGAGAGTGACTTTATCTCTGTTTCCTTTTTTTCCAGGGACCCCTCTGAGGAGCAGGTAGTTTCTGGACTAAGAATAGAAGTTCACAGATTTGAAGGTGAATAATTAATTTACATTATCATAACTAAATTTAATTATTCAGTAGCTGAATAGGCATATTTCAGCACTAGTGTGTTGCAAGTTGTTTTTCATTTGTTATTGGGTGCCACAGATTATTGTAGACTTGCCATCCCCATTCAGCAGCCCAGACCTCAGGGGAGTTCTGCTGCTGTGTAACTCTAGAAAATAAATCAAAACCTAAGTAACTGGAGTTGTTTTATTGGCAGGTTATTCCATTTAATGGGTGATTAAAAAGGAGAGCTGGGGCTCTTGAATATCTGCCTGAAGCAGGTGGAATAGACTAGCAAATCCAGAGGTGTTTGACTGGTTTTTGAATGGGAGTTGGAAGAGTAAGTCTTTACAATAAATAAAATAAAATAAATCTGTGTGGCTGATCTATGGTTAATCATAAAGCCCACCAAAGTCCCACTGATGACCAAGCAGTCATACGGGCACAATTTAAGCCTATAGGTCACAATAGCTGGAGATTTTAGGCTTTGGGATTAATCTGACTTTGTTCTTAATTCCACATCTATTGAATATGCATTATCATTTGCATATATGACATGATTCCTAACATCAGGTCTTAGCCTAAGAACCTATTTCCTCAGTAAGAAGCCAAATGTCTGTGTTTTAGTCTTAAAAATGCTGGAGTCTAATGCACTAGAATTAGATACAATCTCTCTAGTGCAACTGGAGGAAAGTGACTCTGATACCTTTAGTCTGCAAAAGCTGTTTGTAATTTCATGGAATGACTGCCTTCCACAGAGGTAATATATAGAGATACTATTGAACTTAGCACTCCTACATGTCTTAGTTTAATGCTTTGCCTTGGGTTGCCAGACATCCTTTCCCTTGGTTCTCCATAGGTCAAATCCTGGAGCAGATCAGTCCACCACTGAATTCAGCAGTTCTCTAAGAGAAAGTCTTGTCCCATTGGGAAGAGGCTGAGTCACTCCCAACATTGAGCTGTCCTGTTATGGAACTTCCTGTAGAGTGGTTCCAAATACTGAGATTTTCAGTTTGCTAGTTGATATTTTGCTTAAAGATTCAAGTTCATTCAGTTATGAAACTCTTTTCAATTTTCATTTAAACCTAAAAGCTTTAACTTGTAACCCTCATAGAAAGGTAGAAATCTGAAACAGTGAAACAGTACAAACTAAGCTCTATCATCTACAATTTTCTGAAGATTAAAAAAACCAAAAACCCAGAACAAACTTCCCAGAACTCCCAAAAAAGAAAATTAGTAGTGTTTTTCTGTAAGATCATTCCTCTTGTTCTCAGTTCCACAACCCTCTGCTTTCAGGGCACTGTGTGGACAGACTTAAGAAAGGGCAGCCTGTGTCTGGGACTGACAGTGGGAAGAGTGAGAGCAGGGGTGAAGGACAACTGCTCGTGTGTGCAATGAGAGATGATGATCTGGAGCAATGATTGTGAGGAGCTCTGTGTCTGGAGCAATCAGGAGGCACAATCCCACCAGTAGACCTCTAGATCTTTGTACAGGATTCATGGTTTAGGAATTCTGAACAAGTGGCTGTGGCTGCACCCCTTATTATTTTTCTCTTCCCATCTCTTCCCAAAACATCTCTCTCCTTCATCAGTCATTGTGCAGCTTCCTCACTTTTCACAATCTATTATAACTCAAAAACTTAGTCCTCTTCCTTCAATACTAGTTTCCCTGGGCTCCTTCTCTTTTTCCCACTTGTTCTTGTTGTTTTTTTGACTGCAGTCTTCTGATGGGATTTTTCTTGCAGAAGTGGAGCCCAGCAGCTTCACCAGTAGGTTGTAGAGACACTGCATAGAGGATGAACATACCACAGGCTTCTCAGGACTCAAAAGAATATGTGCAGAGTTAAAAATAATCTTTATAATAGAATTATTCCAACTAAATTCCATTTGTTTTCTTTTTTTTTGTTGTGTCAAGGAAGTCTGGAATACTACTGTCAGATAACCAACAGCTACTTAAGGCTCATTTTCTTGGCTTTTCTAATGAGAATATTGTTTTGTTAGATCTTTTAGTCCTTGTAGAGTTGACGAGAGGTGAGTTTTCATTGTTCCGGTTTGTTCAGGAGCTCTGTGCAGGACCTAGGATTCTGCTTCTTCAGGCATAATAACCATGGAGCAAAAGCACAGTTGCTGCATACCCCTAAACTCAGCTCTATTATCAAAGGTCTTACTGGATTGCAATGTTTTGCATGTAAATAATACTGGTTTTAAATTATTTTTTCCTGGAAACTAGAACTCTGATTCTAGTTCTAGTAATTTCTAGTTAGGATTGATTGCTACAGCTCTTTTCTGCACAAGAAAGATCATACACTCTCCTGGCATGACTCTTTATAATAGAAGTTGCTGTTTCTGCTTTGGGTATTATTCAGCTGTTTTTGGGAAGTACTAACTACTGGACAGTCTGTGTCCAAGAAATCGAGCCCAAATATTAAGATCTGAGTCACTTTTTAGTGGGTTGGGGTTTGGTTTGTTTTTTCTTCTCACTCCCTCCATTCCCTCTTCATGGGAATGTGCTGCCCAGCTTCTGGCTTTACTCACTGACAGCAGTTGAGGGCTGAACCTTCTCAGAGCCAGCAGAGTGATGGGTGGTAGTAGCCAGATGCTATTTACTTGAGCTTTATTTTCTGGAACAAATATATTTAGGTCCCCTTCAGTATGCATTTTATTTATTTACAACCTAACCTAATCACCAGGACAAAAGAAACCCTTCACACTCTGGAGGACTAGGTCTGAACTTGGTAAAATTTGGCCAGAATAATGTTACTTTGAAATTGGTGCAAGTTTTAGGATTCTGGCACATCCTCAAGTCTCAAGTTTATTTTAATGAACATGAAGTGGCTAACAATAGGAAATAAATATTTATTGTTATCAGATAGATACATTCCAAATGAAAACCATCCATTCTTCCTAGCCTGTTGAGACATTTAATAAGAAAAGGTTTCCTAGGTATGCCTCTTTATATTGGTCTTTCTTTAACTTTCTGATTCAGCTGCTAAGGATCCAGCCACAAAGGGAAAATAATAGAATATATCACACAATATTTTATTTTCTTCATTGTCAAAGGTGCTGAACTGTCTTCTTTCAGTAGAGTTTGTAATAATGTTCCATCAGGCTAGCCTTTTTTGGGAACTATTGTATGTTTGTGGATGGGCTCCTGCCTGTTTCCTCTGGCAGCAGACTGCCTAAAAATGAATGGTTAATTAGACTTCAGAAGACTGATATGGTTTTTAAGGTAGGGAATTCTGCTTGGCTGAATAGACCCACCTAGTGTCACTTGTAATGTAAGTAATGGCATTGCCTGGTACCTTGTTATAGACCTTTGTAGTGAAAGATGGCAGAAAGTGGCAGCAAATGTCATTGCTTTTACAAGCAGCATATGAATTAACCCAGGCATCACTGAGTATGACAACTTTCTAGAATGCTTAAAATTGGCTGCCCATGTGGAGGACAGAGACCAAGTCTTGGTGCAATGGGTAATGCCAGAAATAGGCTGGGAGTATGGGACCTGAACTGACAGATGTACTGGAAGATATAATATACTTACTGTTTAATCATGTGGATAGAGTAGAAGTTAGAAACATTGAGAATAAGAAGCTTACAGTAAGAGCTACTGCTTAATCTGAGCAATAGCCTCTGAGGCTTCTTAATCTGCTAGGGGGAATTGTATAGATGCAAAAAGTCTGACAAGACAAATAAAAGAATAGAGTCTCATAAGTCAGTGAAATTCTAGATTTTAATTTCTGCTATTCTACAGGGAATTGGGGAAAGGGAAATAAAGAGAGGAAGGCAAAACATGTGCTCTACATTAGTTCTGTTTATGATTTAGGAAACAGAAATGAGTCTAAGAAGTGCTGGGGTTTTTTTGCTTTTGGAAGCATATTAATTGCAGGCTTGGAATCCCCAGCCTTGACTGAGAAGTCAAGATGTCTGAGCTGCTGATTGACATAGTTTGTGATTAAATATTGCTGTGGTGTCAAAATGCCTCAGCTAGGTCTGAGAAAAATGTGGTAAATACCTGTCCCTGTCCCACGGAACTCGTGGCTTCAAAGTTTGCAAGAAATCCAAGCTTGAAAGCATGTAGAAAGGGCAGAGGGGTATGTTACTGCAGCCTATAATGATGTGCTGGGTAGGAAAGATTTGGAGTAGCTCAGTTTTGATCAGTAAGAATGATACAAGATGGGTGGGAGTGGAATGAGAAAAAAGAAACCAAACAAACTAGGTCCTAACGTGCCCATCTTGATACTTTAAAAGTGTAAACACAAATACAAAGCTGGGCTTGTGTGGGAGCTTATCACTGTTATGCTCCTGGCCACAGGAGGCAGGGGCTGCAAGTCAATGCCTGGTACTTAGAGGGACCACAGATAAAGCTTCCCCAGATGTACTGCAGGAATGTACTGCTTGTTGCAACGTGTGTCTGAAGAAATGCAAATTAGTGGAACTCTTCCAAGCTAGAGAATTATCAAAGCTACTTAGCATATTTATTATTGCTAACTTAAGTCATTAACGTTGGAAGCTGTGCAACATAAACAGAGTTTTTCCCCTGACCTATTTGGGTTTGTTCAACAACTGATGATTCAACCACAGATGCTCAACAACTGTTCAACAACATGACGAAGTCGTGCCAGTTGTTGAACAGCACAGTAACTTGAACAATTGCAGTAACTTTTAAATGTTCTATCAACTGTCCACATTACATCAGCTTTTGCATATTGCACACTGCTTCCATCAATGCTAAGCAATGGAGTTTTTAGCAGAAATTTTCATGAATGCTACAGTAGACAACTAAAAACTATAAATATTTACAAATCTTCTGAGGTCTGTAGTAGATATATGATGCCATAATTTAAATTCTTCTATATGAGGATCTCAAGAAAAATTTCTATCACTTCCAAGTCCAGCAAATATTGTGCAAGAAAGTAATGCCTTTTGTGGGTTGCTGCAGTGTTGAAAACTGTTGCTAGACATAAAAAAACCCCAACCAAACAATATAAATAAAAAGCTTTAAAAAACCCCAACACTTTTACTAATGTTTTTTGCTACATATGGCTCTCTTGCCTCCTTAGACCCCAACATGTGGTATATTTGCTTTCAGCTTTAACATCTCGTTTGTTAATTCCTCTCTCTCCTATGTTCTCAGTTCTTCATCTTCCTGCCATCTCTCGCTTACTCTGTCTGCATTTTCCTAAATTCCTGACCACAAAATCCTACTTAGAACTTCAGTTGACTCCATGGGAAGTGGTGAATAGGAAGCACGGCTGTATTGTCATGAGCTGTGGCTTCATGCCTGTTGGAAGACATGGCCAGAAATCATCTTTGTACTTGCAATAAACATTCATAAGTGTTGGAAATTTAAGATAACCTTTGTCACTCCTGGATGTATCCTGTGCTTACAAAGTGAAAACCTCAGAGGTTTTGGTCTCAGTATTTTCCCAACTATAGGAATATTGCCAAGAATAACTTCAGAACTCATTCTTTAAACAATGAACATAAATATATTTAATTAGAACTCAGAACCAATTATTTAATCTCCCCTTTCCTCTATTCCCTACTGTCACAAGCAGTGCTGGAAATGTCTTCCCCAGCAGGGCTGCCACTAGTTTCTGTCAGTCCACTTTCTGCTGTTCTAACTCACCTGAACTGGGTGCTTGCAGTAGAAACCCACTGGCCCGGCCAGGGAGCATCCCAGGAATATGCAGGAAGGACTATTGCTGCATTTCACAGTTAATGCCCATCTCATTCTGAGAGGAATTGTTCTGATTGCCATAACTGGACAGTTTTTTATCACATGAAAGTGTTTCTGTGTCGAGAGCTGAGAGGAAGATTATGTTAAAGATAGTTTCAAAAATGTTAGTTACTGAGCCAAGTTGTTGAAGGCTTTTCACAATATTTTTCAGTCATCACGTGGTTTTACAAAGTCACACATCCCAGTGCAGTTGGTGCCACTGGAGCTGATGTGTCTGGGTGGCTCTGTGGGTGTTCATGCTTGGCCAGCCTCTCAAACACACACAAATTCATTTAAAAAAACCACACCTATTTTCTGTGTCGTCTTGATATTCAAGAGGTTCACACTGATAGTGACCTCTCTACCACTTCCTCCTGCTCTGGAGACTTTCCAGACCCACCTGGCTCTGTTCCTGTGTGGGCTGCCCTGGTGACCCTGCTCTGGCAGGAGGGTTCCACTCGCTGATCTCCAGAGGTCCCTTCCAACCCCTACCAGCTCTGATTCTGTGTTGAGAGGCACTAAGATTATTGGAAACTCTTTTATGAAATGTTCTATATAAATTTCTATATAGAAATCTTACATACAGATAATTATATAGAAAATTATTTTATTTCAATGTATCACATGGAGTAGAATTGATTAGAGTAACAACTCAAATGCTTTTCTGATTGTTTTTTGGTTGGTTGTTTTTTTTTTGTTTTGTTTTCTTAAGGGGGATTGGTTTAAGGCTTGAATTTTTGAGGGAGGTGTGGTGATACTGCTGGGGAAAAAATCTATTTCAAAATTATATCTTTAAAGCCTCAAAAAATGGTTTTAAAAAGGATCCTAAAACAAATACATCATATTATGCTTAAACTCAAATAAGTATCCACCAGTGGAATCTACGCTGTATGCTTTATAAATCAAAGTCTCAGGGTCAGAAAACTGGCAAAGAACCATCATTTCCTCAGACCACAGAGAATTATTATCCATCCATGTATGTTTTAGATAAAACCAATGCAGTATTTTCCAGATACAGGAAGCTGGTATTCTGAAGAAGGGAGATGAGGAGAACCTTATCAGTAGATAAGATTTGATTATCACTAAGCAAAATGCACATAATCAGCTCTCAGGAACTGTTAGTCCCTTTGCTTAGTGCCCCTAATCAGGTTTTCTTGTTCAGTGAGATGAATGTAAATGTTGTTAAAGCTATTGGGATATAATGAGAAGTAAAGATAGTTAAAGCAGATCTGTTGTAATTTGTGATACCAGTTAATTTTGCAGTTAAGGTGCTATTTTCTCTTTATGTTCAGAAATAACCCACTGTCTTCTGTAATATTGATTGGCAAATAGCAAATTCAAGCTATTAATCTAATCCTCTTAATTCTATTTTCCCAATCTCTGCATTAAATGAGGGGCAAGACAGCTGAATGTAGGAAAATTAATCAAAGCAGCCCTCTGCTTCCATTTGTGGCAGTGTAGAATTCCAGACTGCAAGGCACATTTCACTGCTGCACGACTTACTTCATGAGGCAGTCCAAGAAGAGGCTTTATGAGAGAAAATCTCTTGTTCACTAGGAAACAGCTTTAAAAATACTGTCATAAATAAATCTCTGGGCATCACTGGCTGGAGTAAGATGAATTGTGATTTACATCATAGTTAAGTCTAAGATATTTCATTATGTTCTTACTAAAGGTTTTTTAGAGTCATTAACTTACATGCTACAATTCTATGAGGATGCATCTTTCTGGAAAGAAAAGGTTATTTGGGGAGTGGGTTTAATGCCAATTTATCACTCTCTGAATGCACACATACACAGGCTCACAGGCACATGCTCAGGGCTGTTACAATTCTGTGTGCTCTATCATGTCCCAGGTTATACTCCTTGCTGGACAGTTAAGTTGATAAAACTCTTCTTAAGGTGTTTCTAGCTAAGAAACTTTTAGCAGATGAAAATGAATAAACAGGATGAATGTCTACATTTCAGTGTATTCTGCTTGGCAGATTTCTGCTCTGTGAATTTTAACAAATCTAGTTACAGAGGGTACTTGTGTTAGCATCAGGTACCAGTTATTCTAAGGTCATTATCAGCTGAAGTTCCTGTATGTGTACAAGTGTCAGAGTTTTATTCTGTTTCACCTAATTCCTAGTGGAAAGCACGGGTGGTAGCATGCTTGGGGAAAAGGAATACTTCACAGAGAGAGAGATCTGCTGTGTCCAAAGGTAACTAGGAATCATCTGAGTGCAGCTGTGTCCTGAAATATCCCAGTTTGCAAACTTGGCCAAACGTGTCTAATTTGTCCTTATCAAGGACAACACAAAAACTGTTTGGAAAGTTGTCAAAGAAAGACAAAATTTTATATAAGTCTGCTTGTTTTTCTCTGGAAATTATACTGTTAGGATCTGTTTATGTAGGATTGAAGATCAGAAGGCATGACAGTTGAATCTAATCCCTTCAGTTGGTAAAATTTCATTTAGAAATGAATCTGAAAACTGTGTTTGGTGAGTGGTTCCTCAGAACTGAGACAGCTGCTGTAACAGTAAGTTTCAGTTCAATGTTATTTGTGACTTTCACCTCAGAGCAGACATGAAGAAGGTTGGGATCCCCTAAGTGGCCAGTATGGGCTATTTTTGAGTCTGGAGCTGTACAAGAGTTGTACACTTTAAAGTCCTGTTTATAATTGGGAAAGTCTGAAAAGAGGGATGATAGAAAGTCATGACCTTCCGTACTGCTTTCATTTCTTTTTCCAGTTGACCAAGCTCAGAAAGTTTAGGAAGGTGATTTCAAGGATGAGTGTGTCTGGGCTGAACAGAAATATGGTGCTGCAGAAGCTGGACCTGCAGCCTGCATTGGCTCATCTAAAGTAGCTGAGTAATAATAAGGTGATCATTAAAAGCTGACAGGGAGACTGAGTAATGGTTCTGTGCTGAAACCCAAGCCACCTGACACCCTTGCTGTTGTTGAGAACTAGTCCAGATCAAAGATACCTTGGCTTTGTCAGTCTGCACTTTCCTAAGGCTGTGCAGCTGTACTAAAAAGACTGAGGGAAGAAGAGGTGAAAAAACCCTCAAATTCAGAAATGCTGCATGGAGGTTTTTAGGGAGAAAAGAATCTCTGTGCTTCTGATGCTGCTGCTTAATCCTTGGAGAGGAGCAGGCACCTCTTTGATAGTGTTAGATTTACTGTGTTACCTTCTTTCTCTGGGACTTACAAGCAGAAAGGCATGGTACGTATTTCTCTGACACAGGGCTGCAGAAGGGAGTGTTTTCTGTGCTTTTCAAAGACCTTAAAATCCATCAGGCCACTTTTAAATCTGCACTTTTTCAGTTTGCTTTTAGTCAGTGGCATAATATCCCCTGGCTGATTTACTGGTGCTTGGGAAAAATACAGGTCTCATTCAAACCACCATGAAGCACTTGGAACAATTTCTTGTTTTATCTGGATTTTCTGATGCTCTCTGGATTTTGTGTGAGAGCAAGGAAATTGATGATAGGAGAGCAGGAAAAAAGCATTCTGAGGTTAAGCAGATGAATAGCTACCTCTGGAAAAACTGTTCCATGCCCAGAACATTACGCAGTATAAAAAGAAGGTTATCCTAATCAGCAGGTTTTCCAGTTAGTTAGAGAAGACCTTCCTCTCTCCTCATGCTAGCAGAAATTAACACAACTCCTTTTGCTCTCTTGAGACAAATCAGTCAGTCTCCAATTATTGTTTCCTCTTGAAACTACTTTCAGAAATTGCTTGAGGGGAGCAATTCTAAGAGCTGCAATAGGAATTTTATTTTATTTTTTAAAGGTGCATTTAAGAGTTTAAATTAAAAGAAGTCATTTTAGAGAAGTCCATTGAAATTGACTTTCTCAGCAAAACTGAGATCTTAACTTCAGTTAGTTGCTTTAGATTTGGGGATATTTCTACCTGTAGAGCACTCTGACCTTTCTTGTTTATTCACTTTAAAATGCATGTATTTTTTTTACTCTTATTTTCTTTTTGTCTGCAATTTAAACTCCTAAAGTTGAAAAAAAAACCCCAACATTCTGGATTAAAAAAAATCCATAAATGTAGAGCTAGAACAATACTTCTAAATTCTGCTTATTGGTGTTTACTCAGATTGGATTGCAACCAAGAACATCAAATCAGCCGATGGAAACTTGGTGTAGGGACTGCTGTAATGTGCCAGCCTGATTTATTCCAGCAGGGAAGTTGCTCAGTTCAGTGTATCACACTGCTTCATGGTACCTGGCTTACGTGTTGAAACCTCTGTGTCACCCTCGGGAGTTTTACTCTTGAGGCTGAATTTTACTGTTCTCCGAAAACATCTGAAAATAACTCCCAACCTGTACTAGCTGTCTCTCCCAGCTTGGTGTCAATTGCATTTGATTAAAAAATGCTACAAGTTTATCATCATCCAAAGATACAAGCTTTGTCAGGAGACTTACCTGTTCTTAGAGCAGCTGATACAAGCAGGAACACAGTAGATGAGCTTTCAGGCATCTAAGCCTTTCAAATGCTATTAACATAAGCACATCACCTTTAACCTCTGACAAAGGTGCTCTGATGGTCATCTAGTTTTCCTCTCTTTCATCAGTTGGCCTACTAAAAGATGCTGTTTCTCCTTGAAAATCCTGCTTTGCTTGTATTCATGGACCAACACAGATGCCACAACTTCCTGGAAAATCCTGAAGTATTTGTTCAGAGGTTGCAAAGAGAGGGAAATAGACAGGGGCAGAAAGAGAATTATTTTACTTTCTTGTGATGCTGTTTCTTCACACTACTCTAGAAGAGTTTCCTGGTGGGGTACATCTCTTCAGGCCCCCCACTGTGGCTGATTCTATGCTAATGCCTTCCTGCAGCTGTTTAGCCTGAATAAACCATCTTGTATTTACACTTTTCTGAAGTAATGTTTTCAAATGCTGACATGAGTATACACAATACTCCACACCCAAGAGATAGGTGTTGACAAGAAAAACTAACCACACTTTTTTTTTTTCCTGTGGGCTAGAAACCAAGGTAAATAATAAGGTAAGTTCAAAAGGGAAGGAGTTGGAATGAAGGAGAGAATTTTAAGCAGATATTTTAGCCCAGGGAATCTAGTTTCTGTACTCTTTTGTTGATGAGGATGATGGCAGATACTCCTTCAAGAAGGCATCATCTGAATCTGAACTAGACAAATCTAAACTAGTGTTGTATTAAATAATTTTCCCTGTATGTCTGGATTAAGATTACCCTGTTTTACAGAGCTGTTACTTCTACAGAGCTGCACTGCATGTACAACTACTTACTGGTCCTCATGGGACTGTAGCACGGGGTCAACAGAAAATGTAAATTACATCAGCATGTTTTATTAGAACCTAGTATTATATAATCAGTTTTTAATATGCAATACTTAAAACGACAATAATTAACTGAAATCATTTCAATTTAAATGTAATTATGAAAAGTTACCCATCCTTATTCTCCATAAAAACTTGAAATACCACTGGGCAGGGGTGAGCCTGAATAAGCATTCTTTGGCAAGGCATGGAATCTGCACCTCTGTCTGTGTGTTTGAACTTATTTATCTTTTTTTTAACCCCCACGTATGTTTGCCTTGATTTTGTAGACCTTTTCTAAGTGACCCATACCCAGAAACCACAGAATTTAGGCCTGTCTTCATCCATGTGCTGTCTGTTATCGAAGCTGACATTGTAATTTTAACCCTGTCAAACACACAGCTGTCACAGGAGCTGGTTACAGTTTATTTATGCATACATGGGAAATAATAGGATCCCATCTGTACTACAAGAGTCAACTGTGTAGCAGGGAATAACAATGTTCTAATCAGCTTCCTGGGTTAATTATAAGCCTGGTAATGATGAAACTCAAGGGTGACCGGAGCAGGGGGAGGGGGTGTTGTGTGTGGCTTTGACTGGGGTTGTTAATTTGACATAGAGGCTTTAGTTCCAGAAGGTGTTTTGACACCATATGGTCATTTCACACGGACTACTGGGCAGCCATCAAATGATGCTTAGGGACAAAGCCTCCTGTATTTATAAAACAATTTCTTAGCCAGGTCTCTTAAGAAACTTCTGTGTTCTGAGCGGGTGTCAGAAACTGAGCCCCTTTGTACCCACAACAGGTCCCTTAACACATATATTTCTCATATATATAGCACATATATTTCTCTACCTGAGGTAACCTCAGGTCAGTAATAAGAGAACAGCAGCTAAAGATTTCTATGGCTACTTGGATGGAATATCCCACGTTATACCAGAATATATTGTCCTGTTTGTGTGGCTGGTGTTCTCTATCCCTCCCTTACAAGCTTAACTTCAAATATAATTTGTATCCTGCCACGCTTTAGACACTGGGCCATCCACTAGACCTATAACTGATGCTCTCTGTTAAGCCCTCTCCCTTCCCAAAGAGAAAGACAATAAGAGAGAGAAACTTACTGATTAGAAAAGAAAACTAAACAGCTTTAACAGAAATAATAAATCATTAAAAGGAATATATAAAATTGTATATAATCTTAAACACACACCAGCCCCCCACACCACAACCCTCTCCCATAAATCCACCCCCAATGGCAACTACATCACCCTCCCCACTGATGCTGTGGAGCAGGCACTGGGGAAGTCCAAGACAGGACTCAGCAGGAGACAGGAGGCAGATTCAGGAGCTGGAAAGCAAGAGCCTTTCTGCACACCCATGCTTGGTAGTAACTCCAAACATGGAGTGTTATCACTGCTAGAAGCAGAGTCTGTCTGCAAAAATACACTGTTAACTTGAAAAGCGCAGTTAGTTAGAACAGACTTCCCTGAAAAGTAAAACTACTGAACAGAATTAGTTCTGCTCTAACTCAAATCAGGACATATCCCTTTCAGTCATCTTTCCTCACTGGCCATAAAAGCAGCTCAAGGTCTGGACAAACGCATTTCCTACAAAAAACAGCTGAAAATGCTGCCTGCTTTTGTTTATTTAAGTGTGAAAAGCCATCTCATCTGCCTGTGCTTCTGTGTCCTAAACATGTAGGGTTGGTCTTTGGCTATAGTTGCTAAAGTCAAGTCTAACAGAACTAGGAATTATCTGCTGAGTGACCAGGTGCATGCTGTGATGGCAACCACAGCCATCACCATTGCATTGCCAGCACAGAATGAGCTGCCTGTGGAAATCCACTAGCAGAATCTAGTCTCTTTTCCTTTCTTTTTTTGGCTCTGTGCTCCATGGCCTGCTTCACAGAGACGTAACACAACATGGAACATTTATCCTCTTTTTTTTCTACTAGAGGCTGGGGGATGGGGTAGTGAGAAGGAAATAACTGGTAAGCTTCAGAAGTCTTGTGTACAAATTATCTGGGGAAAAATTCCCCCTCCTATCAAGTGCAGAACTGTGCATATAAGGATCTGTAAATTAATTTTATCATTAATTTGATTAGAATAAAAATTGTAGGACTTGACCATAAGAATTTGATTTGGTCACTTGCAAACTAGCAAAGTGAAGTCTTTTATTCCCTTTACTCTTGATTAGACACTGTCCTGCATGTAGCATCTTGTTTCTAATTCTTTTAGGATTACTCCAGTTTCTCTAGAGCCTTGCCAATGAGTAACAATGCAGCCAGCATTGGCAGGTTGCAATTTGCCTCCCCTATCCATGTAACAGCTGTGGCCAAGGTGTGAAACCCTAGAGCACTTGGTATGGAGAAAGCAGTTGTCTGCTTGCCGTGGTTTAGGGTCAGGGCAGCCCACTAGACCTGTAACAGACACTGTTAACCCCCCTCCCTCCCCAAATGGCAAGAGAAGAGGATTAGGGGAGAGAGGATTAGTGGTTAGAAAAGGAAACCAGAACAACTTTAATGAAAATAATAATAGAAATGGAATATATACAAATCTATACAAACCCAGTATCAAACCCAGCCTCCTGGCCCTGATGGCAATTATGTCACGGAAGAGGGGAACTGTGTTCAGGAGCTGGATTCAGGAACTAACAGCTCTGGTTCAAAGGCAGAACAGACAGAGTCTTCCTCAGATGCCAGACATTGAAGAAGTGAGGAAGAAACTGGGAGAGGACCCAAGCTGAGCAAAGCAGGGCAAGACCCTCCAGATCCCTCAGCTTTATACTGAATACGATGTATATGGGCTGGAATCCCTTGCTGGTCAGTTTGGGGTCACCTGTCCTGTCCACTCCTCCCTGAAGGTGCCACCTGTGACTTTCTGCACCCCCCAGTGTGGTGCACAAGGTCCAGCAGTGGCCTTGGTCTGCACCCCAACCCTTGGTAGTAACTCTGCCCATGGGGTGTTCTCACTGCCAGCAGCAGCCCCTGCCTGTGCCAACAGCTGCTGCCTGCAGACAGGGCAGGGGGGGAGAAGAACTGAGCTGAGAAGTAAAATCACTGAGCAGAATTAGTTCTGTTCTCACTCAAACCAGGATGCTGCTCCACCCAGACTGACACTCCTGATAAATTGGGCTGGGAATGGGGTTGAGTGCTTCTTAAAGTTACAACTTCTCTTTCTGTCACCTCCCCATTTTTGGAAGTTTATTGATATGAAGCTCAGTGCCTGGCAATATCAGCCTTAAAAGTGACCATGGAAACTTTGAAGGAGAGGGCACTGCAGAATTTTCTATTTTTTTTTAAGCTATTTTGTATATTCAAACAAAGATGGCTCTTGAAAATTTGAAACAGAAATATGAAGGACTATCAGGACAGGAAGAAAAACAGAAGATAAGCAGAAAAATATTGGCAAGACTTTTTGTACATCATCTAATTTTATCTAAGTTTTTTCTTGCTGATATTCCCCGTAAAAAATTATTATTCCATGTTAAAATATGTCTTTTTCCAACTGCTTCATTTAATGAAGGGTTTCTGTCTCCCTTCTCTTCCTCACTGAAGACCAGGAAACAGCAGCTGCTTGGTATATTCTTCTCCTGCTGCTGGAGAGGTTCACAAAACTATGCTGCCCACAAAGCTCAGAACAAAACCAGCATGGATCCTGGAGGTATGTCTGTGAAATTAGGAACAATATCTGTTGGAGAAGGAATACCTCTGTCTTGGCCTGGAAAAAGGACTCACCAGATAAGCATGTAGTTGGGAATTGAATCCAGGTTTCCTGGGTCTAGCCTGGTGACCAGTCCACAAGCTACAAGTAGTTGCCTGGTCAATCAGCTAAAGACTTTGGATAAATCATTAGGACAATCTCCAGAACTGTCACTCTTGGATCAAGCTCCAAAGTTCTTGTCCAGACTAATACCTGCTTGTTTATTTTGCTGTGATTAGAATCAAATAAGTGTGAAATTAAATTTATTCCTGCTCGTAAGTACTTAAGGTTTACAACCCTAATACTTGACAAGTTGAAACCATGCTGAGACCAAAGAAACGAGGTGGGAAAACAGAAAACTAATAACTGAAATTCTACTGGCTGAATAGAGGCAGATGTAGCATATCCCTTCTTGAAGCCTGTGATTAAACTGAGGCTTGTGTCTCTCTTGTTTAATCTGTTGCCATGCCTGCCCTTGTTGCACTGCTCTCCAGACCTTCAGTCGTGTCTTTTTAAGTGTTTGTTCCTGATCTTTCTTTTCTGTTCCTGCTGCTAAGCCTTTTTTAATTTTTTCCACCCTCTGGGGTCAGTACAATTCATGCTCCAAGGGGACTGGGAAGAAAACATTACTACTCTGAAGAACATAGGCTGGATGAAATTTTGTCTTTCCCCCGTCCTGATGTTCATTAGGAAAAGCATAATGTATACTACTGTGTTATGGTTTAAAGTGCTGTCACAGAGGTGTAAAGCATAAAGGCTCAGGTGCCTGAAATCCTACACGTTACATAGGAACTTCCTAAGTGCACAGGCTGAGTTTTTGAGTGCCTGAGCCATTCCCTCTTTGAAAATAACTTCAATTCCTGCTTACAGAGAAAGGGACACTAGAGAAAAAAATCAGCTATTTGATGTTCAATACGTGTTTAGTGCAGGTTTCTTTTGTGTGGCTCAGGAGCCCAAAAAATCACCTTGAAATTTGAGTGTAAATTCACATTTATGGGATATGTGTTCTCTGAAATATTTTTTCTGGTCATAAGCTGGACTGCTTTTCCATAGTCTGCATAGGTTGCTTTTGATACTACCACAAAGGAGAGATCAGTGCAGCATTTTACACAGACTGTTTGCTGATAATCCTGTCAGAGCTACACAGAACTTTTTCTTTGCAACAGCATGAAATATTCTTCATAAATGAGGAAAATATAACTTAAAAGTTCTCAGTGACTGAATCTCTGTTACCAGTAAGTACAGCCTCAAGCCATTGAAATTTTATCACAGTGTCATCAATATCACATTCTACATCTTTTTTTTAATATTTGAAGAAAAAAAATCCCTGGTAGAAGTTTCTCTTCTATTACATTTCCTAAATAGAATGATCCTATGCTATTTTTAAAGGATGATTGCTTAAGAAAAGATTATTTTTTTTCTTTTTTCTTTTTTTTTTTCTGTCCATACCTCTTCCTACTCTCCAATCACTCCAACTTTCAGTTGCTTTTTGATGAAAACTTCAGAAAAAGTGTCAGGAAGCCATGAGATTAGACTGCAGAATAATGTAGCATAAGAATTCATAGACTCAAAGAATGGTTTGGGTAGGAATTGAATATTTATAGAATTCTGCTTTCATTTGGTAGATATCAGTTAGGAAATAGTACTTGAAATTCAGAGCCCAAAACTACTGCATCAACTTGAAGGATGAGCATATGTAATTGAAGTACTTTAAATAAAAATCCTGAAATTATGCTTCCAAGGGAAAAAAAAAAGGCATCCCACTTAGAGAAATGTGTTTGAATTGGCTTGATGTCAGGGGTCAATCACAGAAGTTTCCATAACTCTCCTGCAAGGGTAAATATTAGTGATGATTTATGAATTGTTTGCATAACAAGTGCACTGGAGTCTGAACAGATTTAGCAGTCTTGCTGTGAAGTGTTTGCTGTCCTATTGTGCAGTCACTGAAGAGTTACCAAATTGAAGTGATGTAGAAGTAATAGTCTGAAGAACTGCAGGAAGCCATAGGAAGAAGAAATCTCAGCTCTTGTGAATGGCACTTAAATATTTTTTAAGAACTAGGACTAGAGTGCTGAAATTTTGTTCTTTCTATCTGCTCCCACTTTTGCGTGGATATTATCAGGTGGTTACAGTTTTCTCTTAACTGGATCAAGAGATTTTAAAGCTTATCTGGTTTATGTATGTTTGCCTCACTTCAGAACCTAGAAGTTTTTACCCTTTCATTGCATGGGGTTCAAGAAGGCCAATGCCAGCCAGGTCCTGCACTTGGGTCCTAACAACCCAACGCAGTTCATATGACAATTCTGCTGTATCTCAGATCAGCCAAGGATGGTGAGTTCACAATTCTCCTCCTTGTTCAGTTTGTATTCTGCCCAATACAATGCACCATCTTAAGCAGACAACCAGCTCTAGTGACTTCAGTGGGATCAGGATTAAAAACTTTTGAGGAAAAAACTTCTCCTTTGTGCTAGAAAATAATGAAGAGACCTAAGAAAATCAAGCTTGTGCTGCATGGTACTAACTGAAAGTTTTTTAGCATTTACCTGCAGAAATCTTTTGCTGTAGTTGGTATGCAACTGCCTCTGCATCTGTTTGGTGTGCAGCTAATCTTGAGTTTCTTTGAGAGCTTCATAGATCTCTCTCCAGGTTTTTTGTGGAAAAAAAAAATTCAACTGTGTATGAATTTATTATAAAAAGTTGTTTCATGAAGTGAGTTAGAGCACTCTGGTACTGATTAACTCAAGAATCCTGTATTTGAAGTGTCTCTAGTGCATTCCAGAGAAATTAGACTCCAGTGCTTCAGTTTTTAATAAATAACTTCACTACTTATTTGAGCATTAAAAAAAAAAAAGAAAAGAAAAATGAAAAAGACAGATTTAGAGTGTTAACACCTAAATTGCTGAACTCTGGTGAACCCCCTTGTCACTGAACTCCTGGGATCTGCTCTTGTGAGAATATTGAGCACTGTTAGATTAACATTCTAGGTGTAAAACTTTAGCTTTTCCCTAAAACTGAACTTTCTACATGATTCAAAAATTTAAAATTAAGGAACAGAGAAATTACTTACTGCTACAAAATTCCCATTGTAGAAAATCAGCATGGCAGGTGAGAGACCACAATTTAACTACAAGGGAAAAAAATATATGATGGGTGAAGGGAATAGGATGGCAAGCACAGGCTTGACTCATTATTTTGTTTTTCCCAATCTTTTAATTTTTGCTGAGATTCACTACTTTGGTGGAAAGTGGTGTTTTCCATGGTCTGCCTGGCTACTGACTTGGAATAAAAATGCACATTCATTTATGTTAACAGGATTTTTACCACAGAATGAAATAAGCTAAAAGATTTACCCAAAATGTCTTTTGCTGTGAGACAGTGAGAAGGCATCTTAAAACTTCAGGAAAGTGGTGTAAATCTGCAGCAATTTATGAGGCTCTAACGTACCTCAATGGATTATGGTTTTTTAATTACCACTGTGAGAGTACATTCAAAAATGGCAAATGAAAATTATATTATTTACATCATGAGTGTATTCACGGAATACAAATGACTGCAATGTTTGTAGCTATGAAGTTTAAAAAATACTGGAGAATATTTCTGAAAAGCAAATTTTGGACTGGTTTCATGTATTCCCACACACATTAGTTCTGAATCATCCACATCTTATTCACTTCATTACTATATCTTGTGGTTTGTTTTTTTTCTGTGTAATTCAAACTAATCCAAGTTAATATAACCAAGTTACTAGTGTGCTAAATGCTAATATAGTGAATATATCTTAATGAAATATTCAGTATTAAATTAGATTAACATTCTAGGTGGGAAAGAACCTCAGTCCAATCTCCAGCTCAAAGAAGGGTGAGCTATGAAATCAATATTTACTATTTATGTAGCTATAGATGCTCTTCTTTTTGCTCTTGGTGAAAGCACCAATTCCAGCTGAGCTGCTGCTTTCCTAACACCATCCCTACATGCCTGAACAATGTTATGAAATTCTCTCTTTGTAGCTCAAGAAATACATTTAGAAATTGAAAATAAAGTGTAAAATGCATGTAGAATTAATTGAACAGTCTAGAGACTGGATATAGTGGAGAAAATGTTATGAACACTACAGAAAAAGCATAACCCCATTTCTTCACCAGTTCTCACTTTAGTCCTCGTTTTGTATTTGCGGCACTTGATCCTGCAAGATTCTGAGCTTTCTGACCTAGTTTCAGGGAAGCATAATTTTATGCATGTATGCATTTTATGCATGTACGTAGACCATAAAATTCCAATAAGCTTTCTCCCATGTTTCAATTTTACGCCTGCCTGCTTTCATGGATCGTGTACTGTGCTTACAATTTCCATGATGAACTTCTAATTTGGTATTGCACGTGATAGCTGGTCAATGTTGGCTTTGAGACAACTTCTCTTTTACTCTTGCATGCATCTGGTGATTTAGATGATGCAGCAAATTGCTTCAGAACTGAAAACTCTTACATTTGTGTCTCCTGGCTGGGAGCAGCTTAGCAACCTATGCCACCAATCTTCTGTGGGAAGTACTGATGGTTTGCCTTGTTTGGAGGGTAAGTTAATCCTGCCACCGAGGCCAAAGCATCACCTGCTCTCTATGTGCCTTATCCTGCTCAACCTTTTAAAACCTCTTAAGCTAAAATAAGTAACATATTCTTTATGGTGGTCATTTACTGCAGAAGGAGAGAGCTGGCACCTGACTAGTCAAGGAGCTGAAAGCATGGGTACATGCTGGGAGCAGTTCTGCAGCAGCTGTTAGTCACTTGCATTTATTTCCTTGTTTGTTGTATTAGTTTTCAGATTTTTGGCTTCTTCAACATCCAGTTCTATTTCTTGAGATTACACCCAGTGCCACCACTTTCAAACCAGGTAATGGCATTGTTTGGAATGTGAAATCAGGGTTATTTTTGATCTTCAGAAGTTTACCTCCAAATGTATATTATGAGGCTAGCTCATTCTTGGCAAGATTGTGACTCTTCAGAAGCATTTAGGGCTCTTCAGGTGTGATGCAAACTGTCCTTTCTTTGGTTTAGAAGCTTTATAGTACTTTGTACTTCTTACAAACTTTGAGTTAAGGTGCTTTCTGGCACTTGGGGAGGTTGAAACCATGCGGACTACACAGAAAACCTGACGAGTGAGTGCTCTGGTGAAGTCTGGTAAGCAGGTTCCTAGCATGGTTATCTCCTTACAATCAAATCAGAAAACTGAACTACAGCTCCATAGCTCTATTTTATGTAATTATTTATTGAAATATATATTTATTGTAAGTTGGGGTAGTATCTGTCACAAACTGCCTGACTAAATGATCAGCTCCCGTGGTTAGGGCAGGTATTGAGGTATTTTGTGTTTGAAAGGCAGAAATTGTAAACATTATTCTTTTCCTCTGTTAGCTAAAGGAAGATGATATTTGATTTTTTTTTTTCAATTAAAAAGAAAGTTAATATAATTTTACTTAAGATGTTTCACATTTGGACTTCAAAAAAAACGGTCTCTGTTCTTCATCTTCTTTGGGCGACGCCTGAATTGATCCTTGTGTAGTAACAGAACATCCATACTTATGTATGTGTATAATGAGCTCAGACAGATGTGGGAACAGATGCTTTCTTCAGCCAGTAGCTCATTATGCATGTTCTTGCTACTGACAAGGTAACTTTAAGTAAGTTTTCCTTAGAAATTTGATCTTTAGCTTCACTGCTGCTTTAACTCTTTGGGCTTGATTCCAGCTATTTTTTATTGCATGAATTCAGTGCTACCCTTCCCAAGGGGATGAGGATTTTTAAATTCTGTTCCTATTTACATTTGTAAAAGGCCAACAATCAATTACATATACAAAATTCTGCCAAACATTCTATTTAGTAATTACTTACCCAGAAACTTGACACTTTCTGTGGTTACTGCAGTAATGGAGTATCAGTTTTTGCTCAGCTTTCATGGATGATTTACTGAAATATCATTGTGCTAAGGAAGTATGTTACTCATCCCTTACTGAAGTGCTTAAAATACTGAGAGTCAGACACTTTGAAACTCTTCCCAGGCTGGTGGAAATGTGTTTTTTTCAATCTGTGATGTAATTTTTCCTTCTAGCAGACAGGACCTCTGCTAAAACCCTTCCATATAGATCTGTGTTTATGAAGTGGTTCTGAACTGGTGGATTAAGCTCTCTAATGGTGCAGTGCATTAAGCTCTCTAATGGTGCAGTGCAGCTGTGCCTGGGGTGGGGAGGTTTTAACAAGTACCTTGTAGTACAACAAGGTGACAAGATCAATAGCACCACTGATGTGCACCTACACCAGTGCCCACAGCATGGGCAAAGAACAGGAGGAGCTGGAAGCCACTGTAAAACTGGAAAACTGTGATACAGTTGCCATCATGGAAACATGGTGGGATGATTCCCACAACTGGAGCACTGAGCTGGATGGCTGTAAACTTTTCAGAAGGGATAGGCCAGTAATGAGAGGTGGTGGAGTCAACCTGTATGTATGGGAGTGTTTTTATTGGCTTGAGCCTAATGATGGTGGGGAGGGGGTTCAGTGTTTAGGGGTGAGCATCAAGAGGAAGGCCAACAAAGCAGGTATCATGGTGGGGGCCTGTTACAGACCAACCAGCCAGGATCAAAAAGCAGAGTTATTCTGTAGGCAGCTGGAAGAAGTCTCAATCACTAGCACTTGCTCTCTTGGAGGATTTACCAGATGTCTGCTGGAAAGAAAATATAGCAGAATGGAAACACTCTAGGATGTTCTGGAGTGTGTGGAAGATAATGTCCTGATGCAGGTGGTGGGTGAGCCAGCTAGGCAAGGTTCCTTGCTAGACCTGTTGCTCACAAACAGAGGAGGACTTGTGGGTGATGTGAAGGTTGGAGGTTGTCTTGGACGTAGTGATCATGGAATGTTAGAGCTCTCAGTTCTTGGGGAAGTAAGGAGGGAGGTCAGTAGAACTGCCACCTTGGACTTCCAGAAGGCAGACTTTGACCTGCTTAGAAGACACCTCTGATCAGTTGTCAACGTGATGTGAGATGTAGCAAGGCAGCAGAAATCTGAGGGTGCTCACAGATAAAGAAATATGATTTATGCATGTGCGTTGGTGGTGTAAGGAATGGGATATGACAGGGTAGGTAGAACAGCACTGCCCTTCTGCATTACATTTTGCATTTGAAGTGTTAATTACAGGTTACTGGTTTACTGACAATGTAAAGGGTATGTGCACCTTAAATGCAGGTCATACTGCTGCATAGGAAAACCTCTGCCCTCCCAGCTGAAGATATGCCAGCCATTCTCTCTAGGGGCAGCAAAGACAGGGTACACTTGACCTGATCTCCATAGCTCACTGGTCTAATGTCTGTTCTATAATGCCAGAGTTCAGGTGCTTCATTTCTTGCCTTATTTTGTTGCTTCATTGCTGCCAAATAGGGCAGCAGCTGAGTGTGAAATAAACCAATGTTTGCATATGCCAATGAATTCTTTGCAATTGCATCTGTTAGATGGTAGGTTGTTTTTTTCTAAATGGCTATGCAGGAGTCACTCAGCAGCTAAAAGGAAAAACTTCCTTAATATTTAATGTCTGTGAACCACTCTGAGACTGAAATAATCCTGTTTCTGCAGCTTTGGTTTAACATAATGGACTATGAAAGAGGCCAATGATTATGTGAACATTTCAAAGTCAAACATAAATAAGGTATGTCAGCAAACAGTGAAAGACTTTTGATAAAAATCATGCTGACAAAATATAGCAGAAATATATATAAAATATAATGTATACAGAAATATGGAGTACTTGACAGTTTCAATGTTCATAAGATAAAAGAGTCTAATATTAAAGAAAATTAATATACAGTGCTCTCTATCGTCCAGCCATAAGGGATATTTTTGTTATCTTTGGTCAGCAGGAGTATCACTGTGTTTTGTGATGTGTCTGCTGAAACTGGATGGACTAACTATTCCTGGCGTGGAAACACGACTCAGTGGGACTCCAGGCACCCGAGTGCTGCACTTCCTGACCAAAGATCAGCAAATTTCAGAAGCGTGGAGTTTAAAGTTTGGGAAGACCTTTGATATTTTGGAAGATGGTTTAAATCAATAAATCCCCACAAATGTTCTGCAAACATCCTTTATTTGGAGAAAAAAAGAAAGAGGCATCAACAACAGAAAAAGAAGTGCTAGCCCATTTGCTCCTGGATATGTACTGGAAATGTGTTCCTTTTTTAAGGGGAAGCACAATGCCAGATTTTTCCAGAACCAGTCAAATGTCATTGTGAATCGGATGTACTGTGCTAGGCTAATCACTTGTTTGCTTTCCTTCAACTACCAAAGCAAATGGAGTTTTCCAGAAACAGCTAGAGCAGGTGGAAACATTGTGGCTGGCATTCAGATGCAATGCAGGCTGCTGAAAGATGTCTGTGACACAGAGCATCCCTAATAGTCTAAGAGGAATTCCAATCTTCAGTCTCATGTCTAGATTCCCAGTTACTCCCATATGCTCTGGGAGGTGGTTTCAGGTAAGGCTGAGAGATGTTTCTCTGACAGGCATGTTGAGTGGATGCTGGACACCTCCTGATTTTTTTTTTCCTTTTCTTTTTCCTTCCACAATAGCCAAACATTACATACCTGAGCTGTCTTCATGTGAGTGTGAATCTAGTTTCATCTAGCTATTGACAACCTGGTTGAATTTGCCTTTCTTGAGTCAATATTATTCAATAAACTGAGGCTTTGCAGACTGGTATTCTATTCATTATTTTTCTATTCAAGGATGTGGGAAAATTTAAGGCAATTTCTTTCCTCTTCCTGTCAGCCACTGTAATTAGAGGTGCTGAGCGAAAAATGATAAATTGTCCTTTTATCAGTCCTGAGGAACAGAAACATAATGGAATTTCTCACTCTAAAGCAAGTGCTAGGCAACAAAGGTGAATTTACAATTAAAAAAATAAAAATACTCACCAAACTCCTCTCTGTCAAAGTGACATATAAAATAATCCCCAGTGAAATCATATACTAATGCCCTTGTAGGTTTTTTTTGCACAGACTTTCATTCTTTTTTTGCTGTTGTTGTAATAGAATACATTCACCCTGCACTGCTCATGTTGCAACACCAAATAAAGCCCACATCTTTCCTTAACTTTTCCATTCACTATTCCTGCAGAGCCTAATTTTTCTCATCTTCCTGTTGGACTTCAGTGAACTTCCATCACCTTTAACATGAGGAAAATGTGCCCATGGCAAGGAAATTTTGATGTTTGATTTTAATTTAGTTTTTGCTTGTTTCTGCTTGGATAATTAATGTTTTACAGTCACAGAAGATGTTCCAGTTAAGCAGGACTCAAATTGTTCTGAGATTTCAGCAGTTAACTTGCATCTGTGACAGCAGAAGATGTTCATGAATCATACCTTAGTTCCCCCAGACAGTGAATGAGAACACTTCAACTGAACAATTACCTGCAGAGAATAAACCTTCTATTTCCTTTCAAGCACTTAAATTTCCTTTTGATTAAATAATTCCATGTTTGAGTGTTGATCACAGGTAGGCCATGCTTATGTAAGCTCCCTTGATTAGAGCAGCATCCTGAGGAATTTATCGCTTGGTGATTTTTAGCTTCAGTATGTTCTGGCAAAGTAAAGCTTGCTAAAGAGTCTATGCAGCTAATCCATGAAACTTTTTCACACTGCCTTTAGCATAAACCTCTAGCTTTGGAGCTTTGGAAGCAGTGCTTCAAGTTTACAAGCTGTTAGTTTTTCTGGAGTGCAGCTGTCTGGTTATCAGTTGGGTTTTGCTACTCGTGCACATGGAAGCACCAGCAGCCCACGGTGCTACACCCTGTGTGAAAAGACCTGGAGATCTCCCAGAGACCTTTCAACCAGAAGTCAGCTACACAGATTACCTAGGTGGGCAGAAGGCAACAGGAGAGCAACACAGATCAACCTGAAGGCAGATTGTTAAATCACACAATAGATGGGAATGATCTGGATGTGTAAATGAGGTTTGAATTTGAAGTGCTTTGCGCAGCCAGTTGGCTTCAGTGTCATAAGCTGCTGGAAGTAAGGCTACTCCTTGGTAACACTGCTGATAGGATGCCTTTCTTTTAAATTGTGCTCCGGTGTGTGTAAGGATTCCTGCTTGCAGTAGGACAGCAGCAGACAGTCTTTCAAAGGAGGAGGTTTACCAAATCTGGGAACAATACAAAAGACATATTTTAATTGAATTTCTGAAATGTTAGACCAGTATTGCAATAATATTGCCATTTTTAAGTAGAAAGTGAGAGAAGTTGTGACCTATTTATATTTTTTTCTGGATGATTGTAGTCTCTCTAAGGATATTTTATGTTTATACAGCATATTTATAAACTGTAATGCATACAACACATAAAGGTAGTTTGCAAAGTCTTTATTTAGTCATTACACAGGACGCCCACAGAAGTCTCTGAGAACTGTGTGTTTATCTGAAAGTAGCAGGTATACCCAGCTAAGGTGTCTACATTAATTTAGCTCATTTCACATTTATTTCATACACCACACATTGTAAATACACCCTGAATACCAAGAAATACTTAGCTAGGTTCCAATTCTAACTGTTAGAAAACAGAAGAAGTGCACAATGAAAAATACCCAGGTAACTTGGGCTCTTCTGTGTCATGGGGTATAATGAAATGAGAGATGATTGGATAATTTGCTCTTTAATTTCAGTTAATGAAGAAAACCTTCATCTGAATGCCCAGCATGCTCTCAGGCAGCATGGTGAGACTCAAGGCCTTCTATCAACAGTGAGTTAAATTGCTGATGTCTGTGTATATATATTTGTTTATACTTTATTTCCCTTTTCTTGTTAGTGACTAAATACATTTATGTCTTTCCTTAGCTATGTCCAAAGCTCTTGATTGGAAGCAGAGCCATTCTGCTTAGGAGTCCAAACTAAGCTCCAGAATTAGTCAAAGCAATGCCAGTTGGCTTCAGTGTCATAACAAACATGGGTTTAATTTACAGCAGGAAAATGTGTGTGTTGCTTCTGTTAGGGG
Organism: Chloroceryle aenea; assembly: GCA_013399075.1. Lineage (NCBI taxonomy): Eukaryota > Metazoa > Chordata > Aves > Coraciiformes > Cerylidae > Chloroceryle > Chloroceryle aenea. Next base: position 452,527 of record VWZY01002279.1, read on the forward strand.
GTGTTTGTACAAATACATTTTTCATAGGTGTTTTGCTCAGCTGAAGCAGGTAATAAATTTTTCCAGCTCTAGTTACACAGATGGTTGGAGATATCTCTGCTCTACAAAGTAAATGGGGAGAGGAAACTTCTGGTTTTCTGAGTAGTAATATGTGAGGGACAGTTAGAAAACCTAGCCACCATCTATTTCAGAGCAAAGTAAATGCACCAGTACATCTTGCTGTTTGGGGAATTAATTAAAAGAGAGCTTAACTGACTACTTCTGATTAGGTTAAAGAATTATCCTTCAAATGTAAAGGTAACTGATCCCGTTTCTGTAAATAGAATAAAATATATGTGCATATATTTAGACAGTGTTTACCTGCTTTGCAGTCTTACTACAAAAGCAACTCCAGAATTTATATACCTGACCTTGCTCTCCAGAAAATAGTGTATTACACATCTCACTGTACTCTTTCCATGATGCTGCTTTTTAAATGACCCCATACGGCAGCATCTGCACTGTAATGGAAATGACAGGTCTAAGCCAGCCTAGTTTTCAGAAATCTCAGGGAAATGGATTTCTGTTCCCGTGCACTTCTCCAGTTTCTTATTTATGTTCAAGTTGGGCCCAATACAGTGTTCAGTGAAGAATGCTGAAACCTAACTGATTAACCTTTCTTCCTGGTGAAAGCTCTTCTGTGCCAACGGGGTGAATGGGATTGCTCATATCTGTGTATAAAGCAGGCTCAAGCTCCCCTGTTAAACTGGTCTTCTGTCCTTCACTAATGAACAGATGAATTTGAAGAGACAAGTGTCTGTGTTGAAATCAATTCAACTTTGCTGTTGAGTTACTTCATTTCCATTCTGTTTCCAGCACCCGAAAGAATTTTGGCCAGGTGGTTTTACCAAACCAGAGCACTGGACAGGACTGTTGGAGAAAGGGCTGTACATTTTTTTTTTCTCAGTGTCATGTAAGAGCAGTGTGCTTATTTAGGAGGAAAAAAAATTTACATACTGCAGTGTAAAACTGGAAGTTTTGCCTGGGAAGAAGTGCTACTTTCCTTGGTATGAGTTTCCTGAGGAGATTAAAAGTCTGAGAGCCCTGGGTCTGTTTCACCTGGAGAAGCCTGAGAGGGGATCTTATGAATGTGTGCCAATACTTGCAGGGTGGGGGTCAAGGAGAAGGTGCCAGGCTCTTCAGTGGTGCCCTGTGACAGGATGAGACATGATGGTAGCAAGGTGAAACACAGCAAGTTCCACCTCAGCATGAGGGAAAACTTCTTCCCTGTGAGGGTGACAGAGCCTGGCCCAGGCTGCCCAGAGAGGCTGT
>VWZY01002279.1:456565-471178 GCA_013399075.1 Chloroceryle aenea
ATGGGATGTTCTTTGATGACTATGACCTGTTAGAGAGGGTTGGTATTCACTGTCTCAAAGAGGTCAGGGAATCTTTGGCAGCAGGTTAGCCAGTTTTGTGAGGTGGGTTTTAAACTGAAGGATTTAGAGGGTCCAAGATGGCAATGCTCATGCCATCCCACCCAACTTGAGAATAAGCCAGTCCAACCAAAGCAGTGACAGATGTTCCTTATCTGCTTTCCAAGATGAAAGCCAGAAGGCAAACCACCTCAAAGCTGGGTATGACTATGGTGGGTCCTTTTGCACCCCTCCAAGGTGCAAAATTTGGAAATCCTTCAGAGAGATTAAAGTAGCCTCCAGATGACATGATCTGGTTGTCCTGGGGGACTTCAGTCACCCTGATATTTGCTGGAAAAGCAATGCAGTGAGGCACACACAGTCCTGGAGGTTCCTGCAGTGCACTGACAATAACTTTCTAACAGAGATGGTGGAGGAACCAGTGAGGAGATGTGTGTTGCTGGATGTTGTACTAATAAAGAAGTTCTGGTTGGGGATGCAAAAGCTGGGGGTAGCTTTGACTGCAGTTCCCATAGTGGAGTTCAGGATCATGCAAAGAAGGAGCAGGGCAATCAGTGGCATTGCATCTCTGGACTTCAGGAGAGCTGACTTTGACCTCTTCAAAGACCTACAGAAACAAACATACACCCTAAACCCCCCCAGAGAAAACAAAAAAAAAACCCAGAGGAAGCAAAACACCCACAAGAAAAACCCACCTCACCATCCCACTACAGCAGGTCCTGGAGTGCCTCGTCTGCACATTTTATTAATACCTCCATGGATGGAGACTCCACCACCTCCCTGGGCAGCCCATTCCAGTGTCTGACTTAAAGAAATTCTTCCTAATATCCAATCTAAGCCTCCCCTGGTGCAGCTTCAGGCCATTTCCTCTAGTCCTGTTGTTATTTACTTGAGAGAAGAGGCTGCACCTACCTCACTACAACCTCCTTCCGGGGTCTTGTAGAGAACAATGAGTTGGGGTGGCTTTAGTGCAGAGATACTGTATGAAGTAGGAGAAGACACATGGACTGACCAGATGTATTTTCTCTTTTGAGTGTTAAATCCTGGAGAATTGTGGTCTGACTCAAAATAAACATCAGTTATTATAACCAAACATTGAAAATGAACTGATATTTCCTAAGCTAGTAATATATTTAAAGATAGTTTGTAAAGTTTTAACCGTGTGCTTTAACTACATTCTTTTTTAACTACAAAGTTTAAACTTAACAAGTAACAGTAACTGCTTGGGGCTATGTACAGCACTCTGCACACATAGCTGAAAACACTGGCTAATGACACGCTGTTGCACATCATACTGACATCTGTAAAAAAAATAAATGGAATCTTTCTCAACTTTGTTTGTAAGTGGTATATGAATTTATCTTTGATGGAAAGCAAGACTAAGTTACTGGGTTCACTAATCCTAATGTGAAAAGAGATGGTATTTATGTGTTGTAGAGTTTTAGAAAGGCTTGAAGGTTGATAATGGAGATTGTGTTACTCCTAAGAGAAAGGAGTGAGAATAGATATACCATCCTTATATTATTTACAGTATTCCTATGAGAGGAGAAGAATCCCAAGGCTACATGGAGCGCTGAAGTCAGGAAGCACCAGAACTCTCCTGTGAGTACTGAGACTTATGTGCTGCTAAGGAGCTGGAGAGTTATGTAAGGCATAAATAAATTTAGCAAATGCAAGAACGTTTCTTACCTTCACATGCAAATGAAGCATCATTTATTTAATCAGTTTTTGATGTCTGTAGTGGTGTGTAGACTTTGTTTTATATGGTTCCTATGTGGCCATAAATAAATTTTATTTAGAACATTGGAGGGAGCTGTTATTAACAGAGTTACAGCCAACATCAATTATCTCTGGTATTTTACAAATACTTGTTTATGGTTAAAGTAAAATATTTTGCAAGTGCAGTTCTGGCAAAGTACCTAGAATACCTAGTATGGGGAATTCATCTTATAGAAAAAATCCACTGTTATACGTGACAAAAATGCAGAGAATCGGTGAGTCGCCAAATAATCCTTGTAGTGTTAGTCCTTAGGAGTTAGTGTGGTCTGTCATGTGGCTTGCTTAGGCTGTGGTCCTCTCAGGTCATGAGTAAAAGCTCAGGAGATGAATACCTTTGTAAGCAGACAAAGGTATACTGATTTCACAGAATTGCTATCCTTGGAAAAGTCCTTCAAGATCAGCAAGCCCAACTGTTATNGGTTGTGACCAACATGCAGGACTCTGTACTTGGTCTTGTTGAAACCCAAATGATTGGTCCATCACTCCAGCCTGTCCAGGTCCCTCTGCTGAGCAGTCCTACCATCAAGCAGATCAACACTCCCACCTAACTTGGTGTTACCTACAAACTTCCCAAGGGTGCTCTCAATCTCCTCATCNCCTTTCCCAGTCTTTGATAACCCTTTAGCTATAGAAAGTCTTCCTAATGTCCAACTTAAACCTCCCCTGGTGCAATCTGAGGCCATTTCCTCTTGTCCCATTAGTTGTGACTTGTGAGGAGAGCCCAACACCCACCTCTCCACAACCTNCTGTGACTGGCCACAAACGGGGTTTAACTCCATTTCCCACTCTTCCTTTGGCTTAGCTGTTCAGCCATCATTCTGTCCAGTAGAGCCTATACCTGTCCAGGCCTAGGGGAGCTGGAATTTTCATGTGGACTCTGTGGGGAACAGTGTCAAAGGCCTGAAGTCCAGGTAAATTTGGAATGTGGTTCTAGAGATTTCCATTTTAAAAACTTGAATAGCTAAGTTTCCTCAATGAATTGATAATAGCTATTTCTTACAAGTTGTTGGTTGGTTTTTCTTCACTTTTGTGACTTGTCATTGAGGTAATTTATGTTTCTGGAGAAAAGTTGTTGATTTTTTTTTAAATATTTTGATATTGGCACACATAGTTTCAATGCCCTAATGAATTTCTTATTCTGCATTTCAGTTAAAGTTGTCTTTTAATAGCAGTTTATGTGTAAGAAATTTTCTTTGTTTTTTCTTATACCACTGCTAAGGAGTATTAGAGCTACCAAGAAGCTCACAGTTTTACAGGTTACTTCTCTCTCTGTATTGCAAAGATCCAGCTAAGAGACCCCCACGCACGCTGACAAGTGTGTACTTATCATGTAATAGAAAAGAGTAATTTCTTCATTTGTGACAAGATTATTAGTGGAAGAACTTTCCCTCCCCTCTGAAGGGGAGCTGATGGAGGCTTTTGCACACACTGACAGTTATCAGCTTCTATTAGACACGGATGTTTATGTCCTCTATTTGGTAGGCTGTACATCACCAGAGTCCCTGAATTAGCAAACACATTCAGCCATGGAGGTTATAGTTAGGTGGCTTTCTTTAAAAGTGGCTTTCTTAGAAAGGAGTTTGGAGTCATTGATTTCAAAGGAGCATGTGTTGTAGTAGTCATTGTATTGACTGTTTGATAATTCATTTCTCAGGGATTATTATGAAGTGTTTTAAATTGCAACTTCAGCAGATTAGACTTTCTAGAGGTACTGTCAGGTTACATGTGATGCTGTGCAGTTAGTGACAGTGCCCTTCTAATATATTTATCCCAGATTCTTAAAGGTCTGGTGAATGCTGGAAGATCATCAGATTCATCTTTGTCACATCCCATGCAGGTTTCTCTGCCAGTGAAACCAGAATCCAGCAGAACCTGAAATAAGTTTCTCTTCTGTTCTATGCGATGTAGGAAAGTAAGAGAGAGGCAGTCTAGTAATAAACCCCAGAAAAGGTATCAATCTTAGCTGCTAAATTATAGTCCAATCCTAAATAAAAAATCATTAAAGAAGAATTTGAGGTCAATCAGATATTATGTGGAGCTTACATGCTTCTTCCCCTAGGAATAAAAAAAATTATCATGGATTTTATTGTTCTTTTCAAAACTCTATTAACAGTAAGAACAAAGTATGATGCTTTCATCACAGACTCTGGCCTTTTTAAAAAGGTAGGTGTTCAAACAGAAAAGAGCCTTTCTGTGCTGCAGCAGTGTAGTTGTAGGTAAGAATAATGTCCACGTGGAAATGAGTGTATAGTGCCATGTAAAACACAGGTGACTGGTCACAGTGTGCCAGACAAGATGCATTGAACTATGCTGTGTGTTCTGCAATATTTTTCTTTCCGTGGGGCAGTAGTTGAATACTTTCTTGTTTCTGTTGTTACTGGTTAGACTGACACAGATTTATTGTGTTATTTTTGGGTGAGTTGAAGGTACCTACCTACCTAACGTATTGTGAGTTAGTATGAAAGACAAGGAAGTTATTGAGCAGTTATATTAATTAATTTCAAACCAAAAGCATCCCAGAAGAAGGAAGCAATCTGCCCAAATGCATAGATCCTAATGCTGGCCATGTTTTCTAATTAGTAAGAGAGAGCTGCTGTTCCTCCACATCTCAAATGCTTCAAAATTCTGACGCTACTGGAAACCAACACAAGTTGAGGTGTTAAGTGTTGCATGAGTGTCTGTGATACTATTTCAGCTTCAGCTTTTACAGGGAATTTGACTGTTAAGTGTTTTAACATTTACTTATGCAAACAGGTATGCCATAATTTGCTACAACCACATCACTGTACTGCAGTTAAAACCTTCCAAATCAGGAGCCAGAGGACATTTCTTTGTTGTTAGCTTGTTCTGCTTTGCTCACCACTAGAAAAAATAACCTTCATTCTGATCATGGAGCAGCTAATGCAGCATACAAGAGAATTCCTGCTGCAGAGCTTTCGACTGCTTACCCCTTCAGTGAGAACGTTCTCCAGTTGCTCCTTTTATCCATCAGTTTGCAAAACTGACTTGAGCCTGTAAGAAACAATTCCTTTGTGAAAATTTGGAAACTCTGAAATTCCACCGTTTGGCAAAACAAAATAGTAACAGTTGAAAGAGATGCATGAATACCATAAAAATACTTGGGAACTTCATCTCCCAGTTTTTATTTTGGTGTGCTTTTTTTTTTAAGTTTAAATTATAATGTTTGTGTTTATTTAGCATAAAGAAAAATCAAGACAGGACTTTTATTCTACATCAAGTACTGTTCCTGCAATATTCTGTTTATCACAGCCACAGACTTTAAGGACAATTCTGTTCCTGTTTCACTGTCACATGGAGCACATTGGCATGACAATGTAAAAGCTTTTCCATTAGATGATCTTGGAGATTTTATCAAGTAATAGGCTTAGGTTTTAACTGGTTTATCTTTATGTATTCTGCCATGTCAGACAGGTCCTCGGGGTGTTTGAAATTTAACCAAGGCACATGCATCTTCCTGTCCTCATGGCTTGCATATTTACCCTTGATAGCAAATTTTATTGGAAGTTCCCTAAATCCTTCATATGAGTAGAAGCATGTACAGTTACAGGTCCTGTTAGATGAGAAGGCATTAAACATATATGTTGCTCCAACCTGCTCTGTGTTGTGCAAAGTATAAAATAAAGTGCAGGAAATACACTGTAAGAGGGATAAAGTGGGAAACTTTCCCATTAAAGACCATTGCTGATGAAGGCTTTTTTTCTCTAGCCTGTGAGATGAGAACAGTTGTTAGTAGGCTTTGCCACCAGCCTCTTACTCCTTCCCATATCCTGGAACTTCATCTAGAGGCTGGATATGCTGCACATGTTAGGGAATGCAGTGTACTACTGCTGGCTGCAGCAACAAAGTCACGGTGCCTGGAGGGCATCACAGCTGTGCAGGCTCTACAGGTGCAGCAAAAACCTTTCTTCTTGGTAGGAAGTCCAGGTGTATGTTGTAGATTCTGTAAACTTCCTTTCTGACCAGCAAGCTCCCAAGCATTAAAAGTTACAAGCCTCTCTTGTTTCCTTTTGATTCTTCAGGTTTTGCTTTTGTGGTTTATTTTCTTTGTGCCGTGGGTGTTCATCCATTTTCCAGTAGTTAATTCCAAGTCTCAGGCAGCTGCTGTAATTGTTGCTAAGGAGAGTTTCAGTTAGTTACACATCAAAGGGCTAATTAGTCTTTTAACCATTAGAGCTTACCTAGTTAGTGGAAAAGATTGAAACTCTTCCCCCTCTTGCCATTCAAATAATTTCATTTGGAGTGCTGGCTTAAAAGGGATATTCTGTTTTCCTAAATTTAAATTATCTATTAATCACTAGTTCCCTTGAGTTAGGAACTGTTGAAAACCTGTGTAACACATTCTATATTCTTTACTTACTGGGAGATTTGATTTCTTGGATTAGACCATTCAAGAGGGAGAAGAGGAACATGTTAACTTGAATTTCATATAACTTCCAACTTTGGAGTTCTGTTACATGCCAAGTGGTTTGACTCCTATGATTATTTAAGTATCTAATATTCTCAGTTTCTGTACCCAAGGGAAGCTGATAGAAGCTGAGGTTGTGTAATGACTGTGTGTTTTGTACAGGGAAGAATCTGTGAAATGTTCAGGTTAACCGAAGATTGACTAAATTACTAATATGCAGTAGTATTGCTGGTTGTGTATGTGGTGTAGAAAGAAGAACAAAGACTGAGATGTGTTAGACTTCAGGATTCTTTGAACCATGCTCACAGAGTTACCACCTCAAATTTCCTCCAGTGTTGCTTCCCCTGCTTAGCACATGGACAGGAATCCCCCAGGTAGTGGATGTGTTACACTACCCAGTGCTTAACACTTGTCTTTTCATTCCCATTTTATACCCAGGCAAAGAAGCTTTTTATATACTAATACATTTCTGAATTTCTACTTGGAATACCTATTACATTTGGTTGATATATTTGTTTGCTTTAAACAAGTGACCAGCTACAACAGAGAATATGACCAGTCAGTGCCTCTAGAATTCGTACGATGAGTTTACTGGATTTACTGAGATTACATAGCCAGTTTTATCCAAGAAAAGAGAAATATTTGTACTGTGGCCCTATATCAAAAGGAGATTTAGGAAGAGAAATGAAGTTTTGTGTAATAACAATAGGCTTAATCTAAAACCTACTAAATTTTTTCATCTGTAATAGGCTCAGGCCAGGTGGTAAAGGATAATTAAATACTTTTGCAGTAATAACTCAAAGGTAATACAAGGAGACAGTTCAATGTAGGGTTTTTTTTTAAACACATATGAAATGTGCTTTTTGCAGCAATAATATTAGGCAAAAACCCTCCACCAAATCTCAAAGAATAAACTGCATCTCCCTGGTGGGGTGGGAAATGTCAGTCCTGCAGCTCAGGGAATTGCTCTTTCCCAAACACAAAAGGACTAAGGATCCAATACTGTTCTCTTACCTACATACTACCCACTGCAATTAAGGAAAACAATTTGTATCTATAAAATGTCTCATTAAATCAAACAGCATTCATTTCAGTCCATAACAGTCTCATCAGCCTTCCCTTCTCTGAAGGTCTCTGAACGTTCTGCTCAACTGTTCAACACAGAAAGGACCCTCTTGAGAACCTTGATTACTATATCCTGAAGTGCTTGATTTTTCCTTCTTATCCAAAGTATTGTGAGATAGTGTGTACCACTGTCCTTGGGATGCCTATCAATACCTATTGTAATAGATATAATATTCCAGTGATTTTTCATCTCAGGCTAAAGGTTTGCATGCTCTAAGAAAAATAATTCCTGTGATTATGACAGTTGTAAATGTAGCAGCAGTCTGCAGGGAAATATAACCCAAAGTCATTAGAAATGCAGATTATTTGATGTTGCTGTATAATTGCAGTGAGCTACAAGCTCACTGGAATAAACATAACAGTGACTTCTTTTCACAATATCCTGCACTGACTTACAGTTCAAGGAATCATTCACAAAGTAGGAACTGGTGAGTATCTAGATGTGGGCAAGGTAATAATTAATACAACCAAGCATCAATAATGACACTTTGGGGCACCATGCAAACCTTCTATTTGTGTTATGCTTGTAGGCTGATGAGGAATTACTCAAAGGGCTCCACATTATTAACTGAGTCCTTCTTAGGCTTTTAGCATGAACCTTTCTTTCTGTTTTCTGTGAATAAGTGGATGTCTGGCTACAACTGTCCCTAGATAATCATGCTTTCTGTTATAGAAATGTTTATAAACCATTTTGTCAGTTACCTCAGAGTTAGCCATTGGTAAACTCGTATGAATAAAAGGGATAGAATGTTTTTAAGAAGATCTGATTTCAGTCTTGTGATTAGGAATTGTCTGTGACATCCCCCTCCCCCATAAACAGCTGAACTACATCAGCTATTGTGGTGATCAAGTTCCATTTCCTTCCAAGTGTTTAAACAATTTTATCAAATATACACTAATAATAGAAATTAGCAACGGCCAGTTTCACATTTTTTCTGATATTTTTTCTGTCCTTCCTGTTTTCTTTTCAAGTTTGGAAATACTTGGCCATGGGGAAAATTAGCTTGCTCTTGGGGTGAAGGCTTTTCCTCTGTCAGCTTGAACAAGCATCTAAAGATAATTCACAGATTGAAAATCAGTTTATGACTGAGAGCATGAATGGGGTCAAATAAGCAACTTCCTCTACCTTTTAAGAGTCTTCCTCCCACGTAATCCCAGGTGTGTCATATCCACATGTGTCTTCCCTTTTGGAAAGGAAAAAGGGGAAAGGAAAAGAAAAAGGGGAATGGAGAAAGGAAATACCAAATCCAGAAGTAGCCTTCTGTACTGGATTTCCCACATCATGGTGCTGGTGATGGCTGAGGGTACTGGAAAATCTTATGGAAATAATATCAAGGAAATGGTGTTGCTGATATTTGTTCTTAGATCTCTGCATTAGAAAAATATTTTTCTTTTCTTTTCATGATACTTTTCACTTAGTAGAAATTTGGGAATATTTATAAGAGGTGAATACTGATTGTGGGAAAGGCTTTTTTTTTTTACCATTTCCTACACAAAGGTTAAAAAAACTAAAAAAAACCCCAACCCCAAACAATGAAACAAACTAGGAGAAGGTATATTGAAAGCACAAATGTTAAGGTGCTTGTCCTTGGTGTCCGAGTGAAGGGGCTAAGTTCTCTAAACTCCATAACCAGACATATGATAGCAGTCTATAAAATCATTAGCAACATGGGAAGAACAGATGGAGACTCGTTGTTGCTGTCTTTTCCAGCAATAGTAACTGGAGGGCATTGGATGAAGCCAGTGTGGGTGAGGTTCAAAACAAACAAAATGAGCAGAAGGATTAAGGGGTAGCAGGCTTGTGATCTCCTTGACAACAAACACTGGGGGTACCAAAAGTTCAAGTCTGTCCTAGGGCAAATTAGATGTACTCATTTGAAGTTTTTGCAAGTAAGGCTGTTTTATGAGTAAAATGAGATTAGGATCTCTCTTAAAAAACCCAAAACACAAAACAAAAAAATCCCTGGAGTGATGTGGGCTGTTTTTACCAGTCAGGAAGAAAGGAAAAAAAGACTATGTTAGGAATTCCCACTCTTGAGAATCCTCAGAATGATGGGAAGGTGTTAGCAGCTTTGTGAACAGACTTTGTCTTTTGTAGTTTGCAATTTTGGAGGAACATCCCCATAAACTGATGACAAAAGATTGTAAGAGTGTAAATGCAGAATAATAACTATTGGGAATAATCATATGTGTAGGTTTTGGTAGTGCCCCCTCAGCAGCCTGGTCTGCAGGAACAAGAAGTTTCCCTGGACTGTGACAGCAATACTCTTACAGTTGAGCATCTTCTTTTCTGCAACACCCATTTTGTTCTCCAACCTGACAGCAGATTTCTTTAAGATAAGCACCAGATCAGACCAAATGCAGAAAGCAAGCATTGACTAATGTCTTTGTGTTTTTCATGTGGAAAAGTGCCATAAAGAGACACACATTTACCCCTTAACTAATGCTAAAACCTTACAGCTCCATTTGTCTATGGCAAGATTTTTAGGTTAGTTTGGCGTGTAAAACTAACCTATCACTCCAGCTGCTTTAAACCTTCCAAAAATGCCTTGTTTTGCAAGTAAATGTACCTTTGCATACAATGCACAGTGAATATGTGCTATTTTCCTCTTCATTTGCTTTCTCCTCTCTAGGTGGTGCATGTTATGTCAGATGATATAGGTTTGGGTGGTTTAAAAAATATGATTATCTTCTTAAAATGAAAATGTTTTAAAATTAAACATATGAAACAGAAATCCTTTGGATTTTCTTCTGTAAAACTAAATTCATGTTTCTTGGGTAGAGTTATTTGGTCAGATGAGTGCTAAATTCTTACAGGAATAAGAATGTGACAATTGTTAGATGTGCAGTCATCACTACAAATGAAATGCTTCTCAAGCCTTCACAATACCTAAACTTTCTATTTTAGCCAATCTGTTCCATTACAGTAGCCTGCCTTTAATTTTTTATTGTACCTCTGTTTGACTTGCTGTGGGGTGGGGGGGTGAGGAGGACTAGAGAAAAGAGGAGGAAAAAAGGCAAGAAAAGGTGGCAACACTACTGAAATTAGGATTGTTTTACTTAGATCACTGTCCTGGGTTCAGCTAGGGTAGGGTTACTTTATACAAGAAGCTGGGAGGGGCTGCAGAACCAACAGAACCAGCCCGTGGGATGTTTGCCAGCACACTGACACCATGCCTGCTCTGGAAGGGGTGAGCTGGCAGGGGGAAGGCGCCTATTTGGAGTTGTGGCCAGGGTAAGGTTGGCAGCACTGGTGGCATTTGGGGCAGTAAGCCAGTATTGTATCAATCACTTCACATATTCCCTTATCTCAATCCATGAAGGTGTGGGCTTTGTTTCTTTTTGGTTTTCTTTTGTCTTTTCTTTGTTAGTTTAGTTTTGTTGATTTCCCCCCTCGCCCCGATTCTTCCTTCTGTCCATGGGGAGGGAGGGCAGAGAAATATTAAGCAGCCATGTGGTGCTTAGTTGCTGGCTGGGGTTAAACTATGACAACCATAGAGTCAGAAAATTTATGTCAGAGACTTTAAAGACATTAGATGAACAACAGTGTTCCTTTTTCCTCAGTTTTCTCAGATCTGTGAAACTTTTGGATTTGAAGAGTGGGAAACTCTCAGCTGGTTCGCCACAGGCCAAGCAGAGGCATAATAAATATAACAGTTAAATTGTTTGCTTACAGTCTCTAAGATTAAAAAATGCATCAGCATGGCTTCATAAGCAGTAGTTCTTGGTAAACAAATCTGTTATTTATTTCATAGAATTACAGGATTGATTGAAAGGACCAGCTGAGCAATAAATTTAGTTTTAACAGAGTGAACCAGCACATGACCTACTAATGCACGGGTCACTTGTGTTCTGTAGACTTAACACGGGTGCATGTTAATTGGACTCACTGACCAGTTTTCAAGTACATTTGTCAATGGAGACTTATTAAAAACAACAGAACCTGTCAGGAATTTCTTCCATTAATGCTCTTTGACATTTTTATCAACACTCTATGCTAAAATGCAAAGTGCTAAAATTGTTGTGACTAAGGTTTGCTGATGAAACTGAGATTGATTATCAGAAGATGAGGGCATGTTACAGTTGTTAATCCAGAAAAATGCATTATAAAAGCCAACAAAGGGGAAAAAAAATACAAGGGGGATGCAGGGAGGTGATGCAGGTTAATATCCCAGCATGTGAGACTTCTGTGAGGTAGAAACAGAACTAAGGTGTAATGAAGGAACCAGCTTGAACGTGAGTTGTCTGTGGAGTTTTGTGGGTTGAAAGGTTAATATCATCAAAAAATAAAGGGTTTGGTGAAATACTCTTTCCTCTTGTTAAAAACATTACAAATCTGTAATGTTAATTCTTGTTTTAACAATGTGAAGACTTTCAATGTGAAGTTGTGACTGGAAGCCAATACACAGTATAGATTCAGTACAATTGTGATTTTCTGACCACGTTTGCTGACAGGATCAAACCCATAAGCACAATGGATTTTCCACTTGAAACAAGAGGAGATTGATTAGGAGATGTAGGCTTGAACCCATTTGACTATTTTTTTGTAATTATTTTTTTCTTGCAGCCTGTAAATTCTAAAATTAAGTATTTTTTAATGGAGGAAAATTACAGTACCAATAATGATCAGTATTTCCAGTTGATGTACAGGTCATGTCTCCAATACTTAGTCTAGAATGGTGTGAGGAGGAAAGATTACTCTTCCTGTCATAGATACCATACGTGTTTTGTGGCCAGAGATCAATCAGAGCAGCTGTTTGAGCCTGCAGGTTTCTTTGGGTAAAAAGATAGGAATGTTATGTATAAACTGACGACAGGAGCCAAGCACTTCCCATTGTAATAAACTGGTTATTTACTTGGCAATCTAATTTCCTATTTAGAGTAATGCTTTGCATTCCCCAAATCACCTAAGTTTTGGCTATGGAATGGTACTTTCAGGTTCTGTTGAAGTCTGTATGCATGAGGCTGTAAGGTCAGAGATAGGGTAGGTAGGAGTCAAAAGATAACGCAGTTTGGATTAGGTACAAACTTCTCTCCCTATCTTAATGGCTGGTGGAATCAATATAGAGTTCTACAACTTGTTGGGCTACTTGTGGGCTACCTCTTTACTGTCTGATCCCAGTCTGAGAAGTGCAGATTAATGTCAGTCAGGGTGACTTATTGGAAGAGAAACTGTGATTACAAAAGGAGACCCTGAAGACCTCTAAGCAACCCTAAAACATTCCAGGCTTGGGACTAGCCCTCCCCTACACCAGGACCCAGTTTACAACTGTTGGGGGTTTATTGTAAGTCCACACTGAATATAACACCCCAAGTATATCTCTTTCTTCTCATCCTGGCAGCATTAATAGTGCACCTATTTCATTGAACTGCTTGGGCACATGNAGCATTAATAGTGCACCTATTTCATTGAACTGCTTGGGCACATGGCTACAGTGAACCCTCAGTGGAGAAGAAGCTGAAGTTTGAGTGCTTGCCGTAACCTTGACATACTAGCAATATATCTGCTGAGTTATGTTCTATATAATTTTTGTATCGTGTTCCACAGCACTCAGCAGTACCTGTCATACACATTGAAACTATGTCACAGTTACTGCTGACTTCAAATGAGTAATATTTGGGTAAGTTTCTTTGAGAAATTCAGGTGAAAATCTCCAAAAGATTCATAGTGTAGCAAAGTTCCAGCTTCTACTGATGAGTCATTTTTTAATGAAATTTTAATGAACAACAGCAAGTGCATGGAAGTCCTAACTGAGTTTAGAAAGAAATGTAGCATTTTAATTTCTTTTCTTCTGAGGTCGTCTAAAAGGTTGCTGACTTGCACAGGACATGCTTTTTCTTTCTTAACCAAAACCAATTAAAATTGGCCTTACAAAAATAATTCAAAATAACTTTCACTGTATGTTAATGTCAACAAAATTGCTTGTGAAAGCAATCATTTAAAACACAGTAGGCTTTAAATGACAGAGATCAGGCATAGTATACAATGATCAGTTACCTTCATAGGGCAGAAATCAAAGATACTCAAATAATTGGAAGTGGAAGTAATGTTTGAACCATATTTACTTTTTTTCTGCACATAAATTCAACTGCAGTACCTTTGTTAGTTACAAATATTCTGGGGTTTTGGGGACATTTTTCCCTTACCCAGCCTTTACCATTACCTTTACCATTACCTTTTCATGCCAGCCTTCCCATTTTTGAACCTCTTTGGGGGGCTGAAAACAGCTGAGACTGTTTGGCATTTACCCTTATCCACCACCTCTGCACTCTCCCCACCATTAATGGGTTCCTGATTTCTCTGCTATACCACTATAACTATCTGCCAGCCTTCTTCACAGCAAAGGACAAAATGAAGATGTAAGTCTACATAATATTTTAAATTCAGTAAAGATTATTTTTTCTTCACCGTATGTATAATTTCTGGTAGAATCCTCTGGGCCTGTATTTACATCTCTCTAACTAGTGTTTTTTTAAAACTCCCAGGGAAGTTGAAATATCCCAAAAGTTGAATGTGAAATACTATCTTCATTGGTACATTAATTCATATGAGCTGCATTCATTGCTGAATAAGAGGAGATTTAGAGAAAGATGCAGGATCTAATTATTGCTCGTGTCAGAGCATCTCTATTTAGAGCAGCAAATCATTATTTTTTTCTCAGTTTTTCCAGCCCTTTGACTTCGGTAATACAAGTTTGCTTGGATTGAGTTGTGTCATGCTGTTCCTCACATCAGAGCAAAATGAATTCAAGTGTATTGTACACTGCAAATGACACAGAAATAGTTGAGCCAGATTTAAAAATAGCAGAGAGAGTTAAAGTACAGCAGCATTAGACTTGAGGTAGGCTACTTTATGGATTAAAGATTCAGAGAATCTTAAAGGTCTTGTCCAATCTTGATGGTTTGAAGATCGAGTCCAACCGTTAACCCTACCCTACCAAGTCCATCCCTAAGCACCACATCTATGTAGCTTTTAAACACAGCCAGGGATGGTGACTCGGCCAGCTCCCTGGGCAGCCTGGTCCAATGCCTTTCAGTGAAGTACCAGCCTGTAGCTTTGCCTGGGGTTGTTGTGGCCCAAGTGCAGGACTCTGTATTTGCTCTTGTTGAAACCCAAACGATTGCTTTCTGCCCCTCTATTCATCCTGTCCAGGTCCCTCTGCAGAACCTTCCTACCTTCAAGCAGATCAAACTCCCACCAAGCTTGGTGTTGTCTGCAAAGTTAC